>JBAMNC010001450.1:0-470000 GCA_037902135.1 Cetoscarus ocellatus
TATCTGAGGGGGCGGGGGCTGTTTGTTGGCCCCGGGGCCACAGCTTTGCATTTTATATAATAACACTCCAAATGTCAATCTCCCCTGACAATTAACTGTTATATTACTAAGGAACCAAAGGCTCATATTTTATTCATGCTGGATCCTCATGTTGTTGGTAAATATTTGTCCCGGCAGCAGATTGCCCCCCCCCCCCCCCCCCCCCCCCCCTTATTACTTTGAGCATCAGCACCATCAGACATTTATACCTGCCTTTGAAATACCCAGCATGCATTTCAAAGAAACAGACTCATAACTTAGTGAATGTTTTTGGGGAAAAGTTCCTCATCAGTTTTTTGTCTCTGCAGTTCAGAGCTGGATGAAGTCCCACAAACTGAAGAGTCTGGGGGTCCCGAGGTACTGGGGCTCTGGGCTGCATGACAAAGGAGGGAAAAGGTAAGACCAGGACTTTGGCTCCTTTATTAAACTGGGGATGTATCTGCTGTTAACTAAGTGGACACGTGATGGCCGCCACCTATCCCCTGCATTGATTCAGCGCAGCGGCTGTGCACATTGTTCAGAAGTAACACTTCGCAGACGTGAGCTGCAGTCCACACGTCAGCAGTGGGTCAGTGTGAAGCGGAGCGGATGGACCGATCACAGCAGGAACAAGAACAGAAAAACTGATGAATCAGCATCAAGATCTTAGTAATGAGACTGAACACAAACATGACTGATCATCAGCTGATGAGGAGAAATCCTCCTACAGAAGGAAACAAGGAAATCAGCTGTGTATTAATTCATCTGGTGACTGTGTAGATTGGTGACTCCAATCCTACTGTGTGTAGATGTTTGTGTTAGCTTGTTTTCCTTGGCTAAATTTTCCCACATATAAATTAAAGATCTTTGATTCACTGATTAATAAAAGTGAAGCACTGAAGGGGTCACCCGCTGCTTTGAATACAACATCTAACAGCAGTTGGCACAAGTCATCAGTTAACACAGTCACCCAGTGCACCCATACACTGAGACAGTTCAGACAGAGAAAAATATAGAAACAGTCTATGCTGATGGTGAGGTCTGACCGCTGTCAGCAGATATCTGACGATGCTGATTATTGATGTTTTTTTTATTTGACTCTCAGAATTACTGCCACGTTTGCAGTTTACTTCTAACACAACAGGTAGTCCATACAGCCTGAGGTCTTTTGTGCCCTCTAGTGGTGTCCTCCAGCAACACGTGTCACACACGGGCAAGTCAACAAACAAATTGCCCATGAGCAACAGACTGCAGGTGTATTTCCGGCTTTAGAGTTGCGTACCCACAATGTGTGGCATGAAACAGGTGCACACTGTTTCCCACCACTGACTGGAGAAAGAATTGGACAAGGCTGCATGAAGTCGATCATCTGATGATCCGAAGAGGCTTTCACACCACACTGCATACCCCTGCAACCAAACTTGGACCACCAAAGTGACACCAAGCTGCATCTAGCCACGTCAATCATATCCCTATCAAAAGCGGCATTAACGTAGCCGGCGCGACCCTCTCCTCCCTGCACACATCCCCGCCCTCAAGTGAAGGTACAGCTGGTGGGGGAAACACAAATGAGATCAGGGTTTGGTGCTCCAGCCCGTCCTGAACTGGGCTGAACCAAACCAGAGCGCTCAGTGGAGGCATGAGTGACCTGAATGCAAGTCAAATCAGGTACGCCAAAGCCCTCTGGTTTTCTGGACTCTTCTGCTGAGCTTGATCCCCAAATGTGAGCCTGTGGTATGATAACATTATACTTTGTGGTGGAGCACAAGAGACTACAGCAGTATAAAAAAGCTCAGATGTGTTGATTTTAGGGGGTTAAAGGGCAGACTGGCATCTAAACGACCCCAGGTTCTGATCGCATCCTTGTGCTTCTCTGTGTGGGACAGGTACAGGTTCATGGTGATCGACAGACTCGGCACAGACCTGCAGAAGAAATTTGAACAAAGTGGGAAAAGATTTCCAAGAAAACTGGTGCTGCAGCTCGGACTTCGACTGGTCAGTTTATTCATCATCTAATGTGCTTATTTGATTTCTAAAATAAATTCACCAAAACCATTCATCAAACCATATAGAAGCACTTGATTTAGGATATACAGAGTTCAACTATTAAAACCAAATAACAACATCAAAATGATTAAATCTTCTCTGAGTATTGACTGCATTTCATCAGATGGTCCTGACATTTTGTCAGGGCTCTCGATGAGCACCAGCTACCAGCCAAATAGCCCTCTACTCTCTGTGTTTCAGCCGAGCACCTTTTCTAAATAAGAAAACGTGTAAATATTTCACAGAATTAACTCATTGCTTTTTTCTAATGGCCCTTTTCCATCAGCACGTCTTAGCCCTACTCTACTCGGCTCGGCTTTCCCCGACTCTACCCGGCTCTACCCTACTCGCATTGTGCTGCTTTTCCACCAGCCCAGTTCCCTGCCCAGCGGGGGCGGGATCGCCATAAAACAGCTGTGCGACACTGCGTTCATGTCATTTTGAGCGCGACACAACAATGGAGGACTTGGAGGCAATAGTATACCTGCTGCTCGATCTGTGGCTTTTTGTCACAAACTGAATGAAAGAGGAAAGCAGAAGAAGGCTGCAGGCGGCGAGAAGAAATACCGAAGACGAGAGCAATCGAGCTGCAAAGAAAAGACATATGAGGGTAAGCTTATGGTAGCTACTGCTAGCATGTTAGCTAGCTTGACGGGCTCATGAGTCACCGGTGACAACATTCTGTGACCAATCAGTAGCCGGCAGTCGGTCGACGTCAACTTTTAGTATCGCCTCAGCTCGCTTAGAACCAGAACAGAGTAGGTACTAAAAACTGGTTTGTTTTAGGAGGTACCGTGCCGGTGGAAACGCAACGCAAACCGGGTAGAGCCGAGTAGAGTAGAGTAGAGTAGGGCTAAGGCTAATGCTGGTGGAAAAGGGCTATAAGACACAGTTCAGTGTTTTTGGAAGCATGAAGGTTGTTTTTCATATAGTCTGTGTCTTTTGAGGTACGTTGCACATTTAATATACAATTATCTATGTTTCATCCATCTTTTGATAATTATATTATAACTCTTAACAACATTCGATGAATAATAATCAAGCAGCTGTAATTCATGTCTTGTGTATAAAGTCTAAAACTGTGAAATTAGTTGAAATCACTTTTTAAGATATCCTTTATTTGTTTTTTTTAAATAATCTTGTCTGCAATTCCATCCCTGTTTTTAACGCTATTATCCCTGTAGTAGCGCTGTAGCATGTTTAGCCCCACTGCACGCTGGACTCGGCCGTCCTGCTACTCACTGCTGATTTGATTCAAGGGCTCTCTTCTACCACCAACTGTTTATTTCACTAGTCCATCTGGGCAAGCCTGGAGAGACTGTTTGGGGAGGGCAGAACCTTTCTGAAGCATATCCAGCAGGTGATTGGACGATTGTTCAGTCAGTTAACATTCTTTACAGGCCAATCAGATAATGTAGTAGGCGGGTGCTACTGCGTTACAGAAGGTGAGCCACTTTGTAAAACAAACTCTCATCAAAACATGTCAGAAGTGGAGCAGAAATATCCTAAATACAGAGAGGTTTGTAGTGTTGTTATTTGTTTGACATTTAAAAAGAAATGTGGTCCGGATCTGATAAAACTGCAGCTGAAGCTGTTAGCATCTAATACTAATCTCTGTACGAGCAGGCACTTCCTGCTGTTTTTTGCTCGTAACTCCACCTCTTCCTGCTCTAAAGGACTCTAATTGGACCATGCTGCTTTGGCTGATCACAATTGTTGTAGATTGGAGCTTCGCAAGATTGATCTGCCTGATTACAGACACTGCATCAGGCAGATCCAGCTGCTGCGCATCAACAGAGGAAGCTTATACTGAAGTAAATGTGAGTCACTTTGGCTCCAGTGATGATGACATGGATTTTTATCTAACCTTTATTTAACCAGATAAAAACCCATTGAGATCAAGATCTCTTTCACAAGGGTGACCTGGCCAAGAGGTCAGCAGCACACATCATGGTAAAAACATATTGATAAGTGACAATATACAATAAATTCACGGGTTACCTTTACGAAACAGAAGCCCAATTCACACTGCTGTCTCAAGGCCAAATATTTACCCCTCTGTGAAGTTTGGCCTCCACTGTGAATGTCCTGGAGACAGGATAGGAGGAAAGAGTTGATCCCCTCTCTGTTCCGTCTCCAGAGGTAGTAACAGAGGCATGATATTGGAGAGGAGGCATGAGGACTTAGTGGGAGACAGGAGCGCTGTGAGTGAGCGTCTCTGCCTTTGTGTGTATGTGGGGGCATGTGCCGTATGGCCGTGTGAACTGACGCAGATATTACAGCCTCGCAGATCTCATGTGAATGTCTCTGGATGTAAATATAGTGGAACCTCACTGTGTTGTTTTTGAGTGTAGGTACTCTGAATCGGACTGGAGTAAACAGAAGAACGAGGTTCAGTGAGTGGAAGAACACACAGCTGTTGGCTGCATAAAACAGTGCCAAACACAGCAACATCCTCTGACATGTACATTCAGCCTAACATAGTTTCATGACTTGTTTTTAAATAAGACTCACACAGTCATGCAAAATAACAGTTCCTGCCAACAGCAGTGTAACTGACAGGTGGTCTGAGCTGGCTCTCCTTAAAGGGGCGGCCCCGCTGAAGCCCTTTGAGCCACTTCACTGACTGTTGGCAAGTACCAGATACAACTTCACAACACTGAACTATCCCTTTTAACAGGTGTTTCTGATGGAGATAATGAAATCTGGCAAACTTCAAAATAATTTCATGAATGAATTTGTGATTAGATATTTCAGAAGTCGTACAGCTGATTACTGATTTGAACAGACCGATGAGACACTGCAGCATAAAAGAGGATCAGCACTGAGCAACAACTTCAAAACACGTCCCTTCAAAGATTAACAAGTCCCAGTTTGAAAGAGTACTGACAGGAGAATGCGGCTTGGTTTTGGCATCATTACCTGCACACTGACTGCTGCGTCATGGAGATTAAGCTTCAATGGTGTATAAAGTATGCCGTGTCGGGTATCTGGTTTAAACTTCTTTGATGTTTATTTCTCTCATTTGTCAAGGAAAGCAGTTTAATATAATATACATACATAAAAACCAGTCTTTACAGCATGTTTTGTGTGACTCATCCTCGTCTGTGTTGGTCCCTGTGCAGTTGGACATTCTGGAGTACATCCATGAGCACGAGTACGTCCACGCTGATGTTAAGGCGTCAAACCTCATGCTCTGCCACCGTGACCCAAACCAGGTCAGCACGGCTAATTAAAATAATCATGTTGTACTTCAGTAAATGTGTCTGTGAAAATCTGCAGTGCTGCTCTCTGATAAAAAAAAAAGGCCCCACTCTGACCTCGGATCTGCTCTGGAGACGAGAGATGATTGTGTGTTTTTTCATCAGAACACACTCGTGCTGCTTCATTAGATTCAATTAAAGCCTGCAGAGGAGGGAGGGAGTGTGTGTGTTTATCTGCACAGGAGTGTGTTGGTGTGTGTGTTTATCTGCACAGGAGTGTGTTGGTGTGTGTGTATCTGCACAGGAGTGTGTTGGTGTGTGTGTTTATCTGCACAGGAGTGTGTTGGTATGTGTTTATCTGCACAGGAGTGTGTTGGTGTGTGTTTATCTGCACAGGAGTGTGTTGGTGTGTGTGTTTATCTGCACAGGAGTGTGTTGGTGTGTGTGTTTATCTGCACAGGAGTGTGTTGGTGTGTGTTTTAAAGAGGGGAGATTAGATGGCAGCAGCTAAGAGCTGTATGCAGCAAACAGGGCAGGGGCAAATATTTAATTTGAAGATTAATAATGTATCATTGGTGCTGTTATTAAAGAGCTGTTTATAAATGACAATTTAAAAACAAGCCTCACAGGAGTTTAATGCTAGGTGAGGCTGTTTTTGTTTTTTAGGAGCTGAATTATTTTAATAATTCCCCCCAGAGTGGAGGTTTGATTTTATTACTCTGTGTTTCTTTATTAGCACTAATAACGAGCTGTGCTTTATCACTGAGCTCACATTTGAATATAAAACGGTCGACTCTGCTCGCTGCTCTCTCTGTCTTTGCTGCATGAACATTAGAATATTATTGTCACGTCTGATTCTTCGAAGCCAACTGTCTTTTATTGCAGGTGTATTTAGTCGATTATGGGCTGGCCTACAGATACGCCCCCGACAGCGTCAACAAGGAGTACAAAGAAGACCCAAAGAGATGTCACGATGGCACTATCGAGTTCACGAGCATCGATGCCCACAAAGGAGTGTGTAGGTACCAGGTGCTGTCACAGCACCGGAGTCATCATCTAATTCAGGGAACGATCACAATGTGTTCCTTATTCAGCGGAAGTAAAGGTCCTGGTAAACTTGTTCTTTTGACTGTCCAGCTCCGAGCAGACGCAGCGACCTCGAGATCCTGAGTTACTGTCTGGTTCAGTGGCTGTGTGGACGTCTGCCCTGGGAGGACAAACTGCAGGACCCCCTCTACGTCAGAGACTGCAAGATCAAGTAAGAGACATGAACACCTGCAATACCTGAGCATTCATATCCATCCAAAATATTGCTATATTGCCAAAAGTATTCGTCAAGGCAGTATTCGCTCACCTGCCTTGACTCGCATATGAACTTAAGTGACATCCCATTCCTAATCCATAGGGTTCAATATGTCGTCGGTCCACCCTTTGCAGCTATAACAGCTTCAACTCTTCTGGGAAGGCTGTCCACAAGGTTTAGGAGTGTGTTTATGGGAATTTTTGACCATTCTTCCAGAAGCACATTTGTGAGGTCACACACTGATGTTGGACGAGAAGGCCTGGCTCTTAGTCTCCGCTCTAATTCATCCCAAAGGTGTTCCATCGGGTTGAGGTCAGGACTCTGTGCAGGCCAGTCAAGTTCATCCACACCAGACTCTGTCATCCATGTCTTTATGGACCTTGCTTTGAGCACTGGTGCGCAGTCATGTTGGAAGAGGAAGGGGCCAGCTCCAAACTGTTCCCACAAAGTTGGGAGCATGGAATTGTCCAAAGTGTCTTGGTATGCTGAAGCATTCAGAGTTCCTTTGACTGGAACTAAGGGGCCAAGCCCAGCTCCTGAAAAACAACCCCACACCATAATCCCCCCTCCACCAAACTTTACACTTGGCACAATGCAGTCTGACAAGTATCGTTCTCCTGGCAACCGCCAAACCCAGACTCGTCCATCAGATTGCCAGATGGAGAAGCACGATTCGTCACTCCAGAGAACGCGTCTCCACTGCTCTAGAGTCCAGTGCGGCGTGCTTTACACCACTGCATCCGATGCTTTGCATTGCACTTGGTGATGTATGGCTTGGATGCAGCTGCTCGGCCATGGAAACCCATTCCATGAAGCTCTCTGTGCACTGTTCTTGAGCTAATCTGAAGGCCACATGAAGTTTGGAGGTCTGTAGCGATTGACTCTGCAGAAAGTTGGCGACCTCTTCACACTCAGCAGCCTCAGCATCCGCTGACCCCGCTCCGTCAGTTTACATGGCCTACCACTTCGTGGCTGAGTTGCTGTCGTTCCCAAACACTTCCACGTTCTTATAATACAGCTGACAGTTGACTGTGGAATATTTAGGAGCGAGGAAATTTCAGGACTGGATTTGTTGCACAGGTGGCATCCTATCACAGCTCCACGCTGGAATTCACTGAGCTCCTGAGAGCGACCCATTCTTTCACAAATGTTTGTAAAAGCAGTCTGCATGCCTAGGTGCTTGACTTTATACACCTGTGGACATGGAAGTGATTGGAACACCTGATTCTGATTATTTGGATGGGTGAGCCAATACTTTTGGCAATATATTGCTGTTAAGAGAGGACAGATATTTATTTAAAATCTTGTTAGGTGGGGAGATGGGATCAGTCTGATCCACTCACACAAGACCACTGTGAATGAAGTTTATGGGTGGGCTGCTGGTCTGGCAAAGGGATGCACGATATTATCACTTCAATATTGGTATCGGCAGATTACAACTTAAACAGTTAAATATTGGTTTCTGCAGATATGAACATTTCTGCTGATATTTACAGCCAATACATCGACCACATATCAGCTGACTTCTCAGCAGAATATCTTAATGTGACGTAATGCTTCACCTCTATTTCACTTCATGGGAGGAACTCGTTTAGTTAGGTGAAGACTGCATACTTTTGTCCCAGAAATATCAACATTGTCATAATTAGTCAGAAAGATCGGGTAGCAGCAGAAGACTGAAGTGGTCCACCCCCCCAAGCCTCTCCCCTATCAGTGAAGCCCCAAAAATAAAGTAAATAAAAAGAGAATCTGATGATGATGATGGAGCTTCTGTCTCATAGGCAATGGACTCAGAGGAACAGTGTCAAAGGGAGTGGGAGAACTGGACGGTGGTTACATTGTAAAGATGAGATAAAGACACTGGACTGTCACAGTAACAAAAGTTTTAAGTGACAAGACGATCCTGAACTCTTAATGTTCAGTTTCTGTGACACTGGCTGTTCAACTCGAGTCCAGCTCTGCTTCAGATCTCCTGCTCACCAGAGGCTTCTCTGGCCCCTGTTACTGCTGGTAAATGTGGCATACATTGTGGATTCATGTTGGGCTTAAAAGTGTGTATGTGTATGTAGGGTTTGCTGATATATACATTAAATCAATTAAATCAAATTGTTTTCTGCAGAAGATCTAAAAATTAAAAGTCCAGATTTATTTCCTGCTCTACCTGTAAGTTGTTGCAAAGTTTGAAAATATGATTACTGAACATTTACACAGTTTTCATGATGAAGGCCCTGCCAGGCATATCTTTTTCTAAATGAAATTAAGTCCTGATAAGAGACATCCATGCTGACGTGCTGTGAAAATAGTTCAGCTTTCAGTGTTTTTAAAGTCCAAACTACATGAAAAAAATTACAGCATGCAATTTAACTGTAAGTGAAAATATCAGTCTAGTTTTTGATAAACCAATTTAAATCGTAAATTGAGCTTTGATAAGAAAAACTGGATTTTTTTGGCCAAATCACTCAGCCCTATGAGCATGTGCATTATATACACGTGTTTGTACATATATTTATTAAATGGAGAGTATGGCTTCAGCCTGCTCTGTTGTTTTGCAGTGGTGTTAAACACGCAAAGACTGATTGAGTGAAAAAGCAGACAGAATAATTTATTCGTGACGTTTTTCAATCTTGTTTCCAACAGGAGCCGAGACAAAATCTCTGATTTCATGAGCCAGTGCTTCTCCACTCAGGACAAACCAGGTGAGGCCAACAGTTTGAGGCTGTGTCCACACCAAGACTGTGTTTTGAAAAACAGGTTTTTCCGTCTGTGTCGTTCTTCCACTCACAAGCGAACAGCACTTTCGGCCACTGAAAACACATACTTTGGATAACTTCAGGTCAAGGTTAAGATGTTTTTAAACAGTATTTTGGGTGTCTCTGTTTGGACGGGGTGGTGTCTGACTCTGAGATGTGTTCCTGTTGTCCCTGTTGTCCCTCTTGTTCCTGCTGTCCATGTTGTCACTGTTGTCCCTGTTGTTTCTGTTGTCTCTGGTGTCCCTGTTGTCCCTGCTTTTTGAATTTTTATATCCATAATTCTTGAACAGACTGAAGGTGCCTCCCTCAGGTCTCAGGTGACTTTATTTAACACTAAACCTGAAGCATCTTCATCGTGTGCTGCCTCTGACAGACTTCAGTTTGCTCAATGTCGTTTTCTTTACTAGATGAGCTCCAGAAGTTCATGGAGGAGGTTAAAACTTTGGGATATCAGGACAAACCACCCTACGACAAACTGCGCTCCATCCTGCAGGACGGCCTGAAATCTATCAGTGCCAAAGACGACGGGAAGCTGGAGTTCACTGCTGTCAACGGAGCTGCACGCTCTCCTGCAAAGGTTAGTGTGCACACACTGAAACACATTCAGCTCTTTACCTGAGAACATCACTGATCTGAGCAGGACAGGCTCTACGCACTGCTGTCATGGTTCAAACAGTGACCGTGCTAACTGGTGACTTGGATGGATTCGTCTAATGTCTCACATAAAAAATCTAAACAACACTGTGATTGATAGAGCATCATGCGTCCTCAGAAATGGTCTTAACTACAACAAACATGCAGCCAAGAGCCACCAGGTAGCACGGTCACTTGTTACACCGTAACACCAGCTGTACTCTTGAGGCAGATCCTCAGCAACTAAACACAGAGAGCTTTCCTGTTTTAGAAGTTCAAACTACGGGGCTGCCAACTGTTGGAAAATGTGTGAGGTACGTCATGAGTGACACCATCAAGGATGGAGATCATGACCTGCTCTTTGTTTTTAAAAACTGAAAATGTGTTTGACGGTTTCACACTACTATGACGTCTTAAGGGTCATTTTTTCATCTTTTGATAGTACAACTGGAGCACAAACACTCTTTAGGTCTTCAGGGGAGAACATAACCTCTGCACACATTGGCACCATGCAACACAAAGAAACACCTGAGCACAGGTGACATGAGCCTGCAGCAGGACGGACATCCTCCTCATCGGCCCTTCAAAGCCTTTAACTCAAAATCAGAACCAATTCTCTTTAACTCAAGCAGTCCAGACTAGGGCCCGACCGATACGGATTTTTTGAGGCGGATGCCGATATTTGGCAGAAAAAAAAACTGATAAGCAATTAATCAGCTGATTAATTAAAAAAATATAAATTAATTTTAAAAAAATGTTGGTCCCTTAACACTTACAATTATGAATACATGAATTACAGGCAGAACATTTTACTGTGTTACAATACTTAGTCCTTTAGTATTTGTTTAACTTTACAACAGAGAAGAATTTTCAAGTACAAAAACATGTAGAAAAGCATTAAACCTCTGAGAAATTAATTATATAACCTTAAAAAAGAGTCAATCTATAAATGAGTTATGAAATACAGTTGTACTGAGGAATTTATCTTTAGATTTAGGCCATAGTCCTCTGATGCTTTTAAAGTTAAATCAAATTTTCTCTACTCCATTATTTTCTTTGCCATGAAGTCATGACTCACATGAACCAAAATAAAAACCAGAGACGCCTTTCTCAGATGTCAAAACATATCGTCTTTGACAGAGTTAGATTTTAACTAAATAATGGTCACAAACAGGCTAATGTTACTTATAATAGGCTAATGTTACTCCATAACACACACAGTGGGTTGCTGTTCCAGCCTGTGGTCACTCAGTGTTAATGGTTTTAACCTCAGGGGCCTGTCCTGAATAAACCCCCGACCTTCTGCGCTTCAACACGCAGCTGATGGAGTGATGAACGCTCGTTCTCTGCACCTTCAAATATTTGTGCACTTGCATTATTTCTGCGGTTACTGGCTGGCGTATAAGCTGTTAGCTAACTCTATGCTAGGTTGGCTTAACTACAGCGATGTCATTGTTAACATAAACAAACAGGGACTAACTTAAGCTAGGTTAGCACAACTTTACCAATGTAATGTAATGGAAAAGCATGACCGACGCAACGAAGCATGCGTCACCTGTCATGACACATGGCAAAGAGAGTTAGATTGAAACAGAAGACATTTAGAGTCACTGTTTATTTCACAGCGTCGTTATAAACATACCTGTGGGCAGCTCTGTTGAGCCCACTCTTGTATTGTTGCCTGGCTGTGGCTCACTCCTGTAGGTGACTGATCAGACAGCGGTGGGGAGGGGACTGAGGATCGAATGGAGTCAGAGGTCCCTCTGTTGGACGAATGGCAGAACGACATCATTCTGCGCAACCTGAACACTGAACAGCATTTACTGTTAATGAGAAAGTAAGAATATATCGGTGTTATATCGGCAAAATTCCAGCTGATGTTGAATATTTTGAAAAGGGCAATAATCGGCCGATCGATTGGTCGGGCCCTATTCCAGACCTGGACTAACTTTCTCAAGACTGGATGGTCGTAACTCCCTCTGTGAGTCAAACATCTCCACTCACCTCCAGTTAGTTCAAAATGCAGCAGCTCAGCTTTAACTGGTTTTGACAGACGACATCACATCAGCCTGATTTTAGCCTCCCTTCACTGGCTTCCCCTCAGAAATTAAAGCTCTCATGGGCCTGGCTCATGGCTCTTCAAAACTCACCTTTACAGACCTGCTTTTATGTGATGTTGTCTTACCCCAAAGTTCCACATAGAGTGAATGTGCTGCGGGCGAGTCGGACTGCGGAGCATTCGCTCCCTCTCTGGTCTATCAGAGCATTTCCACAGCCCACGAAAAAGAAGTCAATCGAGTGGAGTATCTGGTACTTTCAAAACAAAACACAATGCACGGACTCCCAACGTAAATTTCCTCAGTAGGTTGTCATTACATCACAACCAGAGGCACAAGCATCAGGTCAACAGTCAGTCAGAGGGTCCCAGAGGCAACACAATGCCATGGACGAAGGAAAGTTAATCATGGAGGTGGAGAAACATAACATTATATATGACACCAAACATCCTTTCTACAAGGATATAGGCAAATAGCAGTGATATAAATCACGAAGCTGTATGGTTGGTACCAGCAAAGTAACTTTAGAAAAGTGAAGTGAGGTGTTTATTTCTTTTCTTAGTTTATTACATGTTTTGTTATCCTGTGATATCGCAGTTCACAAGAGCTTGAGCCCCCTGCAGATCTTGTGCCAAACCCCCTTTCAGCTGCACAAGGCTGCTTCCAGTGGGCGTTGTAGCCAGCCTTTAGGTCGGAGCAAAACCGCGGCGCTTTGGTGGTCGGCATGTTCGCTCTATGTGGAAATCCAGGGTTAATCTCGCTCCTGTTTCTCTGTCCTTTAGCCCAATTTTCGTCTTTATTGCTCTAATAATTTAGATTCTGTTACTTTTAGCTCCTTTCTCCATTGTTGGCTTTTATAATTTATTCATTTATATCAGTGTCATTTCTTCATTTTATTCCCATTTTATTTAATTTATGCGGCATGACTGTACTTTCTGACCGCCTTCTGTTGTACTTTGAATCTTATTTAAAGGTCCCATATTCTGCTCCTTTTCTGCAGTTTAACATGGATCCTTGATGTCTTCATGAAACGTTAGTAACATGCTTTGGTCCAAAAAGCCTATGAATAAAGCACAGCTGCATTCTTTCCCACTCACATAACCCCTCTGTTCAGAACGGCTGGTTTTGAGGGCATCGCCTTCATATGCTAATGAGCCAGAGCTGCGTACATACAGGAATTCACAACAGACCTGCAACGTAACTCGAGCAAAGCAAAGTGCACTGCCACTCCAGCCACGTACCGCTTACAGTCCTGAACACACACGAACCGCAAATTCATGCCGGTTACCAGATAACAGCAAAGCTTGTTTCCCCCCAAACATCACAGGCTAACACACAACATGCTAACCGCAGTGGGACAGCCGCAACTTAGCCTACCTTCCGGGTTAGCGTTAGCAGAAACAGAGGGGTAATGGGGGGTAAAGAACAGATTATATTTTGTCAACTGTTAAACTTCTCTTGGCTAATGTAAGAATGCTCATACATTGAAGTTTATTCTTCAGACTTTCAACAAGTAACGTGAACACTGACGAACATGTTGTGCAGTTACCTCTGGTTCACTTCACCCTGCTGTTAGCATTAGCTCGTAGCAATGAGCAAAATAAATACTACACAGCATTAAAATACTCACATTTCCATCATCAGGTTTGGTGACAGATTGTTGGTGCTGAGCCTGGATTCAGGAAAAGTCTAGTTCCCAGTCCTGTGTTGAACTGACTGAAGTTGAAGAAGCAGTCAGTCGTGAAGTGACTGACACACACATACAGGTTTTAGCCGACTGTAGCTGCTCATTCCCTTCAAAAATAAAATTAATCCACTGGGCCCTTTGGTCCTCTGAGGCTGGTAGCCTATATGTGAAGATATATGTGTCTGTTTACAGCCAACAACCGAGCAGTGACAGGTTTTGGGTCTAGACATGGTGTACGCCGATCACTCGCTAACGGTGAAATCAACATTGGCCGCACTTCACACAGAAATATCTCAGGCCGGAGGGTGGGGATACTCAGGTAGAGGTAGGCTTATGCAAATGAAAAAATCCGTGTTACGTAACAGTATATCCACAGACTCAACAGCTCGAGTTGAGTTTACATGAGTTTACATTCCTACAGCCTGATAAATACAGGTTTTGTTGTCTACTATCATATTTTGTGGTCTGGGAGGAAGGCCAAATACCCAAAACTGTGTTCAAAAGCCTTAAAAAAGTGGTTTTTGCATAATATGTCCCCTTTAAAGGTCATTTTTTTAGGCTCTTTTACTTTATCTCCTATTGATGTAGTTATATTTTTTATGTTTTGGGCACCTTGGCCCGGATTATTGTGCATGCTTTTTGGGTTATAGGTTTTTCTGACGTCCAGTGAAATATTCTTCCGTCCATGAAAACGTTAGTCTGAAGACACTGAGACGCTGATGCTCTTTCCTCTGAGGTTCTTGTTCCTCGTTGTGTTTGTTTGAAGTGTTCTTGGATTTAAACTGAGCTTTTTGTTGATTATCCCCGTTTGGGCGTTTCTTCTGTATGTTCCTGTCTGCTTGTCAAAGCACTCTGTCAACCTTTGTTTTGAAAAGTGCAATACAAATAAAAGTATTATTACTACTATAAAAGTGCTCTGATTGGTTCAAATATTAATCCAGAGTTTAAATCTATATGTACATGGACAGTATGACATTCAACTATTTAGGGGTTTGTATTTGTGATGAAATGTGAGATCAGTCCTGAATTACAGCCGTCATTGTTCACTGTAAGTTTTAACTGATGCACATAAACATACTTCATCTATGTGGTGCAATATCCTTTAAAAATGGCTGTGAATATTTCAGACAGGAAATATTTTACATAACCCTAAGGCATATTAGCCACTGTAAATCATTTATCTCTTTAAGTGTGATAACTTTGTTTAGAACATATACTTCATAAAGATTTACTATTTCCAATGTTTCCCTTTAATAATTTGTGATCCACTGGACTTAGTGCATCACAGAGATTCAGAAAAAGCACAGAAGAGTCTTTGTTTGGCCTCTTTAAGGAGAAAACTTGACAAGTGAAGTCATGAGAAACGTATGGATTTCAGAGCTGCTCCCTGATTTTCTTCTTCTTTCAGGCTTATCTTCTTCACTCGTCCTCTCCGGGCCTCCTCTCTCTCTCTCTCTCTCTCACTCTCTCTCTCTCTCTCTCTCATGCTCTCTCGCCCTCTGTGCATATGGAAAAAGCCATTGGGGGAGGCGGCGTTGCCAGTGAAGGGTTAGTGGGCCACGGAGCTGGTTATTGTATGTAATTATCCCGACAATCTGTTCACCTCAGCAGGCGCCGCGCAGCGATCATGACGACGACATTGTCACTACTGAGAATTAGAAAAAGAAAAAACACACACGAGCCAATGAGAGAGGACGGACAGAGAGGGATTTTATCAGCCGTGACTGTGTCAGAGAAATGAGGCAGACTTTAGACTTCATGAATCAGTTTAGGTGTCAGCTGAGAGTCGAATTTTGACTTCACTAACCTCTCTTTTTGCTTACCTTAATCATAAACATTCTCAAAGCTGAAATAGCACATATACGTTTCCTTCCAGCATCATTATATTTCAATAAACAGTTTTTACTCTCTTTATTTCTCCAGAGAGATGCCAAGAGAAAGAAAATCCTTAGCAAAGATGCTAAGGAGAGTGAGATCGATGAAAGCCCACCTAAGAAAAAGAGAGACACCAAGGAAAAAGGTAAATTCTGGGGTTTGACACCCCTTCACTCCAGCTTCACTTACACTTCAACACCCATCCATCCAGGTGTCCATCACTGTGTCACTTATGATTAATAATGATGATAAACAAGTACATTCAGGGGAAGGGGTTTTTAGGGCTGACAGAAGGGTAGGGGTGTAAGAAAATATCAGCAAAAAGATAATCATGAATAAAAACAACAATAATAATAATAATAATGATAATAATAATAATAATAATAATAATAATAATAATAATACAAAGATAAGTAAACTAAAAAATGTACTAAAAAAGCCAGATATGAAAGAAAAAAAAATAAAACTGCAAGAACAATGTAAACAAAACAAACTCCAAATTTCAAAAGTGTTTAAACCATTACACCATTGCAAATATCAATATCATTTGATTTTTTGTTTAGTTTTTAAGTGCTTAATGCAGAGACAGTTATCATTACAATTTAAAGGGGCCTGTTTATCCATTTAGCGTTTTGCTGTATGTATGGTACAATTTCGAGATATCAGCTGTAGAGATGTCGGCCTTCTCGCTAGTATAATTAGCAAAAGTCCTGTGATGCTCAAAGCACCAAAAATACATTTGAAAAACTAAAAACCAGTGTCTCGTTTTAAAAATCATGACCTGGTTGCTAAAAATAATCTGCAGACCTTATTGTGAGCAGTTTCATGGAGGAACCACATTTCTACAATAAAAAAAATGGTATTTTGATTTTGGGATCCCGTTCATGCTCAAAATGTTCAAAATTGAGAAAATTAAGTTATTCATTTAAGAGACCTGGTTTATTTTCTGTTTTGTATGTTACAGTTAACTTCTTTTAAGAACAACGACACAGCTGTAAGACAGTAATTAGAAAGAAAGGCTATGCTGAGGTTAAATTAGTGAGTTAATTGTTGAATTTTCCCAAAGTGTTAGATCACTGATGTGTGTTCAGAGGCTGATTTAATGTTTGAATGATGAATGTGAAGGTTTATTTCTGAGGTCTGTGAATAACTGTCCATGTGATGATGCTGTTTTATATGGTGTATGGATTCATTTTCATGTCCTGAAGATCTTTAAACTCTGTTATTCCTGTCACGTGTCCCCTGACGTGTGTGAACTGTTTACCTGCACAGGGACACAGGTGCAAATGAGCTGTCAGCTGGTGCAGTGACATTTAAATGTGCGCTGCCCCTTTACCAGTAAGTTTAACTGTAGAAAGACTGTCATGTTCACTGATCGTGAATTTGTCCAGCAGAGAAAAGTCCCAGAAAGACCCCGAAATCAAAGCCTAGAGCCCAGCCTGTGAGGAGAGGGAGAGCGAAGAAGACCAGCTCCTAAAGACCAGCGTGTGTGCACACTCCTCTGTCTGCGCTCCAATTCTCTCAAACTGTCTTTTCTATGGTAGATTTATCATTCTTTTTATGTATGTGATGTTCCTAAACTAGAATGACTGTAATAAAGAGGAAATTCAGTTGGTTGTCGTGTGTTTGATTGAAGGTTTTAGAGTCAAGTGTGTATTTGCTCTCCCTGTCAGAATCATAGACACATGAGGACAGCTCATGTCATACAGTCATGATCATTTCTTCTTCATTTGGGTCAAAAACATCTTTATTTCAGTACACTTACTCAGCAGACCTCCTGCATTAGGTCCTGAGTGATCCTGAGGGCTCATAGAGATCAGCTGCTGATGTATTAAGGTGTCCCGGTGCTCTTCTGGTTGTGACCTCTCCTCTGCCCAGTCCCCGTCTCTTCGTCCTCCATTACAGCTCATAGTCTGATGGTTCCTCTCTTCGCAGGCCCGGGCTATGAGACAACACTGCTGTGATGTCCAGCTCAACCTCAGTGGTGTAGCCTGTTCTCAGTTTGTGCCTTTGTGTCACAGTAAGGAGAAGAGTTTGGTCCCACAGAGCAGAGTCCAAATCTTACAAAGGTGTAACACAGCCACACACCGCTAGTTGGGGCTGGGGCTGTGGCTGCAGTCTTCGTTCCTGCCGTCCAGCCTATTGTTGCTTATTGACCTGGAAACACATGAGTGGCTGGAGTTATTTTTTAAAGGCTGTCGTACCCAAAGCTCAAAACAATCAAGATTCTTCCCAGTGTTGAACTTTCCCTCCACAGAGCCCCTGTGGCAAGAACTTCAGTATGTTGGGACGTCATGGAGGTGAACACTAACTCAAACTGACCTATAAACGAGTGATTCTGACTCGGGTAACCGCGATGGGCTGTTAGTCGTGAGAGGACATCTTCATGAACCGGAGTCACAGACAGAGAACTTTAGCAGGTGGAGTCACAGGTAGGCAGCCGTCCGGAGAAGGGAGGAGCCAGATGGATCACAGGTGACTGGGTGGAGCAGATGGTGAACCTGGAGGTCCCTCGCTGTCAGGGACTCACACCGAACGCGACTTTGAATCAGAATCACACTTTATTGTCATTGCACATGTCACAAGTACAAAGCAACGAAATTTTTCGTGGCAGTACCACCCATCCAAGAACATACAAAGACAGTGACACATACAGGGGGGCAGGAACAGGAGGACTGTCGAGTCGCCAGCAAGAGCAGCGCCCTGTTCTCTTAGATGAGAAAAGGGAGGACAGGAGGGAGGAAGAGGGAAAAAAAAAAGGGGGGGTGCTCGCAGCCACACTAGGCGCATCTCCTCGACCCGCAGAAACTGCACTGCTACGTGGGAGGGAAGGGTGATGGGGGCCAAAGAAGGCGTTGAGGTGGAGGGGGTGTGTATGTGTAAGCCCGTGTCCTTCGTCTACTTCAGTCCCACCCATTGTCTCTGCCGTCCGATAATGCAGACTATGGAGACGGCTTTGGAGAGTTCTACGGCTAAAATTATTTCGCCCACCCAAGTAGCATCGCCTGTCCATAAATTCCAACTGTATCCTTTTCACTCATCTACCAACCACAGAACACTGCAGCTGATGGCCCTGCAGCAGCATCGTCTGTCAGTTCTCTGCGGTCCGTCTAGGTGGAACTGATGTCCTCACTAACTAATGTTTCCACAGGGACATGGATTGTTACTCTGTGAACCGGAAAAAAAACAGTCTTTCATGCGTACTGTCGCACACCCACACAACGCTGACTGGCTGTTGCCGCACACGACATCACCTGAAGAGTTCAAACTTTTAAACTTTGGCGACCAAGCGAGTGGCCAGGTCGGCCAGAGCACGTCCGTCACATCGCGGGAGGGTTAACCCCGCCCCATCTCGGCTGTACATTGACTTTATATGGGCAGTGGTTGCCCAGGACGCAAAGTGGCATTGGGTGTGTAGGCAGCTTTAGTAACACGGCTCCTCCTGGAGCCATGGACCTGTGGGAAACCCACTTCAAAAAACCTTAACTAGCCCTTTAAAGCTGATATATGAGCGAAATATTGCAAAGATAATGAGTTTAGAAATACTGGATATCGGCAAAAATTCCAGTATCCTGCATCCTTAAACTTTTCTGTGAAGGAGATCTTATTTTAGACCATGTTCTCCAGACCTCTCAAACCCTTCTGTAACAAACGAGTCCATCCCTGGAGCTTGGACCAGAACTCTCCACCGGTGAGGAAAGTGTTCAGAGCAGAAATGAAGAACGTGACAGCAGTTTGATTTGGAATGTCAACCCAGTTCTTCATTTTAAATACTGTATCATGAACATGAACGAGTTTGTTCAAAGAACTAAAATCATTTCATGAGTAACACCGACACTGTCATTTTTCTGTCTGTTGTCTCCTCGTCCGTCTCCGTCCTCCTGTGGACGTGTCCATCTCTGAGACGTTTTTGTCAGACTTTTTGTTGAATCATCTCCATTTTATTTTCCTCTCTGAGAGAATTTCACACCTGGACGGCTGCTGACAGGATGGTCATTTTCCTCCATCGTCTGCTGTCCTCTGCACCCCCCTCCTGTACTCCAAACAGACCCCCCACACACACACACACACACACGTGCACACACACAAACACACACACACCCCTCCATGGAAAAAGACATCTCCACTAATATGAGTGCTGTGAGGGCCCTCAGGGGCCCCTGTGGCGGCTGCAGGCTCCTCATCGATTTGTGCAGCCTCTTCAGGAGAAAAGAGCCCCCCTGCCCGCCCCCCTCAGACGATGACCCTGAAGGCGTCACAGACAGTAGGGGGCAGCACCACATAATAGTGGCAGATGGATGTGTGTGTGAAGATGTGGGGTGAAAAGGACAGCACTTAAACACAACAGCAGCATCTCTCTGTTTCAGGGGGTGGGGGGGATTCTGCCCCAGCCGTCCCCTCTCCTCCAGCACGGCATGTCATCCAGCGCCCGGCCCCGCAGGAAGTTGTTGTCCATCTGCTTGCTGCGGTTGGCCTCTGAGAGTTGAGCCGGCGGACTGTGAACGCATCGCAGCAGTCGCCTAACCGCCACAAGCACGATACCCCCCCCACCCCGTTCAACCCCCCTACCGGCCGCACGCCAATAACTCGATAACAGTTTCCCGGCCGGTGGCTTCCTGTGTTTGTGACAATTGTTGGTGTTTTGGTGGGAGGGGGCCAAAGTGTTCAAATTCACATTTAAGGGGACGATACAGCGAGCAAGAGGGTACAAGAAACTCAGAGGGAGGAGAAGAAGAAGGCAGGTCAAGGTGTCAGAAAGTTACACAACAGCTGTGATGATGATGATGATGGCGCCATGCTGACGCTGACATGATCGTGTGCACATATGGTTTTTATAAACGTCCATACAGTCTGGTTCAAAAGCAGCTGCAGCCTAAATATTTGATATATTTAACGGCTCTCGCTGTGGCAGGTGGTGCGGACAGTATGGCAGCACCCACTGGTCTGATGTGTTAAATAGACTTTTCCAGCCTCTCTGACACCTCAGAGCTTGTTCACACCTCAGTGTTAAAACTCAGAGTTAAAACTTTGGTCACAGAGTTAAATAACACTGGATGGAGTCAAATGCCTAAAAAAATACTCTCAGTTGAAAAAGTGTTGTTGTCAAAAGCAAGTGTAAAAAGATGTTTCAGCAAATCAAATCCAGGTTTCACTATATGATCTTTAGCTCTGACCTTTTCTCTCTGAACCTGTAAGTGACACTCGTAGAGTCTATCATACCTCCAGTCCTCCATTATTAGACAAGTACCAACAGATGCCACAAGCCCACGTCATGCAAAGGTTGTTTTTTTACATACATGTGCTCCATCCTAACATGGTGTCTTTATTTCAAATAATTTCCCCATTTATACGCAGTGAATAAATACAACGTTTACACTTTGCAGTGCTAATTTAGAGTTAACACTTTAGTAGGTAAAAAGATACTTGGGTATTCCTAGCAGTACATCATGATGTAAAAGTTTTAAATTTGTATCTCTAAAAAAAAAAATGAACAGTTACATTTGGGTACCGACTCTCCAAAAAGAGGGATAACAACTCTTTGTGGTGTGGACCATATAGACACTTCAGAAGTGTTGATGTTAGCTCTGATAGTGTTAATTTGTCTGTGCACACTCTCACATTCACTCACTGATGGTTGCAGTTTCAGCGAACACCTCCTCACCCTGTCAAATCCATCAACACTGAGGGAGCAGCTTGGGGTTAAGCTGGGCTCAAGCTGGCAACCCTCTGGTTAGTGGTGAAGCACACTACCAGACTGAGCCGTTCATGTGCATCAAGAACGTACCAAAGCCTCCTCTGATAACCACGAGTGAGGTCACATGACCTTGTTCAGTATTTCATGCAGTCCATGGCCTGGCTCGTGCCCCTGCAGCTTTAGATTGTGGTGACACAAACATTACTGATGTGCGTGGGATTATTCACTAAACCTTGTTATTTTCTTAAATGTTCAAGTTCTGACATTTAAAGAGAGGATTTCTCTTATTTGTTGGTATTTTTAAGATGTTCTGACACAGACATATTGCCTCAAAAGGGTAAGAAGAAGTCATTTTTCTTTCTTTGTGTTTTAATGTAAATCTTTCAGACGGCGGTGAATAATCTGCTGTGTCAGCGGCCTCCTGCGTCTCCTCTGCCTCTTCGATTGTCCCCGCTCTGACAGTAAATCTACATTTCACCCTCCGAAGAGAAACTCAGACTCTTCTTCTCTGCCCACCTTCCTCCTGAAAAAGTGCGGTAGAAACTCTCAAACAGTTCCAATCATGCACACCCGGCTCCTCCTGGATGAAAAGATGCGATGAAAATTTCTCTGTTTGTGCTGTAATTTGGCCCCCGCTCCCCCGTTATTGTCACAAAAACGGCCCCCCGCTCCCCGAAGACAAAAACACAGAAATATGCACGGCGTCTCCAGGTGTGGACGGGTGTGTGCGGGTGAAGTTACGCCACATTTGCCGCCGCGGCTGTGTGTAAATATTAGAAAGCAGCGGGCTCCTGGCGTGAAGAGAAGCCAGCCGGAGCGGGCGGCGCGGAGAGACGGCCGTCCTTATCGGTTTTGTGTTGAGACGGCAGCGTGCTCCTGCTGTTTGTAATCTGCAGCTGCCGCTGTGAGCAAAACTGGACAGGCATTTATTGTCCCAGCAGGAGGCGGCCTGACAAGAGAATGTTAAACACTGTGCTACCTGCAATTTTCAAAAAGGAGATACACACACCATAAATGTACACACACGTACGGCTAATTTCACTTTTGACTGCAGAAAGAGGAGAGTCTCCATGATGATTAGAGTGTGGGTTTGAGTTTGTGCAGAACATGAACATGATGAGTTAGGGCTGGGAAAGAGGTGGAGTTTCTAATATTTATAAAATGAGGTAGGGCAGCCTGAAGCCGGGGAGCTGAGGGTTTAAACCAAACTCCAATACCAGGAGATCTGCCACATAATTATATATGTATCATTAAGGATACTCCCACTACTTTTACTACGAGTCCCACAATGCACTGCATCAGCTGCCATGCAGGCCAATGTTGCGTTCCATTTACCTCAGCACTCAGACAGGATTACAGTCACATCCCTGTCTCAGGTGTTCCAGTTATGAGCTGGTAAAGTGGGGATACCTGCAGACTGTCCAACATGTCGGTGGAAAATTCTGACTGAAGGGGGCGCTCCCAGTGACATATTTAATTTGCATCTTGGAGAATCTGAGTTCCGAGTCCAGTTGGGACGCACCATAAGACCTGTGCACCATTCCCACCAAAGTGAGCCTGAGAGACAGAAGTTACACACCGGCTGTTAGTCTTAGAAGAAGCAGGTGAGCGGGTTTCCGGTCATGTGAATACATATCGTTGTTACAAGTTCTCAAGTGCTGTGAACTCTGTACCTGTTGCCCAAATTGGATGTTGGTCTCTGTTACTGCAGCTTGGGTCTCAACCTAGGTCTGAAGGGCTTTAAAGAACAAAAGGTCAGAAACCATTGGTCTGAAGGGTTAGAGCAGAGCAGCTGACAGAAAATGTGTAAAATGGGTGAAAATAAGTTGTTCGTTTTAAAACCTGAGCAATCAACATGCTTAACCCACCTTACAGTTTAAGCTCCTGCTCCATGCTGATGACACCCACCTGCACATTGGTGTTGATCCAACAGTCATTAGCTGCATGTGCACATAAAAACAAGGATGATTGACTTCTTGGACTGAACGATATGATTAAGATCCTTCTGGTAACTTTTAAGGTTCTGCTCTGAGGTTTGGAGGTTTTATCATGGATGTTGCTCCATCAGCTCTTAATGAAGTTCATGGTTCATTCGTGACTTCAGATTTTGAAGATCAAGTTAATGGAATGGACTGTAGTGCCCTTCTAGTCCAACACAAAGGCTGCCACCTGTGGGCCATGAACTATCATTAGGAACCAGTCAATAATTGATCTCATTAACCAATTCTTAGTAACTGAGACCAGATAAAAGCTAATAAAATACCATCAATAACCAATAGAGACATCAGACCAGAGCTGATAAAATACCAATAATCAATGAGACATCAGATCACAGCTGATAAAATACTGCGGCGTTTGCGTCATTCAGTGTGCGAGAAGAGGCGAGAGTTGTGGCAGGACAAGTCGTGGCTGCTTCACCATGACAACAAGCCTGCTCACAATGCCCTGAGCATCTGACAGTTCCTGACCGGGAAGAACATCACCGTGCTGGAGCAACCTCCCCACTCACCCAACCTGGCTCCCTGTGATTTTTTCCTCTTCCCCAAGCTCAAGGGGGTCATCAAGGGGACCCGTTTTGAAGACGTGAACAACTTCAAAAACGCTGTGACGACGGAGCTGTGGAGGATCCCGGAAGAATCCTTCCAGGAGTGCATGACAGCGTGGCAGAGAAGGATGGGAAAGTGCATTAGACTCCAGGGGGATTACTTCGAAGGGAAAACTGGTAGTTTGGATTCTAAATAAATCTTTTGTGACACCAGTCCTGGAACTTTTCTGACACAACTTGTATGACTGTACAGTAGACCTTTAGAATGAAATAATTAGTTTTCAAGTTTTTGCACCTTTGAGGTAAGACTATGATTTCTTCTCTTTGTGTTCCTGCTTTCACTGATGGATTATTGTCATTTTTTCAAAAATCTGAACCATCTGATGCGGACTGCATTAGCTGCCTGTTTGAAGGATTTTAAGTTGGTCACATGGAGATGAAGTCATTACATATCACTTAAATACCAATTTAATTATAACTCTACAAAGAACAAGTATTTCAGTAATATAACTCCTCCTCTTTTCAGCTGTCATTTTCATATCTAAAGGAAACTTTAACAAGAGAAACCAGAGACTGATATAAAGTGAACAGTGTTTTTATTTCCCTTTCTCAGATTTAGGGCACCAGGGGTGGGTAAAACCATTGTGTTGTGTTCGTGTCAGACTGTGGTAAATGTTTTCAGAAACAGCGGAAATATCACCACCATGTCCACATCTGTGCCAGAGCTGCTGAGGGAGGCCGAAGCTGCCCTCGAACGGCAACAAAATCAGCTGCAAATAGCAGGTTTCGACTTACGTCTGTCTCCCACCAAGTTAAAAAGATATTCACAGATTCAGAGTTTCCGGGTCAATAACTCATCAATAAAACACCGTAGTTACAAACCAGACCCCTCTTTTTAATCACTGTCATGAAGACTGTGAGCAACCACCCCGTTTTTCTCCAAATGAGCCGTCCTCTGAGCCAGAAAACTTCAATCTGTGTCAATACGCTGCCGGTGATGGCTCGACGGCTTAGGGACCGTCAGTAAATTACCGTATGAAGAAATGGTGTCTCCTGCGCCACTTGGGGTTGCCAATTCAGATTGAATTATGGACCACTTCTCGCAGGGTGGGCATGAACACTAAAAGCAATGTCCTCTTTGTTTTCATTTTAGCTGTGTCATAAAATGTTTGGCCTAAAGAAGAAAATGAAAATGCAGTTTGGATGATTTAGTATTCATTTTAGTTATGAGTCAAAAAATGCAGCTTCATTCTGAAAATGAAAAAGCATTTCTGTTAATCCATTTTAATTTGGATTCTGGTCCTTATTTGCTTCCATAAGAGACGAGTACAGGAGCAAACAACAAGTTTGCACATGTCAAGCTAATCAAGACTGAAAACGTCTCTTATTGTCTCTGCTGCCAGTTTTGTTAAAAGGAACAATTTTGCTCCTTTTGGACATTTCCAGGGATCCTTCTTGGGTTCTCTGCTCCAAGGATATTTTTTCCATCAACTCCACATTTGGCACAAGGTAGACAAGACCATGTTGATCAGAGGTTATTCAGGGTATCCCAAACTCAAGAGAATGATTTTAAGGGGTTCCAATTTTCAAATTTTTAGAAAACAGGAAGTTGTTCATAACTCAGCAGAAAATGATCCAAACTGACCCAAATCTTTGTGCCTACATACCGAGGTGCAGGAACGAGTCCAAATCCTGAATGTCTGTGGGATTTTAGAATGGGGTAAAGGATAAATACCTGAAAAAATGTTTGTGATGAACACGTTTGTTCAGTTTAAAGTTTACTCTGAAATAATAAAATGCATCTGACATTGCCTCACATTTACTTTATAATGCATCATTGTGTGCTAAAAAGTACTGTTGCTTACGAATTGCTAAAAAGGACTACAACAATGGCCGGGAACCCAAATGCAAGCACTTTGGATCAATTTTATCAATCAATGGATGGATGGATGATAGAAATTTAACGCCGTTTGGGCAACTAAGGCCATCTTCATGGCGATTTAACAATCAATAATTCACACACCATAGCCACAACCATGAGAACCAACTTAATCAGTTCATTTGATTAAAAGGGAATTCTCAAACAGACGTCACAGCTATACGATGAAATTATTATGACTGCTTTTAAATCGAACTGCCATGTTGTAGTTCTATAGGAGCTTAATGATAGCTCTTTTTTTTTTTACAGTCAATTATACAATTAATCTAAAAATATCATGAGTTAAAGTCTTTGTGAAGATTATCATGATGAACAAACGGGTAAATGTGATGAACTTTTGTTCTCCACAGATAATTTTTATCACCAATGATCCAAGAACACGAGAATAATCCTCCAGGCTCTTAGGAAGGGACCAGTGCGATGCTAACTTCAGGGTTGGCCTATTTATTTACTTCTTTTTATGTATCCTGTGTACAGCACTCTGATCGACTGCTGTCTTCTTAAATTTGTTTTATAAACTTTACTTGACTACAAAAATGCGTCATCCTTGCACCACTCCTTTGGATTTGGGCCTGAAAAAGTGAGGAAAAAAAATGTTTACAGATCTTAGCGCCCCCTAGTGGTGGATACGCGTAAGTAGTTGTCCCATGCTGGATTGAAAAATGTACATTTCCAAAAATAATTAATCTATCAGCACCACATTTGTGGCATAAGTGAATTCAGAAGTGTCTTTACGTACAAAAATATGTTTGTGACTAAACATTTAATAGACGTGAAAAAGATCCAGGCAGATGGTTGATGTAGCTTTTTCTCATGAATATGAAAATGATTACACCATCAGTCATGTACCAGTTGCTTACTGCTCTGTTTAAGGACTTTAAATCCAAAAAGGTTTCTGCCAGTATTTTTGTGATTAGAGGGAATGATGGATGAGATAGACCAGAGGCTAAGATGGACTTTAAAGCGTTGTAAACTCTCTTCAGGTCCCTTTAGTTCTTGGTGCTTTTCATATCTCTGCTCTCAGACTCGTTCAGACCCTCAGACAGTCCCTGTGCTAAGATGGGGGGCGTCAGTAGTCCTCAGGGTGGGAGTCTTCTGTCGGGTGTTGGGGGGTCCTGGCCCTCTTTGTTCCTCTTAATGTCTGCCTGTGGTTGGGGGTCCGGCGGGCAGACTGGCCCCAGGCAAAGCTGCCTCTGACCGGGGCCGAGCCGAGCAGGAAGGTTGTTGGGGAGTCCGTGGGGATGTCGTGCTCAGTCTACGAGCACTGAGGGGCACCGAGGGCCGGTGGGGAGCCCGAGGCGACGTCCCTCTCCAGGGCCACAGAACAATGTTGTGGTGAAAGTGTCTGAGTTCAGAGACATCAGAGCTGCGGTCAATATACAAGAAACAATCATAGCAAAGGCAGACAAAAGGTAAAATTCTGGTAAATTGTGTTTGAGATACTGTAACTTTAGGCCTATTTATATCAAAATCAATTTAGCTTTATTGTATTAAAACCTAAAATCTAAAGAGATGACAAGATAAAAAATCTGTTTTTGCATTTCTATCCCTTTACTCTTTTCAAGCTCACAGCATAGTTGAACATAGTTTATGCTTTATCAAAAATAAAAAAGAGGGATATGACTCCATTATTTCAGTGACTTACAAAAATGAATATTATATGGCTCATCTAAGCCTAAAATAAAACTGGCCTGAGACAAAAACAGGCCTTTAAATCACTTACAGCAAGACAACAACTATTAGCTATATGAGGCTACCCAGTAACATTTCAAAGTGACAAAAAATGGAACTAGAAATAAGAAAATCAAAGTACTTTTAATGATACCAAAGTGCTGAGGCCTATTGGCCCTCATTGGAAACACAGTTCAATCATTTTAGTGTGACTGCAGACCAGAAAAATAAAGTTCAACTATACATGACAAAAATGTAAACAGACAAACATACAAACAGAAGTAGCATACATCCGAACAAGGCTGGTAAAACTAACTTATATAGCCTGTTTAAGGCTCTATGGTGGGGAGCTATCCTATTCCACCACCTATCTGACTGAAATACCTGTTGAAGCGCTATGGAGTCAGAACAGTCTCAATAAACACAATTGTGCACAGAAGGGCTCACAAATGCACACACAAATTCACAAATGCACACAGATGGACTCACAAATTAATTTCCGTGCACACACAAATGCATATCAACTCATATAAATGTAAAAAAATTCACAGATAAATAAAATGAGATTTACACACAAATAGCACATTTGCGAACCGTCTGTTATTTGTGAACCTCGCTGCATTTGTGTGTGGATTTTTGAGACTCCCCTGACGTGCTCCGATTCACAAGTGCGTTTTTTTCAACAGGGAAATGTCTGTAGCCAATCAGATGTCTCGCTGCTGTTCAGCCAATCACAGTCGCTTAGATTCAAGGGTATGTTTTAACTTGATAACTTAACGTTGATCTGCACATACAGAAATACTAATAACAGTGGGGAAATCACAGCCTAAAGCGATCCATAGGCTTTATCATTTTTTAGACACATTGAGATTATTCAATAGTATGATATGAGTGCCGGGACAGGCGGATCAGACGTGAATTTAAGGGATTGATAGTCAGAAGCTCACGAGGGTCCAGGGGGCACGGCTTTGAGGTACCAGACTAGAAGCTCCAGGCTAGCTGCAGTGCAGCTCGGTGTGGCTGCCGCGACAGTTACATGGACCTGACAATGATTGTGTCACTTAATACCGGCCTCGGTCGGTGTGGATGCCGCGGCATCTGAGGCTGCCACAGGAAATGCCACTGCAAGCTGCCACTGCCACAGATTGAGCTTGCTGTCTCTCCCTGGACGTAACGTTGACTGCACTGCAGCTAGCCTTTGTACCTTTGCACCCCAAACAAGGTACAAAGTACCTTGCACCCCAAACAGTCAATAAATAAACACCTTAAACCTGTTAAAATGTCTTAAATCACTAGTAACACAATAAAAACCAAGTAAATATGAGTTAGAACATTTATTAGAAGATTTGTTGTTTCAAAGCACAGGTTATATGTAGCAAACTTCAAAATGTGGGCCCACACTATAAAGTAAATGCATCTTAAACCTTATTTAAAGCTGGCAGTTGCAGGCCTGTGTCAATGCTCGGGTTCGGTGTGGCCCAAAACTTAACGGCTCCTTTGCTCAGCAGAGCTAAAATAAAACAGGTATACTTGAAATAATTCACATGAGGAATTCAAGGTCTCTCCCAGTCAAGGCTCCTCGTGGAAGAAAGGTCTGGTCCTATTAGCCAGCAGCAAACATTTTTCCTCCTCACCAGAGAAACGTTGAGCTCTGCAGGATTACGGCTTACACCGTCTCTCCCCGTCGTCCAGGCTCTAGCTTCACAAGGTCCCACCAAGCTAGGGTGACAAACGGACATAAGCCTTTAGCCTACAGCCAAAGGCTTACATCCGTTTGTCAGGCTAACAAACTGGTAGACGCTGCACACATGTGAGTCCGTGTTGCAAAAGAGCGTTGGTCTGACGGTCTGACGTATTCTTCTGTGTGGAGAAGTTTCAGTTATCTGGTTGACAACTTTTAAAAGTCTGAATAAAGCTCAAAAGTCTGTTTCTAAACTTGTTTCCATGCTAATCCTACTGCTGTCGCGTTCTCTCTCTTTCTCTCTATGTCTCTGTCTCTCGCTCTACTGCTTCACGTTTCACTGCCTCCCCCCTGCCTGCTTGCTCCCCCGCTGGTCAATACCCCAAACAACCTTTCAGTGTCATTAAAGGGGACATACTATGCAAAAAACACTTTTTGAAGGCTTTTGAACAAATTTTTGGGTATTTGTCCTTCCTCCCAGCCTACAAAATGTGACAGTAGACAACAAAACCTGTATTTAGCAGACTGCATGAATGTAAATTCATGGTATTTGGCGAGCTGTTGAGTCTGTGGATATACTGTTAGGTAACGGTATATTTTTATTTGCATACCTAACCTGATTGGTCTACCTGAGTATCCCCTTCTCCCTGCTGGAGAGATTCCTCTGAGAAGAGCAGCCATGTTGTTTATATTCTTAGTGAGAGATCTGTGTTCAGCATGTCTAAGCTCAGAAGCTGTCACTGCTCGGTTGTTGGCTGTAAACAGACACATATATCTTCACATGTAGTCTACCAGCCTCAGAGGACCAAAGGGCCCAGTGGATTAATTTTATTTTTGAAGGGAATGAGCAGCTACAGTCGGCTAAAACCTGTATGTGTGTGTCAGTCACTTCAGGTCCGACTGCTTCTTCAATTTCAGTCAGTTCAACACAGGACTGGGAACTAGACTTTTCCTGAATCCAGGCTCAGTACCAACAATCTGTCGTCAAACCTGATGATGGAAATATGGGTATTTTAATGCTGTGTAGTATTTCTTTTGCTAATTGCTATGAGCTAATGCTAACAACAGGGGGGAATGAACCAGAGGTAACTTCACATGTTCGTCAATGTTCACGTTACTTGTTGAAAGTCTGAAGTATAAACTTCAATGTTTGAGCATTCTTACATTAGTCAAGAGAAGTTTAACAGTTGAATAAATATAATCAGTCTTTTATCCACCCCAGGTCCCTCCATTTGTGCTAACGCTAGCCGGGAAGGTAGGCTAAGTTGTGGCTATCCCTTTGCGGTTGGCATGTTGTGCGTTAGTCTGTGATGTTTGGGGAAAACGAGCTTCGCTGTTATCTGGTAACCGCTTCGCTTGAGTTATGCTGCAGGTCTATCGTGAATTCCTGTATGTACGCTGCTCTGCTCTGTCTCATTAGCATATGAAGGCGACTCTAAACCAGCCGTTCTGAACAGAGCGGTTATGTGAGCGTGGAAAGAATTCAGCTGTGCTTTATTCATAGGCTTTTTGGACCAAAGCATGTTACTAACGTTTCATGAAGACATCAAGGATCCATGTTAGACTGCAGAAAAGGAGCAAAATATGGGACCTTTGATACATGCATCTTGACATTTCTTTAGTCTCTCTTCCTGTGAGAAAATATACGTTACGTCATGTGTCACAAACCAACCCAATACAGAGCAACATGAAACAATTGAACACAAATCAAAACAATGCTCTGATAATAATAAGCATAACGGTAAACATTAAGCTTTCCTGTAATCCCCTTAAATTTTAAGTATTATATTTCCCACAGGGTTACATAATAATAACAATAAAAGCTTCATTTACATAGAATCTTTTGAGACTGTTGTTTGCATAGTGCTTCGACAGTTAAATGCAGATTATTATAAAATGAAAGTTAACAATCAGGTCAAAAAACAAAATGAGCCTGAAGTTCAAATGTAAAAATGGGCAAAAACTAAATTTAAACAGAGAATCAACAAAAATGAAGAATAAATCAGACAGATCTCAAGAGACAGTCCAAAAATTATATGAAACTATATGATAAGGACTAAGACCAATAATAATAATAATAAGAGAAAATTTGTATTTTGGAATGAAATAAATAAAATGAGACAAACTATACAAGAAGGTAATGAATAAAAAGAAGACAGAAGGCCACATCACATCAGTGGAGATAAAGGAAGCTAAGAAAAATCAAATGAATAAGGGGTGAGAAACGATTGAGGTGAGTTAATTAACAAAAGATGGCTAATAAAGGATAGAGTTATGAGAAATGAGTAAAAAGAGTAAAGGCAGCTGAGATCAAGTAAAATGAAATATCTACTGAAATAAGTAAATCAGAACTCAAGTGAATTAAACCTGAAATTAGGTAAAAGCAAGTGTGTAGAAGTGAGTTTGAAGAAGAGCTTTAAAAAAACCTGTCCAGTTCTCTGATCTTATAAGTAAAGGAACATCCCATCAGATTTTAAACTGAGTTTGGGAAACAATGACCTGAAGGACTTCAGCCTGATTCGACCTCAAGCATTAAAAATGTTTGAGGCACAGGCCCCCCCTGAGCTGACCTCCTTCGTGACCTTTGCCCCGAGCTGACCCCGTGCTGGAGACCCTTCGACATGAGTGAGGAGATGTCCGTGTTCAGGTACACAGCTGATAAGCTGAACACATGGTTACACCATGATGATCTCCTGCTCTTACTCTGAGGGACCTTCAGATGGTCTGGATCAGGACCTCAGCCCTCCAGGAGGACTCACTCTGACAGGTCCCTTTTCAGGACTTTACTTTCAGAGTTTGTCCTGATGTAACTGAATTATCCATTCATATGGATGCTCAAACCTCTCCCTGCCGTCTGTCAGCTCCCCCCTCTGACTCCCCCTCAGTTTCATCTCCTCTCCGTGTCCTCCTCCCTCGACCTCCTGACGCTCAAACATCAGCTCTAAATCATGGATGTTTCTGAATGAGCCCTCTGTGCTTCTGCCACCTTTGCTGCAGACGATTGAATCTCTGCCTCACCCACTCTCCGCTCTTTGGACCTCACCCCCACCTCTGCCCCCACCCTCTGCATGCTGTGTATAAGTGGGTTAGCGTGAGGCTAAGCTACCTGCTCAGGTCGCAGCAGCAGAACGTCCTCCTTTAAATGACATCCATATTCTCCTGGGCGTGGGAGAGCACTGCAGGGGGAGGAAGCGCTCTCCTTTGGATGTGAACTTCAACTTGACCTCTGACCTCCCTCTGCTTGGCTCCGATATCAAACTCACAACCATCTGCCTGAGGGGGCGGGGCCAGCGGGGAGTGCGGGGTTAATATCATACACTCAGAGAGCAGAATACAGACCGCAATTATCTCCCATTCTCACACACTATCCGTTTATTTGATCCTGGAGCCGTAACAGATGGACGGGGGCCGCTCACTTCCTCCCTCTCTGCCTCGCCGTGCCGCCATTCCTGTGCAGGGCGAGCGAGGAGGCGCATATAATGGTGAGAGAGGGCGAGAGAGGGCGAGGGAGGGCAAGAGGTGAGGCAGGAAAAAAGAGGTAGAGAAGGGAAACCCGAGCCTGAGGGCAGGCCTCCCCCTCCTCCTCCTTCATCTCTCCACCGGCACAATGAGAGGGCGAGCGTTTGAAGACGATGGGTAAGGACACAGTGGGGACAGCTGGGAGCAGATTCTGTTTCCTTATCTGATGATTATCTTTATAAACTTTAACTTTAACTGCATCAGTGAGTTTTTATCATCTCTTAGCTCACGGTTTTGGTTTATACAGACCAGTCCAGGTTTCTTCAGGGTGGTTCCACATGAAGAACCAAATGAAACAAGCTGGAGCACCATGTTTGAGTCCTCCTCTGAGGTGGTCTCAGGCATGATTTATGCACAAACATGACATTGGACTGCAGAGGGGGTCCTGGTCAGGCAGAAGAGTTGTAAAGGGATTCTTAAACATCTCCTGTCCCTTCAAAACCACCGTGTCCATGCAGATCAGGCTCATCTCATCCTCTTGGTTGGACCATAAAATGTCCACAAGGAGCACAAACAGGTGGCATTCATAGCTGCTTCCTCTTCTATCTAACTCAACAGCTTTGCAGACCACAACCTGCTGTGTCAGATGATCATGTGCCAGTGTGATCGGACCCAGCACGGGAAAGGGGAGAGGGCAGCAGCCATGTGGGGACACAACATTAAAAACAGGCCTGTGTACCTGCGCTTCATTTTGGAGATGTGCTGCATCTGATATTTCTGCTCAGAGCCGTCACTGTTGGACTGTGTGGATCATGGAGTTCTAAGATTCATCACAAGGACAGAACCACAACCTCCGTCCACAGAACGTCATGCAGTTTGGTCCAAACTGAGGCAGGACAGAGATTTTGGGTCTTCTGCACCTTTGGCTTGGAACAATCTGCAGACCGATCAAAAACTTTGAGGCTAAGTTACCTCGAAAGTCTTTAAATCATTGCTGAGGGATCTTGAATCCAGTGTTGGCAGTAATGCATTACAGAAGTAATGTGATTACTGGAATGCATTGCTTTTTACTGTATTGTGGTAATGTAAGGCATTACAAAAAAAAAAAGAAATATTTTACTCGGTACAAATGTCAGTAACGTGCGTTATAATGCATTTTTAATTTAACCCGAAATGAAGAGGTGTTTTTTTTTGTTGTGAGATCAGCGGAAGAGAAAAGTCCGCGCAAAATGTACCTACTTCCTTCCTGTTAGCTTCTACAATGAAAGAGATGAGTGCAGCAGCAGACCCAACATCGGACAATACGTTCACGAGATGGACATACGCCCATTACTTTCAGTTTAAGCTGTGCTGGGTAAAAGAGGAAATCGGAAGAGACCACATCACTCTCCTCCTTAACAACAGAGGAGCCAGCAGCCCTGATGCCTGAGCCCCCTCAAGCTGCTGCTGTCATCACAAGTGAGGAGGACTTTTCCTCCTTTGATGAACAGGTCAATGTCTCAGCTGATGCGCCCATGTCAGTGGAAACAGAGGTAACGTCTTATTTGAATTCTGCCCATGTGATGGAAAGTCTTCATCTGTTTCCAAGAATTAAAAAAATGTCTTCCCCTGTCCTGTTGCCAGATTGTTGAACCCATAGTCTCTTTCCAGCACTTTATCTCATAGCTTTGTTCTTGTCATAGACCTTTTTTGCCTCTACCTTGCCTCTAGCCTTTAGCTTGTCTGATACATTTGCCTGGATTGTTTTTGCCCGCTCGTGTACCAAACCTTGGACTGACAATAAACCCTGCTTTTTGTCTTATGGACCTGATCATCTGCAATTGAGTCTTTTGTGCCTAGAGTCTGTTTCATGACAGAAGCCTAACCTTGCTGCATGAGCTGGGCCCCTGTGGGGGGATGATTATGAATTTAAGCATCTCGATTATTTTATCCAAACGATGACTGATAGTCATGATATGCTTTTGAATTTCTCTTTGCATTGCCTATAAAATCACTGTGTTAACATTTGTTGTTGCAGAAAATATAAAATAAAGTTGATTTTTTTTATAAAATTATTAATGTATCGATCAAAGGCCCCCAGGAGTTTGGGCTTGTGATCTAGTTGGATCAGTTTGTTTCGAGGACTTTAATGTTAAAATCAGTTGATTTTTCTGTATGCTTGGTCGTCCATGTTTTTAATTGGTTATTCTTTGAGCCTTTACCTTTGGTCTTTGAGATCCTCCTCACCTTGTTAACCCTTTCTTCATCACTCACTGCCCCTGATGTTTGCACACTACCATGATTCACATGAATCTTGTTCTCAGACATAATCCTGATGTTTTCAGGCACAGAAAGCTCTGGATGTTCTGCAGTTTGATGAACTACATTACACCTCAGTCCTCACCCTAATAGCTCACATGTCAGCAGCAGCGGTACACCTGCATGCAGAATGAAGAGCAGCCGAGCTCATCAGTCAGAGCGAGTGTGAATTTAATGTTTGTCCCCGACGAGGAAATCAGAAAAGAAGCTGCAGGTTCATCACACACACACAGAAAAACACAACATACAGCCGCTCACGCACGCCTCCACTCATATCTGCAATCTCAAATTTCACTTACACTCCAATTGAATACAAGCTATCATCACAGACCGCCTTTATCTGCCGTGATATATATGCTTGCAGGCCGAGGGGGAGGGCGGGGGAGGGCGGCACTGAACCTATTTGTGTTTATGGCTTTGCAGGGAAGGAGATAAATGACCTCCCGTTTTATTTGGTTTTAATGAAGTAGGGACCGAGGGACTCCCCGGCAGCCTGTCCGCTCCCTCCACCATCATCACCCGGCTATCCCCCTCACCCTCCTCACCCCCCCACCCCCTCCTCCTTGTTTGTGACCCAGATGCAGGACGAAGGACGTAGGTTGGAGAGGAAGACGTTCACCTCCTTGAAGGTGTAAAGTGGACAAGACACCGGCTGGAAACTTGTTAACCCCTCCCCCCCTCCCATGACCCCCCCGGGATGGGCTCAGGGGAGGTCATGGGGGAGACAGGGGATGGAGGGGATGCATTAAATTTGGCCACCGCATGTTTGCCGTAGCTTTGGCCATGCTAACTCATCGTTAATTGGACACTCGGGCCTCCAATTAAGGCCATGGCTCAAAAAGGCAAGAGGGGAGATAAACAAGAAACACGTGCACACACACACACACACATTGGGACTTCATTAGGAGCAGTGTGGAGGGTTTCCTGTGGGAGAGGGACGTACATGCAGAGCACACATGCAAAGAGAGGACGGTAAACAAACATGACAAATGTTGCCATGTTCTCAGAGCGTCAGCTGCAGCTGCTGATTAAAGATCTGTTGCAGAGCTTTAACTCATGCTTTTATATTTTTAGACTTTATTTCATGAAAATCAGACTTTGACTGTGCCCAAAGGCAGGCAGATATGTTTCGAAATGGTAGTTGTCCTCTTCTGTTAAAGAATCATTTTACCAACCAAGTGAAGTTTCTAGAACAGTTGTCTCCGAACTTTTTGTACCATGGTCCAGTTTTATGTCATACCACAGAGTCAAGGACCAGCTGCTGTGGAGGGGTGGTGGGAGGAAGGGCGGTGGTGTCAACAGCAACAAACAACAAAGACAAGTTGTCCAGAGTTTAACCCACCATACTGAAGGATCAGAGGGAGCCATGAGCTTTTCTAAACCTCAATAAAGAGACCTTCACGAGGACTCACTCTGTTTCTATCAGCTGATGAAGTGTGCTAAACAGCTACACCTTCTCTGGTTTCCTCCCACAGACCAAAACATACTCCTCAGATTAACTGGTGACTCTAAACTGTTAGGTAGGTCTTTATGTGTCAGTGATCAGCTGGAGATTCGTCCAGGGACTAAACCTCCTCTCATCCAATGACAGCTGGGATGGGCTTTAGCCCACAGCGACCCCAAAAGGGCTAAAAGGATTGGATGGATGATGGATGGATGGATGATGGATGGATAGATGGATGGATGGATAGATGGATGGATGGGTAGGTTGTTGTGGGTTTTGGTGGGTGAAGACCCTTCCCCCCAGGACCAGATCACACTGAGGTTTTGTGAAGGCTGTTACAGAGATCACTAAAGGTACCAAAATGGACGCCTATGAGTCATTTTTCAGCCACAGAGATGATCTGAAGATGTTTGATTCTTAATCCTAATGTTCATGTGGAGATGTGGTCTCAGTGTTTGATGAAGAACTTGGGTTGTTCCTCTCTCCCCTGTTTGTCTCTGACGGGCACCTCAGTCTGAAACAAAGGCACTAAAAGCTGAAATATTAAAATTCATGACGTGGTATTAAAGGTTAATAAAGGCATACACACTGTCACCATCACATGACCAGGTGTTAAAACACCCCCGTGTCTCTGGTGTGCTCCCGTCGCAGCCTTTTGTTTCACTTCAGTACGGTGAAAAATCCTCAGAGTGACGCCTCTGTCCCCGAGGATCATCGCTCCAAGACACACTCGACCTTTTTAAATATTTAAATTCACTCTTTCCTCCTCATTTCAGTCTCCATGCTCTCCAACATCCAGGAGGGAATAAATAAATAAATAAATATAAATATGTGAGGTGAGGATGGTTACAGTCCATGATTCAAAACCACAGCCCTGGTCAGGCCGCAGCGCCCTTCCTCCTCACCCCTCCTCACCCCTCCAGGTGAGGCTGCAGGCCGCTCTTTATGGTGGTGTGTTAGCCGGCGGGCAACATGGCCTCAGAGTGTCATGGCGGTCTGTATTGATCTGAAGGCCTCTCCTGGACGGGACGACTTCATCTGTCCAAAGCAGCTCCAGTGTGAGGAACATCATGGCTGAAGGTTCAGACAACAGCCCGCATGCATTTTCAACTTGTTCACCCATGGCTCGGTAGTGTGGCATCCATTCATCCATCCATACAACAATCCATCCATCCATCCATTCATCCATCTGTTCATTCATCCACATACTATAAAAAACAACATATAGAATCTACGTGAAACAGAGGTAACAATTTTCACCCAGTTTGGCTGCATTTACGAAGTATTTTGAGAAAGTCATGCTGAAATCTAAAAACTACAACATACTGAGACGAGTTTGGTAAAAATTTACCCAGTCATTTCAAATAGAATAAATTAGCAGTGATTTGAGAGCAAAAACCTCCACCAAGGCATATCCAACATTGCCTAGTAAATTATTGTCAAAGATGTGTAAAATTGTCAATCTCACACTGTTATCAGTTAAGAAAAGACAGAGAATGCAATCAGGATCTGCTCCCGTATTGAGATCACCACCACAATTTGATCTCCCATGTGTCATGACCAACATTTCCTGAAAATGTCATTAAACCTTTTGAATGACCATATTAAAAAAAAAAAAAAAGTAAACTGCCCACACAGATATAACCTCCTTGGCAGTGATGATTCCCCGTTCAAAGCTACTGATTGAATTATTTGATTGTAGCATTAATATTTATTAAAACTAATTAACCAAACTCATTTATTCATTTTCACTTCTTTAAAGATCACCTGCCAAACCCAGGAGACAGTAATGAACCTGTCACTCATTCTCTTTTAAAGTGCATCACATGATAACTACACCAGAGGAAATCAGCTCAAATATGTCCATGAACATTCTGTAAACACACGAAAAATCAGTAAATTAGCTCAGGTTATAGCCTGACCTTGGCCAAGCGCTATTGAAACAAAGTAGGTTAAAACTGTGACACAATACGTTTTTTAATAATACACACAATAATAATAATAATAATAATAATAATGATAATATAAACATTTTATTGTTTTAAAACTATTATGTTTAATTTTTTGTGTCTATTAATCCACAAATGAATGCACAGAAACCTGAATGTGTAAAATATTTGTAAATGTGTGACTTATGAATATTTACCACATATATGACCAACAAATCAAAGTGTTTTTACTCTGTAGGAACAGACAGCTCTTCACCTCTGCTGGGCAAACCCTGAGAGTTAAAGGTTATGGGATGGTTATTGTAGAGGTCAGGCAGGAGGTCGTCAGAGAACAGGAAGCTGACCTCCTCTGCTGTGGCCAAAAGAACTCACAGGGGCCCAGCTCAACTCAGGAGTTAATTTAACCTTGCAGAACAGATGAAACTGCCTGAGTCATTGTCTGAAATCATGCAGGTCCATCTCTTACAACTTAACTCGGCTGAAAGCTGAACAGCCCAATCAGAGAAGAGAGGCGGGAGCTGCAGACGTAGCAACAGCAGGAAGTTTAGAGAACTTGGTGGGGATTGTCGTTGATGAGGTTTGTGTCACATCTAAGTAGTAAATGATACATTTGTGTGGTATAATTTAATGTAAGATGATAGTCTAAGGACTGAAACGTAGTTTAAGCTAACAGCTAACAACAGGGTCGAGCTGCTACATCATACTGTGGCTTGATATGATTGGTCTGTGATGAGTGTGAATGGCTGACTGGTCGTCCAATCACCAGCTGCAGTTGTTTTCGAAGGTTCTCTGAAAACATTTTCTATGGGCTCTTCTCCAGATGGACTAGTGAAATATTTCTGTGGTGGATATATGGAACTATCCGTCTGATGTGTCAGGTTAAAGTTAATTATTACCAAGTATGAATTTATAATTGGGCAGCTAGATGCTGCCTCAGGTAGTGCACGTGCCTCACATCAAGAAGGTTGCTGGTTTGATCCCCCGTGTTGGTCAGGGCCTTTCTGTGTGGAGTTTGCATGTTCTTCCTGTGCATGCGTGGGTTCTCTCCGGGCACTCCGGCTTCCTCCCACAGACCAAAATCATGCTCATTAGTTTGAATCGTGACCCCAAATCGCCCTTAGGTATGGGTATGAGCATGAATGGTTGTCCGTCTCTCTATGTGGCCCTGTGATTGGCTGGCAACAGGTTCAGGGTGTACCCCACCTTGGCTCAAAGTTTGCTGGGATAGGCTCCAGCCCTTGTGAACCTGGGTTAAAATCTATTTGTGTTCACACACGGCTCTCTTGGATGAGGTCTGGATGATTTCTGGCTTTTTTGGGAGAGTGAATGTGGTTTAAGAGTCCCAGCTAACCAAGGAGGGAGCCTGAGTACCTGAAGGAATCCCATTCATGACCAGGGAAAACATGAAGACTCCTGTCTTGCTGCAAGGCAGAACCACTGCCTGCTGCACCACCCTGACGTGTTCCCCTTAACGAAAACCTCGATGATTAAAGGAAGCAAAAGCTGCAGAGACACTAGGCTGTCCCCTCATCTGCTCCTCTGCTCCTTGGCTCAGCTGATTGGTGGAGATTGCATCATGTTGAAGAATGCTTACAGAGCAGCTGCATGTTGGAGCTTGCAGGTAACCACACTGGTCACCCCCCCACAACACACACACACACCATCATTGTTATTGTGATGTAACCCCGCTCTCTGCTGATGCAACGTTGTTAGAGGCAGGACACACATGACTGTTATTACTGCGCCACCTAATTACATCCTGTGTGTCCACCAGTGTGTGTGTGTCCACCAGTGTGTGCGTGTGTCCACCAGTGTGTGTGTGTGTCCACCAGTGTGTGTGTGTGTCCACCAGTGTGTGTTCATGTGTGCATGGGTTGGGGGGGGGGGGTTGACTGTGCACTTGCATGTTGCTCATAATAAAATCATGAGTGTGTGTGTTTGACGTCCATGCCTGTGTGTCCGAGACGTCCTCTGAGATCAGTGCTCTGCATCTCATCCTTAATTAACGCCCTAAAGAGAGAGATGGGGGAGGGGGGGAGTAATGGTGTGGGGCTGGGGGGAGGTCTATCACCACTGTCCTATCCTTTTCCCAGGGGGTCACAGTGAGTGTTATGATTGGCTGTGAGCGAAGCATTTACCGCTGCAGGTTGAGCCTTGTAACCCTCAGAGGCCACTTACAACCACTGGGAGGGGGGATGATGATGATGACACAGCAGCCACGATGGGAGGAGGAACACACTGATCCGCTCACGAGGGACATTTTTAACAAACGCCTTTGTTGAGACTAAAGCTGCAGTTTTACATTCAAACCAACTTCACCTTTATATATCCAATCAATGATCATTCTTCAATCAGCTGATGACTGCCAAGGCTTCTCCAGTCACCAGAAGTGTTCCTCATGGTGCTGTCCTAAAGCCTCTTTAGTTAATCTACTTTTACCAACTCTTACACATATTTCCCTCCAGTTATTACATTAACTTGCAACACAGATGACACCAAGCTCTACCTGCCCATCAGGCAGTGACAGTGATACTGCATTCCTATTGGCTGTTAAGGGTGACTTATCAGAGGTACGAACATGACATTTAGTTGGTTTGAATGTGCATGTTTAATAAACAGCTTGACTCAGGTTTGCATTTCTCCCTGATTCTTAAACGATATACTTTTTAATGCGCTGCATATCACCACAACTCCTCTTTCTTGGGTGCCCCTGGTGGAGGAGGGCCCATGGTGGAGGAGGGCCCCCTGGTGGAGGAAGGCCCCCTGGTGGAGAAGGACCCAGAGCAACTGCTTATGTTGCTCATGCCACAGGCCTGTTCTGTTCCCAGGGTTCTGTCCTGGGACCCCTATTTTATCATCTGCTTTTACATCCTTTCTGAACCCTCCTGTTGTCCTCAGGTCTAAATGACCCAATGCTGTGTTTAACAGCTGAGAAAAATCCCATAAATTACATTTTTTCAACTTGATACTTAACGACTTTTCCTAGATTGACCCCAATATTAGAAAAAGTGAAATCTTGCCTTTATTTGTATTTCCATGTAAACTCTACAAAAACTACACTACTACTGTCTTTGGGCCAAAATGACCCGTCCGGCAAATTGAGCTCAAATTACAGTCACAGAGTCAGTTACACACCACAAATACACGAGAATACTTTTTTTTCTGTCTACGATCAATCAGATAGGAACATAAACATGAGGAAACATGCGGTCCTCTCCAGTGGAGAGCCCTGTCTAGACCAGATCTAACCCAGTGATCCAGTGTCTGCAGGAACAGAACAGACAGGCCCTCATGATTGAACTCTGACAATACTGCAGCCTTGTTTGTATGTGTGCAGTTTTAGACCCTCCAGAGGGTCAAACGTTTAGGAAAGCAGGTGCAGGAACATACAGTTCAGATGTCAGTACCCATAATTCACACTGTTCTGCAGCCATGAGTGCGTTTCACTGGTGAACAGACTCTGGAGCAGATTTTTGAATGTCCTGTAAGGCAACTCTGATTCAGAGGAGGATTTTTGTTTCATATATTTTATTAAATTGTTCACTGTCAAAATATGACTTATTGGCATAATAAAACGCATTCAGAACTACTTTTTGCTCATTTCTGCTTCTTCCTTAGGCTATAGAAATATGACACAGATATTTCTTACCACATCTGCAGTACATAATAATTCAACTGACAGCGTCACAGTAACGAGTGGTTTCTCCTGAATTAATGCAGTCTTCCTCAGAAAACTCAGGTATTCACACAATTTCTGGTGAATAACAAGTTGTTTCTTCAGGCAAAATAGATTTGGTGTTTAGAATTCAATTTAACTTCTTTAATTTTGGGGTTTAATGAAGGCGGGTCATTTTGACCCAGAGAACACAGGGTGTATACGGAATATCTATCATCAGTTTCCTATTCATCCTCTCTTTTATATACTTCCTCATATTTACCACCTGCTCTGAAGTCTGTCTCCACCCTCCAGGTGTCCTGCCAGTTTAATCAACCAAAATTGTGATAAAGTCTCTCATTAAGGATCACTTTTCAGGCTCTCTCCTGTTAGCTCAGTTGAAATCAGATAGCTCAGAACAATCATTGATTTAAAGGTTTTGAAGCTTACTGTGAGGTGACGAGCACAACGGTTCACCAGCGTCTGTTCTGTTGAAGGAAACTCTTGTGCTTTCACAGTGATCCGACTTTAATGACCATGTTTTCTCAGCTTTTATTGAATCTGTCTTTCTCTTTGGTGTCGTGGTTTGTCATGTCTTCAAATGAAAAACAATCCTTGAATCTGATTTTTAAGTGGTCGTGTCAGATTGGCCACAGCTTTAGCAGCTGCCCTGTGCGTGAACAGCTGCAGCGGGTCGCTAACTATGTTATAAATGATGATCCCCACTCTGCACCGTCACTTTCAGCTTCTTCCATCTGGACAGAGGTTTTTATTCCCAACAACATGATACAAAAACAGCTGCTGAGCTTAAAAAGATTTAGCCATATTTTAAACATTCATATTTATTTAGTTTGTTCTTACTCTGGCTTTATTCACGGAGCTGTCAATGTGAATTTTAAAACATGATTTCATGAGTCGATGTATTTCTGTTTCTTTTACCCTGATTTCTGGAACCTTTAAGCACTTCATCATTTTATTGTTTGTATATTTTTTATCAGATATAATTGAGGTAGATGTCTTTTAAACTTTTCTCTGTTTTCCTGCTGTGTTTGATGGAAATCTACATCTCAGACTGCAAAACAAGTTCACCCACAGAAACAAACTTAGTCCCCTAAACCTGAACCTGAACCTTTTTGGTGAGTAGTTCCCAGGGTGAGGCCTGTGTTCTGCCTTGCTGGACTCCCAAAAAATCAAAAAACAAAACAAAACAAAAGCTCTTTCAGTGCCAACAAAGCATGGCAGACTTTGTGAGGGGACTCTCAGATCGATTGACATTTGTGCCTAAAAACTGCAAAAAGTTTAAATTCCCCATCAAGCTGGGGGCCCTTGAGTTTACATGTTCTCCTGGTATGGAGGCGGGGTACGCATTGAAATACCCTGCCTCTCGCCCATGTCAGCTGGGATGGGGGTGAAAGATGGACTGGGTTGTTCTTTTGCCTCAAAGCAGGAAGGATTTTGGCTTTACTCCCTGGTCGGATGGAGTTTGCGTTTTCTCCCCGTGCATGAGTGTTTTTTTTGTTTGTTTTTTTTGGTGTACCCCACCTCTTGCCCAGGGGGGTCCCCTGGGGGTCCAGGCTAAAGTAACTTCTAGAGGGATCAAATGGTATAGATCAGGGGTGGGCCACATGCAGCTCCCCTACTCACTCAATGCAATGTGAGAAACTCTGCCATGAAAAAAAAAAAAACAAATGTGAAGGAAATACAATTTTATTTGGCTGCAGTTTTTTCTTAAAACTCCTTTTCATACAATATTAAATGCATTCATAAAAAAAATAAACAAAATAATCTGTTAACGAGTATTCTCTGTAACTTGCAATAAATGGCTTTGAATTCTATGTTTAGCTCATTTTAATTAAGTTTCATGGCTCAAATACCACTTTTCAAATTTAAAAATGGGATTTTTTTTTTTTACTTATTTATTGAAATTTACTTGTCCCTTTTGTTAAATTAAAAGTAACTCTTACTGAAATGTTGGGAACATCCTACAAAGGGAACAGATGAAAAACAGCATCATTCCTCATCCCTGGGATAGATGAATCTTTTTTTTCAGTGGTAATAAAAGCTATTCTGCATATTATATCTTTCTTTTTACAAGGCTATCCCTGCCCATCCCTGATTTTAGCATGAAAACACCAGAATCATAAATGGATCCTGTCTGTAGGATGGTCATAATTCATAAAAATATTTTTTATTTTCTCAAACATAAGTTTGTCTTTGTGGACAGCTGACTTTTCTCCTGTGGATGTCTGAATCATTTTTATCTGACATGTTTCTTTCCTGTCCGATTGCTCACAGATGGATTTATTTCTGCCATATTTTACTCTGAAGAGGGTCGTCGTGGAGCAGACGGCGGCTCTGTGTCGCTGTAGGAGCTGATGAGACAAAAATATTAACTCAACATGTTTTTAAAGAAACGGGAGCGTGGTCTGATGACTGCAGCGTCTCGGCGAGTGCACACCGCAATCTGATATACCAAAGCACGATGCACAGAATCAGCCACACTGGCAGATCCTGACTCCATAAACAGTTTAAATATGGCCGCCCGGCTGCGTGCGGTGAAACAACGTGAGGTTTAAGGAGAGAGCGGAGCGGACACTCCATGGTTTACATCACAGCGCTCTTATTGAGCCGAGTCAAACGCTCATAACGCTTACATTTATTAGAGCGCCGCAGCTCCAGTAAAATGGATTTCAGGGTCGCAGGTAGACGAACAGCTGGAGCAGAACACACACCCACACACCCACACACTCACACGCACACATGCTCACTGGTGGGTGTTTGTTTGAAAAGCCTCTCATAAAAATGTGTCGACAGTTCAAACTTTCAAATCCTGCAGAGGTAAAAGAAGGAAGTACAGATGGCAGAGGTAGATATTTGAAACATTTACACGGTTATCGTTCACAGATTACAAGTTTCCATCACGAAAATAATAAATCAATACAATACTTTATGCTGTTATAATAGTTTGTTGAAGTTACAAAACTTTGGATCTGTTTATTTGAAGCACCATCATCACTGAAGATCTGCAGAACTCCAAATGCTGCACCAAACCACCTCACAGTCTCATGATCCGTTTATTCTCACCTGTTAATTAGACCCTCAAACACCTGAGCCCACCTGAGGCAAACATCATGCCCCACGTGGACGCAACAGCCCACTGTTGTCCAGCAGTGACCCTTGGCCTCAGAGTTGGAGGTGCAGACCCTTATCTAAGCAGCAGACCTCCTTAATGCCTGCTAGAGGTCCTCGGATGTAGAAGGAAACAGAACATCAGTTCTTGGGTTTGAAATCACCCTGCTGATGCCTGAGTGCCTCCTGATGATCAGATGATCCTCACGTAGCAGCTCCTCACAGATTCAGATATAGAGAACTCAGGGTACATGCCAAGGTAGTGATTTTATGTGTCCTCTGTCGTCGCTCAGACCAGAGGTGGTTTCCATGTTAAGGATGGTTCTATGTCTCTAAAACTGCTCTGAGGACAGAGGGTCAAGGACAGATCATCTCAGACTGGTTTCTTCAACATGACAATGAGTTCACTGTACTCCAGTGGCCTCCATAGTCACCAGATCTCAGTCCAATAGAGCACCTTTGGGATGTGGTGGAGCAGGAGATTCTCATCATGGATGTTCAGCAGCTGTGTGATGGTGTCATGGAGATATGGACCAACATCTCTGAGGGAAGTTTCAGCTCCTGGAAGAATGAAAGAGCTCTGAAGGTGGTATGAGAAAAGTGTACCTAATAAAGTGGCCATAGCCATGTGTTTAGTCCATCTTCGGTTTGGTTTGAGGTTTATTTTTAGGACATTTTTAAGGAAACAATTGAAAACTCTAAGTCTGGAGTGCTGTCCCCTCAAAGACTTCCTTTCCCATGAGTCCTTTTGGTTTCTGAAGCTGACTGATGGAGCTGACATTAATAACCCCTCTAAATGTTTAAGATTATAAACACATGGTGTCTACGATCATTAATCATGGTGGTCACCTGACTGTGCTGCAGTGATGCATCTGTTAGCTTAGCAGCTACACCAAAGTGAAATGCTGATAAGCGTAGGTTAGTTAAGATGTTAAATTATTACACGGGCGATTATAAGTGGGTAGTTTATCAATGCTCTCTGCACTGTAAACAAATAAAGTCAAAAGCTGACATGCTAATTAAAGGTGGGAAACAAACATGCTCCGTTTATATGGGGACGGATTAAGCTCTCTGTTAAATGGTGTAATTTGTACCTCTGAAACAGTCGCCCCTTTACAGAAATGTTCCCTTAAATGAAGTGTTCACTCAAGTTTGGTTCCAGCATGTTAAAACGCTGTGGTTATATTTAGTGTCATTAGGAGGGGAGAAGAAGATTTAAAGCTTGAGGGATCAGAGCTACAGATGGCACAGACTCGGCCTGAAGAAACAGAAACTCTGCAGGGAAATCAGCCGACAATTCATACAAACAGACTGCAAACAGACAGACGGATACAGAGGGACAGACAGACTGGAGGGTTTGAATTAAAGGAGAAAAGGAGCTGAAAGTGATGAAGAGCAGATCAATTCAGAGATTAAACATGTGATCTCTCCTGAACACACGATTGGTGTCTGATTTCAACACTTTATCCTTTAATGAGTTCTGATCCTTCTGTTCAAACATGTCGGCAGAGCCAGAATAAAAACATCCTGCAGATGAAGCTGCTGTTCTGCTGCACAGAATGTCAGGATTATTTGGTGTCAGCCCTGGTACCATCTCCAAACTTTGGACCATGAGACTGCTGAAGTCAGAGACAGACAGCAAAGTGGACGATCCAGGAAGACGACACCTCAGGATGATCTGAAGAAGGATATTTTGGCACTTATGTTTTGGGCGCTAGTGGCACGTTCAGCTGTGCTGCCCATCCACGAGTGCAGGAATCTTATAAGTGTTACCTCGCTATAAAGAAGACCAATAATGCTTTAGAGAGGTATAGGGCAGCACGGTGGTGCAGCAGGTAGTGCATATGCTTCACAGCAAGAAGGCTGACGGTTTGATCCCCAGACCATGCAGGGCCAGCTTCCTCCCACAGACCAAAAACATGCTCATCAGGTTCACTGGTGACTCCAGGCTGCCCTTAGGTAAGGGTGAGAGAGTGAAGGGGTGTCTGTCTCTCTGTGTGGCCCTGTTATCGGCTGGCAACCAGTTCAGGAGTGTACTCCGTCTCTTGCCCAATGTCAGCTGGAATAGGCTTTATTCAAAGGCTTTTTGGACCAAAGCATGTAACTAACGTTTGATGAAGACATCATGGATCCATGTTAAACTGCAGAAAAGGAGCAGAATATGGGACCTTTTAACACATTTACAGACAATCATTCATGCTCACACTCACACCTGAGGGCAATCCAGACACCAGTCAACCTAATGAGCATGTTTTTGGTCTGTGGGAGGAACCTGGAGTTCCTTGAGGGAACCCGCACATGCCCACTTAGGGAGAACATGCTCATAAGATAAATTGGTGACTCTAAATTGTGTGTGTATGAAAGGTTTTCTGACTCTTTTTGTGGCCCTGTGATTGGCTGGTGACCAGCTCAGGGTGTACCCCCCCCTCTCACCAGTGTCAGCTAGGATGGGCTCTATACCCATGACCCTGAAGGGGATGAGTGGTATAGATGAAGGATTGACATTTGCTAAACTGTTCCTAACATCTGTTTGATTGTGCCTGAGGGCAGACTGGAGGAGAATGACTGACACTCCAAACTACACCACAACACTTATTCTGTAGTTTTGACCTGTACTACCCCACCACCAACAGTCTTACAGAGTTTTGACCAAAGAAAAACACTCTTCTCTTATGTTTCATAGATTGTTTTGGGATCATAAGTGTTTGACATTCTGTTTTTTTGTTTTGCTCTCAGCCACAGATATAACATCTTCACTGCACAGGAAACCCTGTGATTGGCTCGTTAAATCTGCAGCAGTTTGTCGTCTGCATCCTTCTTCCATCACTGACAGATTAAACTCAGCGAGCATACACACACTGATCACACACACCTACACACACACACACACCCTGGTCTGCCCCTCAGTGTCTCTGTGCCCCCTGTAGAGGGCAGAAGTCTGCCAAAACACCTCGGGCTGCGTGTCTGTATCGGGGGGGGGGGGACTAAAGTGGCATTTCCAGAGTGCATCACCAAGCTCCCCCCCTTCCTCTCTTCATCACCCCACAGCCCCCAGGCCTCATAAAATTGGACTTATGGCTGTGTTGCCAGCATAAATAAGTCCCTTTGATAGTTAGCGCAGGAAGTTACGACCCCCCCGGGTACGGCGGGGGGACAGTGGCAGGGCGGCGTCTGGTGGTGGCTCGCCCGCCGCCCCGTGGCTCTGATCCTTGCGTCGATTCAGGGCACGCTCTCTTCATTACCGCTGGCCACCGGGGACTTGTTTTTTCTGCAAGATTAATGAGCGCCGCGGAAATTCTCCAGCGCAGCTCGATAATTAAGTCTTTGTTTATCAAAAAACAAGTTATATTAGGAGACGGAAATTCACAGTAATTATTCATAATCCTAACAATTCAAGTGTAGCTACCTCATTTGCCTGTGTAATTCTGCTTTTTAATTTCTAGAATATATTTGCATATTAATTTTGCCCATCGGCTGCTGCTGGGGCTCGGCAGTCCCTCTGTTTCCCCCCCTCCCTTGGCGTGATGTTGTTCGGAGGGGGGGGCTCAGTTGGGTGGCATTTCAGCATGGGTGTAATGATAAATTATGAATTCTTCTAATTTGATGCATAATGAAGTAACCCCTTCTGATCTGCTTCCTCTCAGTGTCACTGATCCTTCCTCTCAGCCCCCCCCCCCAGCCATGTGGTCATCAGGGGCAGAGGAGTCTCGTCTCATCGCTGTCAGGAGCCGTCAGCTGGAGGATGGTCGGATCAGCAGCCATCGGCCAACATGACATCCAACGCTCCTCTGACTGAGAGGAATGGAACACTGCCCACATTCTCTCCTTCACTCCTTTCCTTCTCCCCTTCTTATTTCTCCTTCTCTCCTTATTATGCTCCTCATTCTTTTTTCTTCATCCTTGCAATCTGTCCTTTATATTTCTTCTCCAAACATCTGTCTGTCCCCTCCCCATCTCCTTACATCCTCCCTCGTCTCCTGTTCATCATATCATCTCCTCCCCTCAGTCAGCCTGTCTCCAATTCCTCCGCACCGTCTTCCCTTTCTCCCCCTCCTCTTCTTAGCTTTCCCACCTTATCATCCAACTTTTAACTCCTCCCTCCTCCATCCTCTTCTTAGCTTTGCCATCCTCTCCATCTTCTGGTCCTAATCTTTTTTCTGTCTCCTCCGCTGCTTCCTTTGTCTTGTTTGTAACATTCACTTTATTATTTGATTGAAGTAAGCATTTTAATTAGTGCTGTCGCTGTTGCTTTAAATATGCCTCAACTTCAAAATACTTTTATTGCTGCTAATTTTTTTGATACACAGCTAACACACACACATTGAATTTTGACCCTTGGGCCCATCTTTACTGAATGAGTTCAGTAAGGGACATAGCAGTGATGTCAACCTGGAGTTTGAAGAGTCTCATATATCATTGACTGACCGAGCAGAGAGCCCCTCACCTAAAGAGGGATCTGTTTACAGACATGCAGCAGCAAGTCATGTTTGTTAAGACAATGTGAAAACAACAAGTCCTGATTTAAGCACCTTTGTCCTCCTTTTCCAGCTCAGTGGATGAGGCTAAAGTAATCCTCTTAAATCAATCATCTGTTTGAGCCATGTTTCTGTGGGGTAAGGCTAATGTTGCTAACTACATTGGTATTTTATTTCCTCCTCAAAATAAAAGCAGGGTAAATTAAACTGGAAGTAAAGGTGTCTCTGCTAAAGCCGGTACAAAATACAGAATAAATCATGATAACATCTGTTATTTTCATAGATAACCTTCACCGGTTCACTCACACAGAGAACTCAGATGACTTAAGGTGGCAGGCGGTCAGAAAAAGGCAACAGTGTCCCAGAACATGTGGCCAAAGGCAAGATCAAACAGGAACAGGGTCAAAACTTCAAGGCACGACAAAGTGAATACTGGAGACGAGACAAAGGGAGACATGGGGTTAATACAAGAGGTGATGGGGAGTGATGAGGCACAGGTGAGGAGGAGACAATCAGGAAGGACAGGAAACAACCTGAGACAGAGACGAGGGGGGGATTTCAGAATACATCAGGGAACACAAGAGGAGAAACATGAGGCGAAAAACAAAAGGTAAGTTAACCAAAGTGCAGACAGAACAAAGTCCTTCAAACAGTCAGATGATGGGACAGAGTCCCTCTGGACGTGGACCTGAGGAGCAGCAGCTCCTCCTCCCTCTGAGTCAGACTTTCAGATCATATTTATGTTTCACTGGAGCAAAACTGTAACGTGAATAAAATCTAAATTAAAAATGTTTATTTTATTCTTCTGTCTCCTCCTTGTTCTCCACTCAGTTAACTCTAATCTCCTCTTCTTTGGACCATCAAACCTTTCTCTCCATACCTTGTCCTTCTTCCCCTCTCTCCATCTTCTTTATCCCTTCCTCTTCCTTCATCTTTTCACCAATGCCTCCACCTATGCTTTCTCTCTGTTCTTCCCTCCATCCATCTTCTCTTCCTGACCTCCTCATCCTCCTCTCTCTATTCTTCTAAACTCTCCTCTGGCTCCCTCCTTCTCCTTCATCTTCTCGTCTTTTCTGCACCTCCTTCCTGACTTCCTTTATTTTTTTTTCTCCTTTTTAACCAAAGCTTCATCCTTCTTTTTACCCTTTTCATACTTTTGTTCCTCATATTTCTTATTTTTATTCTCTTCTTCTCTCAGTCCTCCTCTCCTCCTTCTTGTAGAGCGACCCCCCTCTCCATGCGTGTTTCTGTGTGTTTGTTGTGCATCCCTCCGCGGACGCCCTCGGACCCCCTCGTCCTTGATGAAAACATCTCCTCGTCTCTCTGACATCTGTTTGAGTGTTGGACCGCAGCGCTCGTCGAGTGTTAATCGTCACAGCGCGCTGACTGCTGCTGTCGTCACGGATGAATATTGATGATGTTTCAGCCCCTGATGCATGCTGGGAGACACACTTAAAATAAAAACACAAGCGTGCAGCCAATTAGAGACAAACACATAGTGACAGGGAAGCAGGGCACTAACAGAAGCCTATCAGTGACCTGCTCCACTGCTTGAAGAACTCACTATTGATTCTTCATTTGCAGAGAATCGGCCACAGATATGAAAAATTAGGTTTCCTGTTGAAGCTTTAACACAGACTCTTTAACCGGCTCTAACCTTACAAAATCAAATATTTACAACAGCTTTCAAAGTTAGAGAATTGTCCTGCCTGCGGCAGAGTCCCTCTGATCAGAGATGGAGAACGTTTCTCCATCACATGAAGAACACTGAGAACCTTCCACATGAAGGAGACACACAGGCTTTGACGAGGGTCTGATTATAATTTGGTTCACTTTTTGTATTTGACAGCAGTAGTGTCTGACATCATTGCTTCTGATTGGCCTGTAACAAAGGTGATTGGCAGAACAATCACCCAATCACCTTCCGAGTACACTTTTGATAGGATCTGCTCTCCCCAAACAATTTCTATTGGCTATTGCTGTTCACTAAACAGTAAATCATTGTTTTTGTCGCATTAATTAATTAAACATGAGGGAGAAAAGCTGTTAATAGTGACCCTTCTGGTTTACACTATGAGAACACCTGTGGTGCTCACCCATCAGGTCATGTAGATATGAATAAGTCCATAACACAAAGCTTTCCCACCCTGGATCCCGTTGTCTCCCACCCTAGATCCCGTTGTCTCCCTCCCTGGATCCCATTGTCTCCCACCCTAGATCCCGTTGTGTCCCATCCTGGATCCCATTGTCTCCATCCCTGGATCCCGTTGTCTCCCTCCCTGGATCCCGTTGTCTCCCTCCCTGGATCCCGTTGTCTCCCACCCTAGATCCCATTGTCTCCCTCCCTGGATCCAATTGTCTCCCACCCTAGATCCCGTTGTGTCCCATCCTGGATCCCATTGTCTCCCTCCCTGGATCCCGTTGTCTCCCTCCCTGAATCCCTTTATCTCCCACCCTGGATCTAGTTGTCTCCCTCCCTGGATCCCATTGTCTCCCTCCCTGGATCCCATTGTCTCCCACCCTGGATCCCGTTGTGTCCCACTCTGGATCCCATTGTCTCCCTCCCTGGATCCCGTTGTCTCCCAACCTAGATCCTGTTGTCTCCCTCCCTGGATCCCGTTGTCTCCCTCCCTGGATCCCGTTGTCTCCCACCCTAGATCCTGTTGTCTCCCACTCTGGATCCCGTTGTCTCCCTCCCTGGATCCCGTTGTCTCCCTCCCTAGATCCTGTTGTCTCCCACTCTGGATCCCGTTGTCTCCCTCCCTGGATCCCGTTGTCTCCCTCCCTGGATCCCGTTGTCTCCCTCCCTAGATCCTGTTGTCTCCCACTCTGGATCCCGTTGTCTCCCTCCCTGGATCCCGTTGTCTCCCACCCTAGATCCTGTTGTCTCTCACCCTAGATCCCATTGTCTCCCACCCTGGATTCCATTGTTTCCCACCCTGGATCCCGTTGTCTCCCTCCCTGGATCCCGTTGTCTCCCACCCTGGATCCCATTGTCTCCCACCCTAGATCCTGTTGTCTCTCACCCTGGATCAGATTCAGATTCAGATTCAGATTCAGACAACTTTATTAATCCCTGAAGGGCAATTCCGTTCACAGTTACCCTGCCTTATTGGGCCATCTAAACAAATCAGAAAACAGACAAACATTCATAACAGCATATGGACAACACATTCCCCTGTCAGAACCCACAGGTTTGCAGAATCAGCAATAAATACTAATAATAATAATAATAATAATAAATACAGTAAGCAGTTAGGTTCCACGGTGAAATTACTAAGATACCATAGGATAAGCAAATTCCAGATGTGGCACAGGCCACATATCATCTTCGGGCTACAACCCAGCATTTAGCAGCCTGATGGCTGAGGGGATAAATGAGTTGGAGTATCTATTTGTTTTCCTAGGGGGTGCATAGTAGCGCCGCCCAGACGGCATAAGAGAAAAATCAGATAAGAGGATGTGCCCGGGCTGATCCATAATTCCTCTGGCTTTCTGGACCACGCGTTTCTCCCAGAGAGAGCTCAGGTCTGTAAGCTGTATTCCAATAATCTTGGAGCAGACCTTTACAATCTGGTTCAGGCTGTTTCTGTCCTTTACCGATAATCCGTGATACCAGCAAACAAAGGAAAATGTTAAAAGGCTTTCAATAAAGGAATGATAAAAACAAGATAGGATGCCCTCAGAAACACTGAAGGAGTTCAGCTTCCGCAACAAGTGAATCCTTTGTTGACCTCATTTAACTATTGACTCTGTGCTCTGAACAAACTTTAGGTCAGAGTCAAACACAGTTCCAAGATACTTGTAAGAGTCAACAATTTGCACATCTTCACCATGGATGATGCTAGCTTCAGGTGAAAGCCCCAGGCCAGTCCTTCTGAAGTCGATTATCAGTTCCTTTGTCTTTTGGACATTAAGATCAAGGAGGCTGTCATCACACCATTCCACAAACATTGATAGGGCATCCCCATGGCCTGACTCAGAACCCTGAAGTAGAGATAGCAGAGCTGTATCATCCGAGAATTTAACCAGATAGCTGTGCTCTTGGCTAGACCTACAGCTGTCTGTATACAAGATAAAAAGCAGGGGGGAAAGGACACAGCCCTGAGGAGAACCAGTGTTGGACATTAAAGACTTGGACATATGGCCATTCACTAGAACGCGCTGGACTCTATTTGTTAAAAAATTTAAAAGCAGCAATAAGATCTGACCAGGCAATTTAAAATAGGAGGAAAGTCTCTCAATTAAGATATGAGGTTGCATTTTATTAAAAGCTGACGAAAAGTCAGCAAATAAAAGTCTGGCATGAGATCCTGGCTTTTCAAGGTGCCTATAGACTCTGTCTAAAATAAAGAGCTTGTCATCATCCACCCCTTTCCTGGCTTGATAGGCAAACTGTAGCGGGTCAAGCCTGCCCTCAGTTAAGAAGATGACCTCCTCTTTTAAGATTTTTTCGAAAGTTTTCATCACCAAGGATGTCAGAGCCACAGGTCTAAAATCATTCAAGTCCTTCGGTTTATTTGACTTGGATCCCATTGTCTCCCACCCTAGATCCTGTTGTCTCCCACCCTGGATCCCGTTGTCTCCCTCCCTGACCTGACAAAATGAACAGTTTTCTAAGACTCTCTTGTTAGCTGCAGTCAGGCTGAAGAAGACAGATGTTGGTCCAAAGCTGCAGTTTCTAAATGTGAAGCCTTTTTCTTTATTTGATGGTTTTTGTTATCGTCTCTCTTTTGTTTGTTCTCTCTGTATCTGTTTCTGTTCACAGCGCTGCCTCGCTCTGACGTCCTTCTATCTCTGCTGCATGTAAATGTCACAGATTAAAATGCAGCATATTGTCGGATCAGATGCACTGGAGTAGAACCTCAGAGTTTCTGTTGTATAAAAGCAGTCCTGTTGTCACCTTATTAGACAAATGGCTGGTTATGTGAGCCGTCTCTTTGACCTCGCTGTAACGGCGGCCTAGTTCATGGATTAGACGTGACGGCCTGTGCATGCTCTTCTTTTATTTGCGGAGAGTCAAAGTTCAGACCTCACAAACAATTTATGCATAACGCCATCCATTGCAGCCTGCCTGGTTAATGTGAGACCTCTGAATAATCATGGAGGAGACACGGGGGGTGGTGGGGGGGTCATTGGGGTGAGTGGCGAGGAGTCATCGGGCACGTTTGCGACTGGTAATGTGCGAGCGGATGGCGGGGACACGACCTGGTAATTACTAGGTGTGAAAGCGGCCTGCTGACACCACAGAGGGCTGGCTCGGAAGCGGGTGACACCGGGTGACACGGCGGGGTGTGGGTGTGAGGGTCAGGTCAATCGGGATGACACCTCATAATCAACGGGGGCGACATCTGATTGAAACACAGCGCCTTATGTCAGAGGAGAGTTAACAGGCAGAGAACCGAGCATGAGATGATCCATCCTGATATAAAGGAAAGACCTCCAGAACAAAGGAACGTTAATGTTGATCATAAAAACCTGGGCTGTGCGTCATTGAAGTTATTCTTTTCTCGGTGGTGACGACAGAGGGACAGAGGATGGAGTTCAGAGGAGGACGGCGAGCAGGGGAAGACATGCAGGAACCAGACTGAGACCACCCACACGAATACATGCTGAACTCGCAGGTGTAACCCATCTGACCCCCAGCACACCGAGGCTGTGCTCCAGAGCAGGGGTCCCGCTGCGGGGCAGACCGGGTCTTGATACCATAGATCATTTGGTCAAGGGCCATAAATAATATGGTGTTGGAGCATGGACCCATTGGGACCAGGCCATAGAACCTTTGATACCAGGATGTAGATCACTTGGTCCTAGACTCTTGATCAGTGATAATCAACAGATGGCCCGGGCACCACATCAGGCCCCCCACAGCTTCCCATCTGACCCACAGAGTATAATTAAATTCTGAAAATACAAAGGGATAAAACCTGTTGAGGTTTTGAGAGTATCTCATTGTCATGTTTTCCCTTTAAGTGTTTACACAACCCTGACTACAGTTGCGATTAAAATTATTTTATTAAGAATCACCTCATGTTCGTTTGTTTTAAAACAAGCCACGTCAGCTGATATCAGCCAATTTTCTACCAAGACTTTTGGTAATTTGGAGCCAGACAGCCCAAAATCAAAATGCTAAGTTATCCCAATTGGCTTCTTGTGGCTGTATGGGTGATAGGGACTGATCTCACTTTAAAGGTTTAGAAATATTCAATTGGGAAAAATAAAAATATTTATCTAAAACTATGACAGTTACACCAAAATATTTGCATTATTTCTATTTATTTAAATCCAGCCCCCGGTGTAAATGCAAAGAAAAAAACTGACCCCTGAAGCCGAAGCGCCCTGCCCTTCATCATTTGGTATCGAGCTGTGGATTATTTGGTTCCTGGCAGTCCATCATTTGGATTGTGTCCATGGATGGACAGTTGAAACCCACAAGAGTGTTCATGTTCCTGTATGTAGACGTTTGAGAGGTCAGAACTGAGAAAATTTTCAGTCAATAACCAAAGAAACATCAGATCAGCTCAGACTGATGACTAACAATCAAACACATCAGCACCATATGAACACCTTCTTACAGCGTTTTACTGCGAACTCAGAGGGTGTTGCAGTTTAAGTTATTACCACATCAACTAGCTCACTATGTTCCTAAAAGAATTTCAAATCAGCTGACAAAAACAGAATGAGTCCTTGTGAAAGTCTCCTTGTTTTGCTTTAGGATCAAGCTCGTGGCTGAGTTATAAACTGCATGTGTTTGTTTGCAGCAGCTGGTCCATAAAACCAGGCCATGGCACAAACAAAGATTGGACACTGTTTCAGCTTTAATTTTTTATGAAAATTGTTTCAGTTTTGGCCTCAGATTGAACAGAACCTAAAGCTGAACAAAAAGACAGAACTAAACAAAGCCTCTTTTCACAGTCACTTCCCCCACAAAGCTCCACCATCTTTACTCCTCGACACATTCACAATAATTCCACTAAGACGTGATATTTGTGTCCAGTCACAGTGTGATATGGCTTCTGGGGAGCATGACGACATGCATCTGACATACACACAAAAACTTACAGCACTGTGCTCCCTCATTGGGTCACTGAGCTCCCCTCTCACAACAATACACCTCTGATAATTCCTTTGGAAGAAGAGTGATGGGGGTCAGCTTGTCCCCTCATCCTTCTTACATATTGCAGGAGAAATGTCACAGGGCATTAATATTACAGCGTAAAACTGCACCTAACGGATTGAGCATGTTTGAATGTGCATCGTTAAGTCACTGTCATCCCAAACCACACCTGTAGCTCCGCCCCTTCTCTCCTAATAGGACCCTGACTGGTCTGATGATCCTCTGACCAACAAAAATCCATTTGAAGCTGCACAAGATGGTTCCTCCTGAGGACAGACATCTTGATTTCTGTAAATCTGGATCCTCAGTAAAAGTCACTTCGTCCTTTTATTGGCGTGCTAACTTTTTCACCAAAAACGTTTTTACAGTATTTAGAGTCTGTTTTTTCTTTTAGATCAGCGCTTGGGTTTTTATGTTTAAAAAGCTCATAGAAGTGAATGATTTCAAATGTAGTTATGGCAACATCTTTGGGCCTTTAACGTCCAGATTAACTGACTCCTGCTCATGTCGCACTGTCAGCGCTGCACTTCAGCCCGTCTGCACCACCGCTGGGCGAGCGAGGCTGTCAAGTGGAGCGGGAGAGAGAGGGAGGCACACACTCAGGAGAGCGAGCGGGGGGCTGGGGGGTCTGCTGAAGTTGAAGCCTGTTCTTTTGCCTTCTGATCATTTACATCACGTTGACATTCGGAGAGTTTACTCTGGGGTCTGTAATTGTATTCTTTTGCCAGTTCTGCATTGCCAACCGTGAAAATGGAATCTTATCAACCCTGACCAATTTTTAATGTACAAAATGAATTGGCAGGGGTTCAAAAAAGGGACGGGGGGGTTCAATTCAAATCAGGTGAATGATACACAGCTTTTTTTTTTTTCACTGAGTGATTGAGCCCCCCCCCCCCCCCAACCTCTCACCACCTTATCGCCCCTCCTGCATTCGACGATCACATTACAGCGGATTTATTCTCCTTTCAAAGGAGGGCCAAGCACAGGAGGGGGCAGCGCCGCCTCAAAACACATCCATGTGTGTTCATGCCTGCATGTATGTGGATATACATACATGCCCATGTGCACGCTGCAGGATTCTCTCCATGTGGAGAGTTGAGACCCGCGTCAGGAAAGACCACACGGGGTTAAATGTGCACTTATTCATGGGCACGTCTGAGGTGGGAGAGTTAATCGGACTGATGACCTAAAACTACACAGAAATTACAACACGGGGACAAAGCGTGCTGTGGAGGGAGAACACAGAGCAGGCAGATTTCTACACGAAGGACCGCCTTTTTCATTGTCCTATTATTTTGTTTTTTTACACGTGTTGGTATATTAAAATGTCCCCGAGGGGTGGCCCCAGCCTGATTAAACCTTTTGGTGTATTTGTCCTGTGGTTGGGGTGCTTGCCACCCCCAGTTTATGTCAGTGCTGGCTGTCCTTTAAGTCTTCGAGCTACAGAGGACACTGGACACTGAATGTCAAACCGTACGTCCTGTGAGTGCAGCATCGAGGACTTCTCTCTAAGAATGTCCACTCTGACTAAACAATGAAATAATGAGAACGGAGGTCACTGGTCAAAATAAAGGTCAAAGAGCTCATGATTGTGAAGGGGATATCTCCTGAGATTATTTCTCCAAATTTTGCTTACAAGGATTAATTTCTTAGATTTTAGACTTCAGTGGTGAAGGTCTTCCAGGCCTCATGTTCATCACTTGCTTTTAAATGAATTCAGATCACATCACCAGAAAAACCTCCTCAGCCAACATGACCTCACTGAGGTTAAAACCACCCGATGGTAGTTTCAGATCTCTGTGATTGAGGGCCATGCTTTAGCCTCTCTTCCAACATCACTATAATGAACAAATACATCTGCTGTTTGTGGTCTCTTCAGGTTATATTTTGGACCTGTCCTTCATGCTCTGTCAGTGTTTGTCCTCCTCCAGTCTTCCTGTGACTATCTGGACCCCTCAGATGATCCTCCTCAGTATTCTAGTCCTGGTCTCTGCTCGGATGATGAAGAGGAGGAGGACAGCCTGGATAAAAAAAACAGGGGGTATAAATGAAGCCGTACATATGTTGGAATCGGCACAGTAATAAAGATTAAGTAGAAGTTAATGGCGTCCTCAGTCATGCCGGTGGAGGTAATCTCTCTCTTTTTAAATCAAAATTAGATTTGGAGGGGAGGAACAAACAGGGGGTGAGACTTTGGCGTAATATTTTAATCAAATTGTCATGAGTGAGTGGATACAATTAGAGAGGCTGTCAGTCAGCGAGGCCAGGACGCTGCTGCTGCTCTTCAGCTGGAGAGGAGAAGATGAAGGAGATGATCCAAGGATGGAGACGGGAGCATCAGAGAGAGGACGTCTTTACTGGAATGATACTGACCACTTTAAACTGACAGGTCCAGGAGATGACACCGATCAGAGGATTAACCTCTGTTTGAAACATATGTGATAGTCACAGCTGATTTTTTCTGATCTAAAGAAAAGGAAATTATCTCAGGAAGAAGTTACTTTAAAGGATGAGAAAATAACATAAGAGAAAAAGACCAGAGCTGAGGTTTAGTGAATCAACTCCCCTAATAATCAAATCACACTTTTACAGACAATCTGTTGCTCTTCATATGAATCAGACAACATTAACCCATAGAAGAGACCTAAAGACCTCATATTTAGGAAAAATCCTCCACATCTGCTACAGACAGCTGTAAAAAGCTCACTCAACGATTTCCAAAGTCCAACTGGTTAAAAATCGTGATCCGTTTTTAATTCATTAATAAATGTCGTCAGGATGAATATTACAACAAGCTAACATCTTAACAAGCCTAAATGAGCCTGAACAGCAACACTTTGATCATGCTGTGTTTAATGACAGTTCAGAAAAGTAAGAATAAGACAAACAAATAAAAGGTCGTCACGATGGATTCAATTTAATTTCAAGAAAAATATTTTTTGTCAAAACACTTGAACAGCTAGAGCTATTTGGAAGTCAAAAGAAAAAATATAGATGATGGCTTTAACTGAAAGCACTAAACAGTATTATTTTTCTGTTTTTCTGTTGCTTTAAAGTAATATGAATATGTGTATATTATATACATATGTATATATTCTGAATATATTTATATAAATGTTATATAATTATTGAGAAATGCTTAAATATAGAAATGTGGTCTGGATCTGATGAATGTGTTACCAAAGATGTTAGCATCTAAGCTAATCCCTGTACGTGCAGTCACTTCCTGCTGTCGTCTCACTCGTAGCTCCACCTCTTCCTGCTTCTAAGGACACTGATTGGGCAGTGCCGCTTTCAGGATGGGCTGGAGCTTGGCAAAGTGGATCTGCATGTTTACAGACGATGAATCAGGAGGATCCAGCTGCACTGTAAAGCAAACATTGGTGTTCCTTAAGCCAAATCTTGGAGGGCCTTGAGAATTTGTTCAATCACTTATTGTATTATTACCACAACAGCACTGAAATAAGGAGATTTTTAATTTACTGTATAAGTAATTGGTATGCATGAATATTCATAAAACTCAGCAAAAGCCTGACTCATGATATCCTTATGAAGCCTTAGACAGAACACCTTTCGCTGTTTACAGATTAAGTTTATTATTTCATCAAATTTGAAAAATATTTCTACCTGATTTAGTTTCTAAGATTTTACATAGTATAAAAAATAAACATGACTGCAAGGACCACATGTTAAGGGGGCTTTTTCATATGGACCTGACTATGCTGCGCCTTAAATTTTGGCCCAGCTGAAGGTTTGCTTTGGCCTAACAATGTTATGAATGTGTTTGGAGGATAATTCAGTTTTTGATGAGGAGAAGAGTCTGTAACTGAATTAAAGACGATGTGACCAATAAAACATGACACCAGAGGCTGAGGAACGATGGGAGGGGAATAAAACTGTTGAAATGATGTTGAAAAAGGAAAACCAAAGAGAGGTTCTGATGCTCAGCTCACGTCAAAGCCAAATAATAGGATATAAAAGCATTGAGTCAGTAATCCATGGTGTTCCTCCCTGCTCTCTTTTGCATGAGCACTCTGAAGCCTAAACGAGTGTGAAAACGCTGGCTGATTAGCCCCGTTTGAGCCGGGCCAGCCTCTCTGTTATCTGCTCATGGAGAGATAATCAATTTGTGACATACCTAAAGAGGAGCGGGTCGCGTTCCCTTAATTGGGCCATTACTGGAGCACGAGGCAAAGACTAACGGGGGGGGGGGGGGGCTGTTATTATTACCCTCACGCTGGATTATTTTTCCCTCCAGGAGCTGGTTTTTCATCCCTCAGTGAAGGAGCAAAAACAAATCAGAGTATCTGAGATGATGTTACATCCATGAGTTATTCCTCACAAAGGTTCAAGTCCTCACTTCAGCCGCCCACACGCTGCTGTCCTCCTGTGACCTTCAGAAGACAGGAGGGTCAAACCCAGTCCTGCTGTGTTTGTACGAGTCGGTTCATGTTTACACTCATCCATCCTCTCAAACCAACACCCCCCCACCTGGAGCCCCTCCCCCGAGCTTTATGCCAACACCCCCCTACCTGGAACCCCTCCCCCGAGCTTTATGTACAGTAATTATGATTTATCAAATTAATTTGTCAGAGCCGATTCATCACTGAGCACGCGACATGCTAAAAGGCAGACACACACACATGGGGACAGGTATCTCCTCCAATGTTTGCTCCATCTAATTAAACACAATGGATGTCAGATGGAGTGACTGATGCCCGCCGTGATGGCGTTAAAAATCAGCTCAAGCACGACCAGGAGTGAAGTGCCGTGTGACAACGGGGGAGGCGTTTACAGCCGGCCAGACGCCTCGCTCCACGCCGCTCTGCTACGATTCACTTAGCTGCCACACTCATCCAGAAAAATGCCTAAATCCTGGAGATGTGACGTGCCGTTAAAGCTCCGACGGCGCTCTGATCTGGAAGAACTTTGGTGGACGAGGAGCGGAGGGGGAGGGGGCGGGAAGAGCCATTTTAAAACCAACTTAATCAGTGTGAAGATGGATTTTAATCCAGTCTGAATCTGACAATTTTTAGAGGAGGAGCCTTGTGTCTTTATTTCAGCAGGAGGGTTGACAGTAGAGAAATGAGGGGGAGAAGATGAGTGACGTGCAGGACAGGAGCCTCAAACCCGAACCCTGACCACTTTGAGGACTTTTATCAAATATGGTCAACACCAAATTATACTTTGGTACCCTGACCAGCTCTGTCTTCACCTGGCTGTTTGAGGTTTTGGTTTTGGAAAAACAAAAAAAAAAAAGAATATGTATGGGCAAGAGATTGCCCAAAAGATTCTCCTCTGACCTCTGACATCAACAAGGCATTTTGGCCCAGAGAACTGCTGCTAACTGGATTTTCTCTCTTTTCAGACCATTTTCTGTTAACCCTCGAGATGGTTGTTGGTGATGGGCTGGTTTGTCAGAAACTGCTTCACACAAGCATGTCACATTCAAAGTCTCTTCAGTCGCCTTTCTTCTCAGTTCAGCAGGCCTTCTTCACCATGCCTACATGCACTAATGCACTGAGGTGCTGCCATGTGATTTGTTGATCAGGAAATTACAGTAATAAGCAGTTGAACAGGTGAACCTAAAAGCTGGCTGGTGGGAGAGAAGAAAAGTCCATCAGTATGATGAAACTCAAACACGGAAAGTATGTACTGCAGAGCAGATGGACTATGAGGACATTTGGGGACAAGGATGCAGCTCATTTTCTTTCTTTGTAAGATTTTTTTAGTTTTATTGATCGTAGAGAGCCAGTGGGTGGACTCTGAAAGGGGGCAGAGGGTAGGGGGACCTCGGGTCAGAGTCAAACACCCTTAACATATGTGAAGTGCACAGATGTAACCCCCAAATTCCACATAACGCGAAAACGTCGCGCTGCGCAGTGCTGTGCAGCGCCGCACAGCGCCGCACAGCGCCGTGATCTTGCTCCGACCTGTAAACCCCACTGGATGCCCTGTAGGGAGGGGGGCTGATCCCCGGAAAGTCACAAGCTCTTGTGCGAATAGCGATGTCACACTTCAATAAAACATGTTATAGACTGAGAAAAGAATTAAACAACACCTCACTTCGCTTCTCTAAGGTTCCTTTGTTGGTCCCAACCACACAGCTTTGTGATTTATTTCACTTCTATCTGCCTATATCCTTGTAGAAAGGATGTTTGGTGTCATATATACCTTGTTATATATTTCTGTACCTCTAGGTTTAAATTTTCTTCGTCCATGGAGTCGTGTTACCTCTGGGACCCTCTGACCAACTGTTGACCTGATGCTCGTACCTCCGGTTGTGAAGTAATGTCAAACTATTGAGGAAATTTACGTTCAGGAGTCCGTGCATTGTGTTTTATTTTGAAGTTCTGGATACTCCACATGTTGACTTCCTGTCTGGTGCTTTCTGAATGACAGTGAATTTACGAGGTTTTGAAGCGGCCGCGCAGAAAATAGACCTGAAGCGAATCTCCAGCGCTGTGGCACGCGCTGGCCTTTCAGTGACGCGGCGCTCGCGCGGGCAGTGGAATTTGTCTGATAGACTAGAGTGGGTTCTAAGTGCTCCGCAGTACGATTCAAGAGCGCAGCGCTGCGCTTTCGCTTTATGTGGAATTTGGGGGTAACCCTCTCTGCAAGATGCACTTTCTGTTGAAGTAAAATAGGAAACAGTAAAAACAGTAAATTAATTTTCATAATGAACAATATTTTCATCCAGGCATTGGACTCCTGAGTTCTTGTTTGTCTCTTTGTCTCCAAAAGCCAACATCCCTCTCTTTTAAAGGGTTGATGTTATTTACTGTTTTGAGTTCAATGTAAAATCTATACAGTTACGAACTGGGCACACAGAGGTGGACACGTTGTCTGTGTTCTCCTGAATCCCCTCAGCAGCCTCTCTCTCTCCACATCGACTCCTAAAATCTTATTCTGTGCCCGCAGAGCCGCAGAAACTCCCAGAACCATTAAACACACTTTTTTCCCTGGATCACAAAGTTCCTCTCTCATCCATGCTGGCATTTTACATTATGCACAGCGTTATCAATAATCATCAGCGGGCTAAATCTCTCTTTATTAATGTGTTGTGCCTGAGGCCGGGGCCGCGGGGCCGCCTGACTGAGAGCCCCGTTCATGCCGATGTGATTTCTGCTCATTTGTCTACATCATGGAGCCATGCATCAGCCGCAGATTGAGCTCCAGCCAAGCTCCACCACTTAATCAGCAGGTTAATGCCAGCCTCGCAGGGAGAGGGGGGTGTCAGCGGCCATACTGGGATTTCAGCCCATTTACAAAGTGTGCATAGGAAATTAACTCCTGCCCCTGTCCCCCTCCTCGGCCTCAGCTGTTACAGCCAGCTAGAGGGGTGAGGATGGGTGGGAGTGGGGGGGGGGGTGTACATGCACTCGTACGGTAAGCAAAACATCAAATCAGCTTTTATGCCACATGATGATGATGATTTATTTTAAATCAAACTAATTTTGGCTATGTTTATTTAAAACAATTATTAAAATATGTTGTTTCGAGTCTAAAATATTTTGTTGTTTTTTGGAAATCATCCCCTCAAAGTGTCTCAGGGGTCACGAACCTATGTGGAGAATCATATAACATGCTCGGCACCCTGAGTGGAAAATTGTCCTCTTGTATCAGTGGCTTTTCGTAGCTGCTCTCCTTTCACCCTTTGGTTTGAAAAGTTCAACATTTGGGAAATGGGGAAATAAAGCGCTCTGAAATGTTTCACTTCATTGCACATTTGACCAAACATAGTTTAGTTAAAGGCCAGATCCGACGCAATGCTCAATCCAACGCAAAACACTTTGTTGGTGCACTGCCAAGGACGGATAACAGCTAACATTAGCCACAGAGAGAAATGATGAAAAACCTGATAAACAAAAACCCCAGAGAAACCTGCATGATGCTAATTACCATGTTAGCCGACAAAACCCTGTAAAGGCCTTCCTTAATAGAAGGAGATACCTGGACGTACATCCTTGGCTTTAAGGAGGCATTTTAGGATATCAGCTTTACAAAGTGAACACAGTAAAATACTTCGTACCCTTGACGCCCCATCACCCTCAGAGTGCTGTCAAAACCAGCAAAGGTGACAACAGAGACAGAGTCGCTATAGTGTCCAGGAGGATTCTTCTTCTTCTTCTTCCTCTGACTTTCTCCCTCCCTCTCGAACGCCCTCCCCCTCCACGCCTCTCCTCTTTATCTCTCTGTCTTGTCATTCACTCCTCCACATTCACCTCCCCTCTCTCTCTCTCTGCCTTCCCCTCTCGGTCGTCCTCTTCTTTATCCTTCTCTCTGTCTGCCACCTCCATTCTGGGGGAACATGGCGTCCCCGAGCCCCCGTGTAATATAACTGCCTCTGCCCGTGTGTGTGTGCGGACACTCTCGCACACACGCCAGCGCTCTCCTGCCGTCGCTCTGGCAATATGCTCTCACTCAATCAGATTTGCATAAGTAACCTCTCAGCAGGCCTGCTCCACTGGCCAGGTGCGTTGCTCTATTTGCATATAGAACTGTGAGGCTCCCCAGAGTCACTTTAGACTCCAGTGACTGCTGAGTGAGCCCACATGAAATCTGAATTAAAAACCCTCCGCCCGCCCGGCTGACACCCTCCTCCATTCCTGCCCATCTACATACACCCCCCTCTGTCTCCCCCGCCTGCTCACATATCAGCCTGGATCTACCTGGACGCTTTCCTGCGACTCCACTGGAGCAGAACTCATCAGTTATCTTTGCACCAAACACCAGCGCCATCCCATCAGCCCTGCCAACCCAACACACCAAAATACAAGTAATTAAACATTTTATCAGCCTTCACAGCAAGAATAACAACCCTGACCTAACTTTAAACCCAGCATGCATCAGCTTGAGTCTTCAGGTATCATGTGCTTTTTAAGTTTAGCGGTGAAAATCTGGGAACAAAGGCGCTTTCCTAAATGTGGTGTCAGGTCATCACCTGGTACCTGGTATCATTTTTAGCATCTCCTTAGGTGATTTCCATGTGAGCTGAGTGGGTACCAGGGATTTAACAGTGTGCACTTCAGTTCTTTGGCTCAGTTTTGGTACCTGGCCTTAGAGTTCCTTTTCTACATCATTAGGAGAAGCAGGCTGGTTTTACCGGAACAGAGAGGGGATCACTGAGGAGAAAAAAGCTTTTTCTTTGCATCTTAAAAATGTCATAGTTTAAAGAAAAAAAATCCACAAAAACCTTTGATGCACTTTAAGATATAAAATAAAACACATTGGTGTTGGTGGCTCAGTCTGATAGTGCGCATGGTCGGTAATCAGCAGGTTGCAGGTTTGAGCCCAGATCCGGCTGTCTCATATAGCCATGTGTCCTTCGGCAAAACACTTAACCCCAAGTTGCTTCACTGCTGCATCAGTGGCATGTATATGGGTATGAAAGGGTGTGTTTGATACTGATACTGATGAAAGACTGAAAGAGAAACTCCAACCATCAGAGAGTGAATGGGTCAATGTGACCTGCGCTGTGAAGTTGGGTTGAGTCAAAGAGGTTAGCTCCTGATAAACTCAGGGCCAATTACATTTACATTAAAATGATAACCTTTCAGGTTTGGATGTTTAATACTCAGTGTTTGGCTGAGGCGCGTACCAGCTCCAGCTCAAAAGCATTATGTCTGTCAAACCAGCCATGTGGTGGCCACGTTGTGGCTGCATCCTTTTGTTGTCACAGCTGTTTCTACATATATATCGACACAAATAATGACCTTCTACTGAAAGTTTAGGGAGAACCAGAATATTGTCCCCAGAGTGGCCTGATTCATGACTTACTGACCTGAACCCTGCAGAATAAAAACAAACAGACAAACAGGGAGAGTTTCTGCACAGATGAAAAACACAGACGAACAGAGAGAATTTCTGCACAGAGGAAACAGATGAACAGAGAGAGTTTCTGCACAGAGGAAACACACAGACGAACAGAGAGAGTTTCTGCACAGAGGAAACACACAGACAAACAGAGAGAGTTTCTGTCCTGAGGAAACAGACGAACAGGGAGAGTTTCTGCACAGAGGAAACACACCAGACGAAACAGGAGAGTTTCTGCACAGAGGAAACACACAGACGAACAGGGAGAGTTTCTGCACAGAGGAAACACCACGACGAACAGGGAGAGTTTTCTGCACAGAGAAACACACAGACGAACAGGGAGAGCTTTCATGCACAGAGGAAACACCAAGACGAACAGAGAGAGAGTTTGCTGCACAGAGGAAACACACAGACGAAAGGAGAAGAGTTTCTGCACAGAGGAACACACCAGAAACGAACAGGGAAGAGTTTCTGCACAGAGGAAATACACAGACTGAACAGAGAGAGTTTCTGCAACAGAAGGAAACACAGTGACGACAGGGAGAGTTTTCCGCCACAAGAGGAAAACACACAGACGAACAGGGAGAGTTTCCTGCACAGAGGAAATACACAGACGAACAGAGAGAGTTTCTGCACAGAGGGAAATACACAGACGAACAGGGAGAGTTTCTGCACAGAGGAAACACACAGACGAACAGGGAGAGTTTCTGCACAGAGGAAACACACAGACGAACAGAGAGAGTTTCTGCACAGAGGAAACACACAGACGAACAGGGAGAGTTTCCTGTCTGAGGAAACAGACGAACAGGGAGAGTTTCTGCACAGAGGAAACACACAGACGAACAGGAGAGAGTTTTCTGCACAGAGGAAACACACAGACGAACAGGGAGAGTTTCTGCACAGAGGAAACACACAGACGAACAGGGAGAGTTTCTGCACAGAGGAAACACACAGACGAACAGAGAGGAGTTTCTGCACAGAGGAAACACACAGACGAACAGAGAGAGTTTCTGCACAGAGGAAAACAGACGAACAGAGCGAGTTTCTGCACAGAGGAAAAACACAGACGAACAGAGAGAGTTTCTGCACAGAGGAAACACACAGACGAACAGGAGAGTTTCTGCACAGAGGAAACACACAGACGAACAGGAGAGTTTCTGCACAGAGGAAACACACAGATCGAACAGAGAGAGTTTCTGCACAGAGGAAACACACAGATGAACAGAGAGAGTTTCTGCACAGAGGAAACACACAGACGAACAGGGAGAGTTTCTGCACAGAGGAAACACACAGACGAACAGGGAGAGTTTCTGCACAGAGGAAATACACAGACGAACAGAGAGAGTTTCTGCACAGAGGAAATACACAGACGAACAGGGAGAGTTTCCGCACAGAGGAAACACACAGACGAACAGGGAGAGTTTCCGCACAGAGGAAATACACAGACGAACAGAGAGAGTTTCTGCACAGAGGAAATACACAGACGACAGGGAGAGTTTCTGCACAGAGGAAACACACAGACGAACAGGGAGAGTTTCTGCACAGAGGAAACACACAGACGAACAGAGAGAGTTTCTGCACAGAGGAAACACACAGACGAACAGGGAGAGTTTCTGTCCTGAGGAAACAGACGAACAGGGAGAGTTTCTGCACAGAGGAAACACACAGACGAACAGAGAGAGTTTCTGCACAGAGGAAACACACAGACGAACAGGGAGAGTTTCTGCACAGAGGAAACACACAGACGAACAGGGAGAGTTTCTGCACAGAGGAAACACACAGACGAACAGAGAGAGTTTCTGCACAGAGGAAACACACAGACGAACAGAGAGAGTTTCTGCACAGAGGAAACAGACGAACAGAGAGAGTTTCTGCACAGAGGAAACACACAGACGAACAGAGAGAGTTTCTGCACAGAGGAAACACACAGACGAACAGAGAGAGTTTCTGTCCTGAGGAAACAGACGAACAGGGAGAGTTTCTGCACAGAGGAAACACACAGACGAACAGAGAGAGTTTCTGCACAGAGGAAAACACAGACGAACAGGGAGAGTTTCTGCACAGAGGAAACAGACGAACAGGGAGAGTTTCTGCACAGAGGAATACAGCAGACGAACAGGGAGAGTTTCTGCACAGAGGAACACACAGACGAACAGGGAGGAGTTCTGCACAGAGGAAACACACCAGACGAACAGGGAGAGTTCTGCACTGAGGAAACACAGACGAACAGGGAGAGTTTCTGCACAGGAGGAAACCACACAGACGAACAGGAGAGTTTCTGTCACTGAGGAAACACAGACGAACAGGGAGAGTTTCTGCACAGATGGAAACACACAGACGAACCAGGGAGGAGTTTCTGCACAGAGGAAACACACAGACGAACAGGGAGAGTTTCTGCACCAGAGGAAACACACAGACGAACAGAGAGAGTTTCTGCACAGAGGAAACACACAGACGAACAGAGAGAGTTTTCTGCACAGAGGAAACACACAGACGAACAGGGGAGAGTTTCTGCACAGAGAAACACACAGACGAACAGGGAGAGTTCTGTCCTGAGAAACAGACGAACAGAGAGAGTTTCTGCACAGAGGAAACACACAGACGAACAGAGAGAGTTTCTGCACAGAGGAAAACACAGACGAACAGGGAGAGTTTCTGCACAGAGGAAACACACAGAGGAACAGAGAGAGTTTCTGCACAGAGGAAAAGACACAGACGAACAGGGAGAGTTTCTGCACAGAGGAAACACACAGACGAACAGGGAGAGTTTCTGCACAGAGGAAACACACAGACGAACAGAGAGAGTTTCTGCACAGAGGAAAAAACACAGACGAACAGGGAGAGTTTCTGCACAGAGGAACACACAGACGAACAGGGGAGAGTTTCTGCACAGAGGAAACACACAGACGAACAGGAGAGTTTCTGCACAGAGGAAACACACAGACGAACAGGGAGAGTTTCTGCACAGAGGAAAACACAGACCGAACAGGGAGAGTTTCTGTCACGAGGAAACAGACGAACAGGGAGAGTTTCTGCACAGAGGAAATACACAGACGAACAGGAGAGAGAGTTTCTGCACAGAGGAAACACACAGACGAACAGAGAGAGTTTCTGCACAGAGGAAATACACAGACGAACAGGGAGAGTTTCTGCACAGAGGAAACACACAGAGGAACAGAGAGAGTTTCTGCACAGAGGAAACACAGATGAACAGAGAGAGTTTCTGCACAGAGGAAACACACAGACGAACAGGGAGAGTTTCTGCACAGAGGAAACACACAGACGAACAGGGAGAGTTTCTGCACAGAGGAAACACACAGACGAACAGGAGAGAGGTTTCTGCACAGAGGAAACACACAGATGAACAGAGAGAGTTTCTGCACAGAGGAAACACACAGACGAACAGGGAGAGTTTCTGCACAGAGGAAACACACAGACGAACAGGGAGAGTTTCTGCACAGAGGAAATACACAGACGAACAGAGAGAGTTTCTGCACAGAGGAAATACACAGACGAACAGGGAGAGTTTCCGCACAGAGGAAACACACAGACGAACAGGGAGAGTTTCTGCACAGAGGAAACACACAGACGAACAGAGAGAGTTTCTGCACAGAGGAAACACACAGACGAACAGGGAGAGTTTCTGCACAGAGGAAACACACAGACGAACAGGGAGAGTTTCTGCACAGAGGAAATACACAGACGAACAGGGAGAGTTTCTGCACAGAGGAAATACACAGACGAACAGGGAGAGTTTCTGCACAGAGGAAACACACAGACGAACAGGGAGAGTTTCTGCACAGAGGAAACACACAGACGAACAGAGAGAGTTTCTGCACAGAGGAAACACACAGACGAACAGGGAGAGTTTCTGTCCTGAGGAAACAGACGAACAGGGAGAGTTTCTGCACAGAGGAAACACACAGACGAACAGAGAGAGTTTCTGCACAGAGGAAACACACAGACGAACAGGGAGAGTTTCTGCACAGAGGAAACACACAGACGAACAGGGAGAGTTTCTGCACAGAGGAAACACACAGACGAACAGGGAGAGTTTCTGCACAGAGGAAACACACAGACGAACAGAGAGAGTTTCTGCACAGAGGAAACACACAGACGAACAGAGAGTAGTTTCTTGCACTGAGGGAAATCAGACGAAGCAGAGAGAGTTTCTGCACAGGGAGGAAACACACAGCCGAACAGAGAGAGTTTCTGCACAGAGGGAAACACCACAGAACGAACAGAGAGAGTTTCTGTCCTGAGGAAACAGACGAACAGTGGAGAGTTTCTGCACAGAGGGAAACACACAGACGAACAGAGAGAGTTTCTGCACAGATGAAAAACACAGACGAACAGGGAGAGTTTCTGCACAGAGGAAAAACAGATGAACAGGGAGAGTAGTTTCTGCACAGAGGAAATACACAGACGAACAGGGAGAGTTTCTGCACAGAGGAAACACACAGACGAACAGGGGAGAGTTTCTGCACAGATGAAAAACACAGACGAACAGGAGAGTTTCTACGACAGATGGAAACAGATGAACAGGAGAGTTTCTGCACAGAGGAAATACACAGACGAACAGGAGAGTTTCTGCACAGAGGAAACACACAGACGAACAGAGAGAGTTTCTGCACAGAGGAAACACACAGAGGAACAGAGAGAGTTTCTGCACAGAGGAAACACACAGAGGAACAGGGAGAGTTTCTGCACAGAGGAAACACACAGACGAACAGGGAGAGTTTCTGCACAGAGGAAACACAGACGAACAGAGAGAGTTTCTGCACAGAGGAAATACACAGACGAACAGGGAGAGTTTCCGCACAGAGGAAACACACAGACGAACAGGGAGAGTTTCTGCACAGAGGAAATACACAGACGAACAGAGAGAGTTTCTGCACAGAGGAAATACACAGACGAACAGGGAGAGTTTCTGCACAGAGGAAACACACAGACGAACAGGGAGAGTTTCTGCACAGAGGAAACACACAGACGAACAGAGAGAGTTTCTGCACAGAGGAAACACACAGACGAACAGGGAGAGTTTCTGTCCTGAGGAAACAGACGAACAGGGAGAGTTTCTGCACAGAGGAAACACACAGACGAACAGAGAGAGTTTCTGCACAGAGGAAACACACAGACGAACAGGGAGAGTTCTGCACAGAGGAAACACACAGACGAACAGGGAGAGTTTCTGCACAGAGGAAACACACAGGTCGAAAGAGAGAGTTCTCCTGCACAGAGGAAACACACAGACGAACAGAGAGAGTTCTGATCCAGAGGAAACAGACGAACAGAGAGAGTCTCTGCACAGAGGAAACACACAGACGAAGAGAGAGTTCTTCTGCACAGAGGAAACACCTACAGACAGAACAGACAGAGAGTTTCTGCTCAGAGGAACACACAGACGGAACAAGGAGAGTTTCTGCACAGAGGAAACACACAGACGAACAGAGAGAGTTTCCTGCACAGAGGAAATACACAGACGAACAGGGAGAGTTTCCTCTGCACAGAGGAAACACACAGACGAACAGAGAGAGTTTCTGCCCACAGAGGAAACTGATGAACAGGAGAGGAGTTTCTGCACAAGAGGAAACTACACAGACCGAACAGGGAGAGTTTCTGCACAGAGGAAACACACAGACGAAACACGGGAGAGTTCTCTGACACACCACCGATTCTGCACAGACGGAAACACACAGACGAACAGAGAGAGTTTCTGCACAGAGGAAACACACAGACGAACAGAGAGAGTTTCTGCACAGAGGAAACACACAGACGAACAGGGAGAGTTTCTGCACAGAGGAAACACACAGACTGAACAGGAGAGAGTTTCTGCACAGAGGAAATACACAGACGAACAGGGAGAGTTTCTGCACAGAGGAAATACACAGACGAACAGGGAGAGTTTCTGCACAGAGGAAACACACAGACGAACAGTGAGAGTTTCTGCACAGAGGAAACACACAGACGAACAGGGAGAGTTTCTGCACAGAGGAAACACACAGACGAACAGGGAGAGTTTCTGCACAGAGGAAACACACAGACGAACAGAGAGAGTTTCTGCACAGAGGAAACACACAGACGAACAGGGAGAGTTTCTGCACAGAGGAAACACACAGACGAACAGGGAGAGTTTTCTGCACAGAGGAAACACACAGACGAACAGGGAGAGTTTCTGCACAGAGGAAACACACAGACGAACAGGGAGAGTTTCTGCACAGAGGAAACACACAGACGAACAGGGAGAGTTTCTGCACAGAGGAAACACACAGACGAACAGAGAGAGTTTCTGCACAGAGGAAACACACAGACGAACAGGGAGAGTTTCTGTCCTGAGGAAACAGACGAACAGGGAGAGTTTCTGCACAGAGGAAACACACAGACGAACAGAGAGAGTTTCTGCACAGAGGAAACACACAGACGAACAGGGAGAGTTTCTGCACAGAGGAAACACACAGACGAACAGGGAGAGTTTCTGCACAGAGGAAACACACAGACGAACAGGGAGAGTTTCTGCACAGAGGAAACACACAGACGAACAGAGAGAGTTTCTGCACTGAGGAAACAGACGAACAGAGAGAGTTTCTGCACAGAGGAAACACACAGACGAACAGAGAGAGTTTCTGTCCTGAGGAAACAGACGAACAGGGAGAGTTTCTGCACAGAGGAAACACACAGACGAACAGAGAGAGTTTCTGCACAGATGAAAAACACAGACGAACAGGGAGAGTTTCTGCACAGAGGAAACAGATGAACAGGGAGAGTTTCTGCACAGAGGAAATACACAGACGAACAGGGAGAGTTTCTGCACAGAGGAAACACACAGACGAACAGGGAGAGTTTCTGCACAGATGAAAAACACAGACGAACAGGGAGAGTTTCTACACAGAGGAAAACAGACGAACAGGGAGAGTTTCTGCACAGAGGAAATACACAGACGAACAGGGAGAGTTTCTGCACAGAGGAAACACACAGACGAACAGGGAGAGTTTCTGCACAGAGGAAACAGATGAACAGAGAGAGTTTCTGCACAGAGGAAACACACAGACGAACAGAGAGAGTTTCTGCACAGAGGAAACACACAGACGAACAGGGAGAGTTTCTGCACTGAGGAAATACACAGACGAACAGGGAGAGTTTCTGCACAGAGGAAACACACAGACGAACAGAGAGAGTTTCTGCACAGAGGAAACACACAGATGAACAGAGAGAGTTTCTGCACAGAGGAAACACACAGACGAACAGGGAGAGTTTCTGCACAGAGGAAACACACAGACGAACAGGGAGAGTTTCTGCACTGAGGAAACAGATGAACAGAGAGAGTTTCTGCACAGAGGAAATACACAGACGAACAGGGAGAGTTTCTGCACAGAGGAAACACACAGACGAACAGGGAGAGTTTCTGCACAGAGGAAATACACAGACGAACAGAGAGAGTTTCTGCACAGAGGAAATACACAGACGAACAGGGAGAGTTTCTGCACAGAGGAAACACACAGACGAAGAGGGAGAGTTTCTGCACAGAGGAAACACACAGACGAACAGAGAGAGTTTCTGCACAGAGGAAACACACAGACGAACAGGGAGAGTTTCTGTCCTGAGGAAACAGACGAACAGGGAGAGTTTCTGCACAGAGGAAACACACAGACGAACAGAGAGAGTTTCTGCACAGAGGAAACACACAGACGAAACAGGGAGAGTTTCTGCACAGAGGAAACACACAGACGAACAGGGAGAGTTTCTGCACAGAGGAAACACACAGACGAACAGGGAGAGTTTCTGCACAGAGGAAACACACAGACGAACAGAGAGAGTTTCTGCACAGAGGAAACACACAGACGAACAGGGAGAGTTTCTGCACAGAGGAAACACACAGACGAACAGGGAGAGTTTCTGCACAGAGGAAACACACAGACGAACAGAGAGAGTTTCTGCACTGAGGAAACAGACGAACAGAGAGAGTTTCTGCACAGAGGAAACACACAGACGAACAGAGAGAGTTTCTGTCCTGAGGAAACAGACGAACAGGGAGAGTTTCTGCACAGAGGAAATACACAGACGAACAGGGAGAGTTTCTGCACAGAGGAAACACACAGACGAACAGGGAGAGTTTCTGCACAGATGAAAAACACAGACGAACAGGGAGAGTTTCTACACAGAGGAAACAGATGAACAGGGAGAGTTTCTGCACAGAGGAAATACACAGACGAACAGGGAGAGTTTCTGCACAGAGGAAACACACAGACGAACAGAGAGAGTTTCTGCACAGAGGAAACACACAGACGAACAGGGAGAGTTTCTGCACAGAGGAAACACACAGACGAACAGGGAGAGTTTCTGCACAGAGGAAACACACAGACGAACAGAGAGAGTTTCTGCACAGAGGAAACACACAGACGAACAGGGAGAGTTTCTGCACAGAGGAAACACACAGACGAACAGGGAGAGTTTCTGCACAGAGGAAACACACAGACGAACAGAGAGAGTTTCTGCACAGAGGAAACACACAGACGAACAGAGAGAGTTTCTGCACAGAGGAAACACACAGACGAACAGGGAGAGTTTCTGCACAGAGGAAACACACAGACGAACAGAGAGAGTTTCTGCACTGAGGAAACAGATGAACAGAGAGAGTTTCTGCACAGAGGAAACACACAGACGAACAGAGAGAGTTTCTGTCCTGAGGAAACAGACGAACAGAGAGAGTTTCTGCACAGAGGAAACAAACTGAGGATTTAATTCTGAGAGACAAACGGGAGGAGGAACTGGACTGGTTTCTGTCTTTTCTGTGACACATTTTGCTGCTGACCACACCCATACCTGCTCGATTCAGGTAAATAAGGCTCTATATTTGTATTTTCCTGTAATTTTTGGCCAGGAAACACGTGCAACTCTTGGAAAATGAAATAGCAAGCCTCCTTTCCTCAGGATTATTAGCGCAGGAGATGTGCAGGAGATATGCAGCTTGTGTTGGCAGTATGAAAGTTGTCGTTTGTGCTGCTACGGTTTTTAAGTTGTTACATATTATTTTATAAGTTATCCAGAGTTTACCCAGCCCCCCATTTGCTCCAGATGGACCCGAAATGGTGTGTTTTACACACAACGGCTCACTACTCTACAACAGTGTAACACGGTTACCTGAAGCTCGTCCTGCAAGGTTGGCATTCCAGGTGCTTGGAGTATGAAAAATGTGCAGAAACTTGCAAAGGTACATGGAATTGAAAACAAAATGAGCAATTTACTCTGCATGGTAGCACAAACCTTGTTTGACTGCAGCCAAAACAAATGAAGAGCACCAGCACGAGAGCATTTCCGGTGGTGACGTCATCTCTGGAAAATAAAGTGTGCAATATCTATAAAACTGTAGCAGCACAAACAAAAGTTTTTACAGCACACACCGGCACAACCGAAGCACAAACAGACGGTACCATTTCGGGTCCATTTGGAGCAAATGGGGGGCTGGGTGAACTCTGGATAACCTATAAAAGAATATGTAATAATGTAAAAACCGTAGCAGCACAAATGACAATTTTTACGACAAACCAGCACAAATGGAGCACAAACGAAACAGACTATTTTCCCGAAATTTTGCGTGGGGTGGGGGGCCAGCTTCACGCAGGTTAATTACTCTTCTTTTGAAAGCCATGTTCTAAATTTATCTCATACTGACTCAAAAACCTGCCAGCCTGTCCTATTTGTGATAATTTACCGTCCTCCAGGCCCTTATTCTGAATTCTTATCAGAATTTTCTGAGTTCATATCAAACTTGGTCCTTAGCTCTGATAAAATACTCATTGTAGGTGATTTTAATATCCATGTTGACAAAGAAAGTGATAGCCTTAGCTCAGCTTTTATGTCCTTAATAGACTCAGTTGGTTTTATTCAGGCTGTTCGTGAAGCTACTCATCATTTCAATCACACTCTTGATCTTGTTCTAGCATATGGCCTTGATATTAATGAACAAAAAGTCTTTCCTGAAAAAAAATTGTTGTCTGATCACTTTTTAGTAACTTTTAACATTTTCTTAGAGGATTTTACATTGTGTCATAAAACAGTGAAGAGTAGAAATCTGTCCAATGGTGCCATGGCTAAATTTAAAGAGGCCATTCCTGCTGCCTTAAACTCAATAACTTGGCCAACTGATAACTGTGATATTAGCTATAGCCCCTCTCAGCTGGATCAGCTTGTTGATGACTCTGCCAGTCTACTAAGATCCACTTTGGACTCAATTGCCCCACTGAGACAAAAAAACTATTAAATGTCAGAGGACGGCTCCTTGATATACTTCTGAAACTCATGAACTTAAACAAGCATCCCGTAAATTAGAGAGAATATGGCGCTCGAATAAAAGGGAGGAGTCACGTATACTTTGGCGGGAAAGTCATAATGACTACATGACAGCCTTATGACATGCTCGAGCTGCCTACTACTCCTCACTAATTGAAGAAAATAAAAACAACCCTAGGTACCTTTTCAGCACTGTAGCCAGGCTGACACATAGTCAGAGCTCTATTGAGTCCAGGGCTGGTTCTAGGCAGGCATATATGAGGGGGCAGTCAGAAATGTGAAGGGGGCATCATGCATAGACCGTACACATCATGGTTGAGCATGTTTTTTTTTCTGTGCTTATAGTAACAGTGTTTTCTTCATGGAATTGGGTTGTTAGCTATGTGTTCATCCCCAACCTGCAGTGGATTGCACTGTCACGCCTCTACCTTCAGACCTGTCCAACTTGGGTGTCCCATCTGAAGACGAAGCTTCTGCTGGTATAGCTTGAGCTCTTAATTTCGCTGCAGCATGCAAACCCCCCTGATCACAATAAGGTGGCTGGGGGACTGAAAATAAAAATGAAAAACAAAATAAAATATCCAGATTTTAACAAACAATAACATAACATTTACCTGAACTGGATGGTCTTATTTTCCAAAAAATTTGAACCTGGAATAAGACCTCACACACTATAGTCAGTATTTATAAAACTGAAACTGAGGTAAATAATAATTAAAAAAAAAACTTCTCAAACTATTTATAAAAAACAACATACAGGCCTATATCAAACCGTCTAACTACAGGCCTATATCAAACCTTCTACCAATAGGCCAATATCAAACCTTCTAACTACAGGCCTATATCAAACCTTCTAACTACAGGCCTATATCAAACCTTCTACCAATAGGCCTATATCAAACCTTCTAACTATTAGGCCTATATCAAACCTTATAACTACAGGCCTATATCAAACCTTCTAACTACAGGCCTATATCAAACCTTCTAGCTACAGGCCTATATCAAACCTTCTAACTATTAGGCCTATATCAAACCTTATAACTACAGGCCTATATCAAACCTTCTAACTACAGGCCTATATCAAACCTTCTAACTACAGGCCTATATCAAACCTTATAACTACAGGCCTATATCAAACCTTCTAACTACAGGCCTATATCAAACCTTCTAATGATTAGGCCTATATCAAACCTTCTAACTACAGGCCTATATCAAACCTTATAACTACAGGCCTATATCAAACCTTATAACTACAGGCCTATATCAAACCTTCTAACTACAGGCCTATATCAAACCTTCTACCAATAGGCCATTATATAACCTTCTAACTATTAGGCCTATATCAAACCTTATAACTACAGGCCTATATCAAACCTTCTAAGAATAGGTCTATATAAAACCTTCTAACTACAGGCCTATATCAAACCTTCTAACTACAGGCCTATATCAAACCTTCTAACTACAGGCCTATATCAAACCTTCTAACAATAGGCCTATATCAAACCTTCTAAGAATAGGCCTATATCAAACCTTCTAACAATAGGCCTATATCAAACCTTCTAACTACAGGCCTATATCAAACCTTCTACCAATAGGCCTATATCACACCTTCTAACTACAGGCCCATATCAAACCTTATAACTACAGGCCTATATCAAACCTTCTAACTACAGGCCTATATCAAACCTTCTAATAATAGGCCTATATCAAACCTTCTAAGAATAGGCCTGTATCAAACCTTCTAACAATAGGCCTATATCAAACCTTCTAAGAAAAGGCCTATATCAAACCTTCTAACAATAGGCCTATATCACACCTTCAAACTACAGGCCTATATCAAACCTTCTAACAGTAGGCCTATATCAAACCTTCAAACTACAGGCCTATATCAAATCTTCTAAGAATAGGCCTATATCAAACCTTCTAACAATAAGCCTATATCAAACCTTCTAACTAAGGCCTATTTCAAACCTTCTAACTACAGGCCTATATCAAACCTTCTAACTACAGGCCTATATCAAATCTTCTACCAATAGGCCAATATCAAACCTTCTAACTACAGGCCTATATCGAACCTTCTAACTACAGGCCTATATCAAACCTTCTACCAATAGGCCTATATCAAACCTTCTAACTATTAGGCCTATATCAAACCTTATAACTACAGGCCTATATCAAACCTTCTAAGAATTGGCCTATATCAAACCTTCTAACTACAGGCCTATATCAAACCTTCTAACAATAGGCCTATATCAAACCTTCTAACAATAGGCCTATATCAAACCTTCTAACTATTAGGCCTATATCAAACCTTTTAACTACAGGCCTATATCAAACCTTCTAACTACAGGCCTATATCAAACCTTCTAACTACAGGCCTATATCAAACCTTTTAACAATAGGCCTATATCAAACCTTCTAACAATAGGCCTATATCAAACCTTCTAACTACAGGCCTATATCAAACCCTCTAACTACAGGCCTATATCAAACCTTCTAACAATAGGCCTATATCAAACCTTCTAACAATAGGCCTATATCAAACCTTCTAACTATTAGGCCTATATCAAACTGTATAACTACAGGCCTATATCAAACCTTATAACTACAGGCCTATATCAAACCTTCTAACTACAGGCCTATATCAGACCTTCTAACAATAGGCCTGTATCAAACCTTCTAACTACAGGCATATATCAAACCTTCTAACTACAGGCCTATATCAAACCTTCTAAGAATTGGCCTATATCAAACCTTCTAACTACAGGCCTATATCAAACCTTCTAAGAATAGACCTACATCAAACCTTCTAACTACAGGCCTATATCAAACCTTCTAACTACAGGCCTATATCAAACCTTCTAAGAATAGGCCTATATCAAACCTTCTAACTACAGGCCTATATCAAACCTTCTAAGAATTGGCCTATATCAAACCTTCTTACAATAGGCCTATATCAAACCTTCTAACAATAGGCCTATATCAAACCTTCTAACAATAGGCCTATATCAAACCTTCTAACTACAGGCCTATATCAAACCTTCTAACTACAGGCCTATATCAAACCTTCTAAGAATAGGCCTATATCAAACCTTATAACTACAGGCCTATATCACACCTTATAACTACAGGCCTATATCAAACCTTCTAACTACAGGCCTATCTCCTATATCAAACCTTCTAACTACAGACCTATATCCTATATCAAACCTTATAACTACAGGCCTATATCACACCTTATAACTACAGGCCTATATCAAAGTTTCGATTTACTTTAAAGATCCTGGAGAAAGTAGTGGCTAATCAGTTTTGTGACTTCCTTCAGAACAACAGCCTGTTTGAGGATTTTCAGTCAGGATTTAGAGCTCATCACAGCACAGAGACTGCTCTAGTTAAAGTAACCAATGATCTACTTGCAGCTTCAGATGAGGGACTTCTCTCAGTACTTGTTTTTTTTTTAGATCTTAGTGCTGCTTTTGACACCATAGATCAGGGGTCTCTAACTTGCGGCCTGCGGGCCAATTGCAGCCCGCAGGATGATATTTTGTGGCCCCCTACTTGACATCAAACCTTAGTGTTAGTGCGGCCCCTGCATGTTTGTCAAACGCACATTTTTGCCGAGTCCTTGCGCATGCCACGCTTGCCCTGGACTTTTATATAATCTTTTTTATCACTTATGGCAGGGGTCTGCAACCTTTTTAATCAACAGAGCCAGTCATGTTCTGAAGAACCCATTCATGCACGAGTTATTTCGTCTTATCGGACAGAATGCTTCCCCATCACTGAGGAGTTTTTCCGTCATTCTGTGTTTTTATTGAACTGTGGTAGTTGGCACTCTTTCGTGGAGAAGTTCTGCTCTCCTATGACTGTAAACAAGACACCTCACTGAGGAAACCACAGAGCCGAGGTGCACGTTGAGATCAGAGAGAGAAAAGGCGCTGACGCTGCGCAAAACTCAAAACGGACGATCCTGTTCGTTTAAAGTACTTATATGTGACGTTTTGATCCCTTGTCTGCTCATTTCTCAGAATATTATCTAAATAACTGTGGATTTACTGTAAAAGCCTTCCTGTGTCCATCTGAGAGATGACAGCCTGCGAGGAGAAGGCCACCCGCTTGGGATTCAGTGGTAAGATCTCGTTTTTTATGTGGATTAAATTAATCAATGGATAACATTAATACCAGTTTATGAAATTGATGCTACACTTATATTTACAAATGTATTGATAACACAACATAAACTGCCCGTTAGTCTCTCCCATCTGATCAGGACGACAGGCACACATATTACGCACCTATGGGGAAGCGCTCATACGCCACTGCGAGCTCCCAAAACTAGAGAAAAGTTAAACAGGGCTGGGATAAAACAGACAGAGACGGACGGGAGAACTAACGGAGTTCAATATGATTGATAAACGAACCAGCAGACACCGCAGTGCGCTCCATAACGGCACAGCCGTGCGTCCTTACGCGCACACACCTTCAGGTCTGTGTGGACAGGTCTGACTCTGTCCAGAACTACACAGAGAAAAGTGTTTCCCTCAAGTTTTTATGGAAGAAAAGAATCAAACACTAGTTATTCAAATACTGATTTATTTATTATGATTTAGGGGAGACCGGGGATGGTTGTAACACTAGAAGAGTTTAAACACCACAGTTTTCTCCTGTCAGGTATAAGATAGGGGTCACATGGTGATTTCATTTTTTCCTCCCTGATCACATACAGGAGCTGTCAAGGCTGGAAACTGTAGCGTGTGGACTTTACAAAGAAAATAATGTTAAACAAGAAATGTACTACATTTTGCTTAGTTCTAAGACTTATTGTGACTGAAACTGTTCTCTCTCAGGCAAATGTAATGCATTTCTTTCTAATTTCAGACAACTTTGCTTAAACAGCAAAGCTAAACAAAGCTAAACATTGGCTGATAGGGGTGGGCTGGGTTGGAAACAAAACAGAAAAATAAGTAGGCAGTTCAAATCTACAGAATTTCAGTGAAAATGCTGGTGCTGGCTGGCAACTTTTTTGACAAATGCTGGAGGAGAAAGAGTTAGTAATATGGATGTTAATAAAATTGATCTTTCTTTTTTTTTTGAACACTTTGGACCCTTTTTTGTAGAATACTTTGGGCGGCCCAGCCTCACCCAGACTGTAGTTCCAATGGCCCCCCGATAATTTGGGTTTGAGACCCCTGCCATAGATCATAATGTTCTTCTTCAGAGATTAGATGAATTACTTGGCATTACTTGGACTGCCTTAAATTGGTTTAAGTCCTAATTATCTGATAGATACCAGTTTGTACACATGAACAACAAGTCTTCTGTGTACACTAAAGTAAGTTACGGAGTTCCTCAAGGCTCTGTACTAGGTCCAATTCTCTTCTCCATATATATGCTTATCCTCGGTGATATCATTGGGACCTGGATGGCCAGAAATTTTCTTCTTCTTAACTCAGAGGTCAGAGGTCATTGTGCTGGGCCCCCAACACCTTAGAGAAACCTTTTCTATTGACTCAACAGCCCTAGACGGCATTAGCCTGATGCCAAGCACAACCGTTAGAAATCTTGGGGTTCTATTTGATCAGGATTTATCCTTCAACTCTCACATAAAGCAAATTTCAAGAACAACCGTTTTTCATCTTCGTAACATCGCTAAAATCAGCCCTATCCTGTCTCAGAGTGATGCTGAAAATTTAGTCCATGCTTTTGTTTCCTCTAGACTGGACTATTGTAATTCTCTTCTTTCAGGCTGTCCCAGTAAGTCTCTTAAGACGCTTCAGCTGGTTCAAAATGCTGCAGCACGTGTACTGACTAGAACTAGGAGAAGAGACCACACCTAAGCCTCAATAACTGCAATTACAGACATAACACATATTTGTCCATCGCATTCCAGTTCATAATCATTATAGCAGTTAATGTAGACATTAGCATGATCTTTCTATCCATGGTTGATACATCTATAGTAACTATCTTTAGCTCCACATAGACATGAGGTCCCTCTTGAAAATGGGATGCCACATCTCAAGAGGTCTACCATTAAAACATTTATACTCAGTGGACATAAATGTGATAGGGATGGTGATAAGTGTCCATGAGTCTGTCACTACCATAAATCCTTATTTTCAGTCCTTCGTCTCTGCATGCCCCCCCCCCCCCCCCCCCCGCTGCTGTGATGCTGTTGTATTATTCACTAATGTAAATATTACATTTACTACTCTTTTCATGGTTTTATTGATTATACTTCTATAAAAACTATCACTACAATCATACAGACATGAGGACCCTCCTGAAAACGAGATGCTGCATCTCAAGGGGCTAACCTCTGATAAATTTATATTCAGCAGAGACAAAAATGTTGAAGACAGGTCAGGTGATTGATGTGTGTATTTGTAGATATATGTGTATGTGTGTTTTATATGTATCTATGTATATATGTGTATCCATAAAATGAAGAGTTTGTCTTCAGCCTGCCTTATTGTAAAGTGTCCTGAGATAACACTTATGAATTGGTGCTATACAAATAAAGATTGACTGATTGACTGCTGATTTAAGAGTTTTTTAGGGAAGTGATAGGTCCTCTGCTGCCACTCCAGTTACAGGGAAATGTAACTGGTTTTGACACTACTGCATTACATGATCAAAAAAATGACTAAGCTAATTTGACAGAAAACCACTATCCTTCCTCAAGCTTCAGGAGGACTGTTCAGTAAATCCCACCAGTCCATCTGGGCAACAGCCCACAGTAAGTATTTGGGAGAGCAGAACCTTTCAGAGGCATATTGAGCAGGTAATTGGATAATGTTTCCATAAATAACATTTATTACAGGCCAATATAAAACGTAGAACAAACTTCTGCCAAAAAATGTCTGAAGGGGAGCCAAAATGCCCTTTTTGTAGAGAAAGCTCTCAGTGTTTGTTTTCACTTTATGAAGACGTGCAGCAAAAAAATCTGATAACACAGCTACTAAAGCTGTTAGCATCTATGCTAATCTCTTTTTGTCACTTCCTGCTGTTATCTCAAATGTAGCTCCACCTCTTTCTGCTCTGAAGGACTTTGGTTGGTTTGGCTGCTTTGGGCCAAGTACAATCATTGTAGATTAAAGCTTGGCAGGATGGATCTACCTGATTACAGACATTTAAGGATCCAGCTGAACTGCAAGGTTAGCCCATCACTGGAAACAAAATAATCATTAAGATTATACTGGTCAATCAAATTAAAGGTTTTGAGGGTCTTAATGTCCAAATCTCCATGGAAGGCAATCATTAGGAATTCAAATCTATTTTAGACTGAGGCTTACTCAAGGTTTAGTTTTTTACCTTGAATAATTCTAATTTGGGTAATTTGATTTTAAAACCAGGGAGGTATAACCCTACTATTAGACTGTGGTTTTATTCAGTGGTCCTTTGTGTGATGTAAATGCCCAGCAGAAGATATTGAAATGTATGCCTCGCTCCCCCATCTCTCTCCATGACAGCAGCGGTGAAATTGGCTCACTGGATCTCCGCAGTGTCCCATTTCTGGGGGATAAAACTTGTAAAACAATTCATTTTAATACATGGAGAACCCCAGTTTGCTTCAGCCGGGCGAGAATGCATAATTTCCCCGGCTGTGAGCTTGACCTCGACTTAAGGGTGTCCTTAACTAAGGGCTATTTGGTGAAAAACCAGTGGCTACACTCGCTGTCATTTGTGCTTTCTTATATGTTAATGCATCCAGGAATTTATTCTAAGACCATCGGAGGAGAGAAGGAGGGGACACCACCGGGGAATACCGATGGCTGAGCAATATCCTTTTTCCATGAACAGAGGAAATTGTTCAGTGACCCTCGGAGGTCCAGCACATTTGAATATGTGTGTTGTCCCTGTCTGCAGCCTAATCAGAACAGATTGAGTCATGGCCAAAACACAACAGGCCTGCTTCAATAAAATGAAATGCATTTGTTCTGCTGCTCTCCATACAAACACTCGGAGCTACAGGCCGGTTTATGTTTTCAAAGAAGAAGAAGAAAGGAGCGTGTGTGAAGTGGGAATATTGTGTAATAGAAGCAGACGGACGTGATTCTTCAGATACTTAAGGTTTGTTTCCGCCAACTCTGCGTCCTCTCCTCGCTTCATTTGCATCTGTAGTTTCTCCTCGACCTCTCCTCTTCCTGCTCTTGTTCTTCTTCTCCAGTTTATCTCGCTGCGTGAGGCTGAGCGGTGTTCGGGTCAGGCGGCGGACACTTGTAATATAGCGCGGGGTTAGGGCAGAAATATAATAACAAGAAAAAAGGTGAAGGCGAGCAGAAGCACAAGGTCTTCATCTCTCATGTATAGAAATTGGAAACGTCTGACCAGCCGGGGCTTGCTTATCTGGCAGGGCAGATAGCATCGCGAAACAGGCCTGTAATGGCCACATGCTCCACTTGATAATCCCCCACCCCCCGTCCATCCGTCCGCAGATACGCGGCCCCCGGTCGCAGGGCTTAGAGGCTCGGAGAGCAGGGGAGCATTACCGATACAAAGAAATGCATTTGTGCTGTGGCGGTGCTCCGGCGGACTGGGTTAACATAATAGCTTTCCTCCCCGGCCCTTGCCTTGTTTTTGATTGATACTTTTCAATTACAGTCCACTCCCGTCCGAGCGGGCCCCGCGCGGCCCCCGCTGCACTCAGAATGCTATTTTTCCCTCTGTGTGATAACTTCAAACATTTAGGGGTACAAGAGCGGCGGTAACCCTGTTTAGCCGGCACAGTAAATTGGTTCCATGTTCAACATAATAGCACTGACAGGCTTTTGCTAGGGAAATCAGTCCGGCAAAGGGACATGCCAACGATAAGACATCCAGCTTTGAAATTCTATTTCTCCGTATCAGAATTAAATCTGGACTTTATATTTCTTTTTGCCTGGCGCCGGCTCTCTCTGGTCGCTTCCCGGCCTCTGCTATTTGATCACGGGGTGACAACTAATACTTACCCCCGAGATCCAGCGCTCTCTCCATTTCCCCTGACTTTGGACCCTATTTTTTCCTCTGCTCTCTTATTTTTTTCCGCTCTTTTTTTTCATATTGGTTGTCAAAATCTCTGATGATTTGTCCTTCCCCAGGATGTAATGCATCAGAACAAACTCTGTGCTATAACAGCATTTAAAGATACGGGGGTACAGCCGAGGGCTCTGCACGTGCACACACACACACACACACACTCAGTATCATGTGAGGTTAACAGTGTGAACATCAGCCAACCAGCCAACACATCTGTGTTTCTGCAGATCTCTACCTCATATTTCCAAACATATTCACATTCCTCATATCCCTGAGATCAGTGTAACATTGTGTGTTTTAACAACCAACCAGTTACGCTGTGAAAAATCTGACTCTGCACGATGAGAGCAGCTGGAGGACTGTCGAGGCAACAAGAGCGCAAAACTTCCTGATGTGGAGGGAGACAGGTCAGAGGTCACAGCTGACAAAATACCATGGATGATCCATAGAAACATCAGATCAGCTCAGACTGATGACTGATGGATGAAACACGTCAGCTTCATGTTTTTACAGCCTCTCTGTGCTCAGAAAGTTCTTCAGTTACCTCGTTTACTGGACTTAATCAGCTGAAGAAGACAGGCCCACAGTGACCTGTCCTCTGCACACCGAGTGTCTGTTTGCAGGGGACCACTGCCCTAAAGACCCCAGACTCCAGACCCAAGACTCCAGACTCCAGACTCTAGACCCAAGACCCCAGACCCCAGACTCCGGACCCAAGACTCCAGACTCCAGACTCTAGACCCAAGACCCCAGACCCCAGACTCCAGACCCCAGACTCCAGACTCCAGACCCTGGACTCCAGACCCCAGACTCCAGAGTCTAAACCCCAGACTCCAAACTCCAGACTCCAGACCCCAGACTCCAGACTCCAGACCCCAGACTCCAGACCCAAGACTCCAGACCCCGGACCCCGGATCCCAGAGTCCAAACCCCAGACTCCAAACTCCAGACTCCAGACCCCAAACTCCAGAGTCCAGACTCCAGACCCCAGACTCCAGACCCAAGACTCCAGACCCTGGACCCTGGACCCCAGAGTCCAAACCCCAGACTCCAGACACAAAACTCCACCCACAGCATGCGCTCCACCCACAGCACAGGGAAATAATAAATAGATGTCATCATGATGTATTTCAATACATGAATTTGAGTTTCATGTTTAAATTTGAATAATAACAACTGTTTAAAGGTTCAATTGGTTTATTATCCAGCGTTTTAACGTAGACATAACAGGAGTTTGCTCGGGGCAAAAAGGACATGAAGATGCTGTTTTCATATGTTTATTTTTACAGTCCTATCATAAATGGTATTAAGGATGTCATAGATTTTTCCCCCAAAACTACAAAAAGAAATTGTTCAGGAACAGAAAGTAACTTGTCAATAAAATTTTGCTCTTCTTGTAGAATTTCCCTGAAACACCTGAAAAAGCACTTTCATGGCCAAGGCCATCAAAACCGATACAAAAACCGGGGCCAATAAACTAAGGAACATTTCGATCAGTGGACCAAGGGTATTGTCTCATCCCTGCTACCTTTCTGTCTATAAACCTATCGGTCTATCTATCTGTTGATTCGTCCATGCAGTCCTTCATGTATCTGTCCATCTTCACTCACTGAGGGTTGTGTGGCAGACTCAGGAGGTATATAGTAAATACTTAAAGCTCTTCCTGCAGGAGTCTGAGGCATCCCCGGGTCAAATGGGATAATAGCCCCTCCAGTGGGTTCTGGGTCTACCCCAGGGTCTCCTTCTGCTTCGACGTGCCCAACGACCTTCACAGGGGGGTGACCATGAGGAGAGGGTATAAATTAAGTGTACAGTCAGATGAACCACCTCAGCTGGCTCCTATAAAAACATTCAATCTCCAGTGATACTGTATGTATTATAAAATAGAACAAGAAGATCATATGACAAATTCAAGCTGTTGCTGCTGCCTCAGGCTCTTCATGAAGATCTGTAGGTTCAGTCTATTCCCCACATCAGGTGGAAATTTCGAAAGACACCTGCAATGCATGGTAATAATGCTTGCTGTTAAGTTACTATAGGACCTCAGCATGCAAAGGTCTTCACTCATGCAGAAAATACAGAGGATGATGAAGTGTTGATGCAAAGAGGGAAAATGAACCAAGTTTGTATTTATACAAAAGTTCAGGATAAAAATATTTTTCTATTCGCCAAAAAAAACAAAAAAAAAAACAAGATCCTCTTCATGGCTGGAGAGACTTTGTTCAAGACTGAGTAGAAATTAAACTTTGTCATTAATATTGATGATTTGCTGCTGTGAACTAAGTCAGAGGTGTTTGTGTGCAGTCTACATATGTGTGTGTGAGTGTGCACGTGTGTGTGCATCAGCGCTGGTGTCTCCTATAGATGTCAGTGGGACGTCACTATCTGCTGCAGATTTACACATTCTAGGCATACATTTACTGAGGAATGGGGGGGCATAAAGAGACATAGAGATGGAGAGAGTGGCAGAGGGGGAGGGGTGGGGGAGTCTTCGTGCCCGGGGTCCCCTGCTCTGACATTGTGAGTGTCAGACTGCGATCACTTTAATCAGAGCAGGGATATGCATGATAAAACGGATAAGGGACTTTAATCAAAAAAATTCGCTGGTCTGGAAACGTGACACACTCCAACAAGCACGCACCCCCCTCCCTCCACCTCCCCCTCCCTCCCCCGACACCTCTGTCTCCCCCTGCCCCTCCCCACGATGCCACCTCACACTGTCCCGGTCTGAGCTCCATGAATATGCATGTACCAGCCGAGAGTTAAGATGGACCTTCAGCTGAAACACTTTGGTTTATTTACACACACACCCCCCCTTCCCCCCGGTAATGAGATAAACACATAGAACATACACGGAATAAAAACGGCGTAAAGTGGAGCGGTGCAGCCCCCTCGTCAGGATTAATTTGAGCGTCAGCAGCTCCTCCACATTCCTCCACACGTTTCCTCTTTATCACGTGTTAATGGGATTCATGTTCGCAGTCATAGGTTCATGTTAGCGAGTGCGGCGTCTGTATGCTCCGCTGCTGCTTAATGATAAATTACACATGTTGGAAATGACATGTGGACGGCTGCCCTGACATGAAACACAAACACCCTCATTTGGAGAAGTTCATATATTCAGATGGAATCGCTGCTGGCACGTGGAGACGAGGAACAAACACAGACATTGCACAAACATATGGATTTGACATACAGAACCGCGTTACATATTAAAAACATACATGAACACACAAACATGTTCACCTACAGGCCACTTTATTAGGTCAGATCTGTCACAGAATCAGAGGGAGCCATGTTTCTAAACAAAAGCAAAGAGACAGTCATGAGGACTCACTCTATTTTCATCTGCTGATTCACAATGACATTAAGGAACACAGTCCTCTGGAGGTCTCCAGTTGACACTGTTTTAACTGCTACATCCTCAAAATTTTGCCTGGTGCAAAATGTGGTGCAGTTATTACAGAAAGACCTACGGCAAAGTAGGTAAAGATATAAGGCACAAAATAATGTCTGTCCCAGATTAAATGATCTACAGTCCAGTCCTGATCCACTGTGCCCTGGTGTAGACCATGGATGGATGGAGTGTGTGAACCAGCTCTCAGCAGATCTACATTTGGTAACTTGTTTCATTGGCACTTCAGATTTCAGATGTTAATGTCCAGAAATCATGATCTTATTAAAACAGTCTTCAGGTTTTTCCTCGGATCACAAATGGATGCTAGCTCAGCAGCGTTGGCCCTTAGCCGCGCTTTCATTTACTCTTTCTGTTAAACTGAGACCAACTGAGGCGGGTCAGGCAGACTGTGAAGCAGAGAGTGATGATACACAGGTCCTTATTCTGGAGCCACTTTTAAAGGTGCAGACGGTAGAACATAAATGTACTGTTGTTATTGAAGAACAAAAGATCGAAGATGGCTAACTCGTGTTACAGTAAAAACAGTAAGTTCCCACCACCTATACCAACCCCCTGATAACCTTTGACCTGACCATCCCCTGATTATACATCCTTACTAATGATCTCTGTGACCCTGTATCCCCACCTAGAGGTCAAATTCATCCCAAACTAAAATAAACATTGAGCTCCTACGGTGAGCAGCCATGCTACACTATACTTTGCCCTGCTGTGTGAGTATTACTGTGACTGTAGTAGTGTTTAAAGGGCATTTTGGAAACAGCCAATAACAAAGAGAACATTAAAAGAAGGAAATCATGAATGTGGTTCCCTTCCAAAAGTCCCCTTAGGCTAATTTCAGAAAACTTTTCAAAAATATCAAATTAAACATGAAATAAAGTACACTCAGAATGTTTTTGTAAGTAATTTAAAGAGGACTAAGATTTTATAATTATCATTATCATTCTTTTTCTTATTATTTTATTACTTTATTTATTATTATATATAATTGTTATTTTATGACTGATTACTGCCAGAGTAACAAGCTAACGTCAGTAAAGCTCCTTGAACAAAGCCCAGCTCATCTTAACAGCAGAGTGACTTTGTGTTTGTGTTGGGCTGCAGTGCAGTACTGTTTTTACCTGCAGTCCCTGAATGCATCACTGTGGCTCGTCCAGCTCAGACTGAGGACAGATGCTGAGTGTCAGAAACTCAGAGCGCTGCCCATTCTGCCACACGTCAGAGCTAATGAAGTGTGTTCACGGAGCATGGAGAGACTGGTAACAGAGAGAACGTGCACGTGAGAGCGTGCACATGAGTGTGTGTTTGTGTGTGTGTGGAGGGGGGTGCATCACAGTGTAATTGCTTCCGGAGCTCTGCTGATTAATTAGCACATACATGCATTTGTGAGCGGGTCATACACCGCGAGCCAGATGGTCCAAAAGAAAACATGTATGTGCTGAGTGCTATCAGGAGCGGCGGCGCGGCGCCCGCATTAGCATAAAATATTAGAGCGAGCACGGCGCCACAATAAAGACAATTAACGCCTGATCGAGGGGAGCACGCAGGAAACAAAGTCTGACGCTCTCTGCACTCCAGCGCTGATGGATGTGAGCTCTCCATTAGCTCCTGATGATGGCCACAACACTCCTGAAGGGCTGTGGGTGTGGATGTGTGTGTGTGTGGGTGTGTGTGTCATACAGTATGTGTGACTGTAACGTTGATGTGTTCCACTCCTCCTCCAGGTGATGGTTTCAGGATCAGGGTTCAGGTAGAGGACCAGCAGCGGGCTCACAGGTGGGGTGCAGGAGCAGAGCGAGGCTGCTGATTGGTGGGCTGAGCTGTGGTCGTCGTTCTCTCTCCTGCTCTGCCGTCCCGCGTCTTTTCGTCCGATCATTTCAGTGACTCTGAGCCGTTTTTATGCCTCTGTGCAGGTGAGCGCTAAAACCACAGGTGTTGTGTTTAGGGTCCGTCCATCTGAGCCTCTGCTGTGCACATTATCTCAAGAACACTTCCAGTGGTTTGCAGTGCAAACATGGGTGCACAGGCCAGGTTTTAAAGGTCAAATGTCAAGGTCATAAAGACACTCCTTGCTTGTGAACACTATAGCTCAGCTATGCTTTAAGGAATGTCCCTCAAACTTTGCACAAATGTTATCATATTGTCATCTTCATTGTGGTCATGACTGACCTGAATGTTCACTAAAAAACCGCAACCCTCAGGTTCTCCTGAGCATGTATGCCTATCACTATATGATAGCTCTGTTCCTGTCTGATTTTTTATGTTTTGTTTTGTTTTTGTTTATGTGTTTGTTTTGTTTTTGTCACTTCTGCCATGGAGTGTTTTCTTTGTGTTGTGCTCTATTCAGTGGTTTGTAAACCTGTTTTTGAAATCTGCATTTTTGTCTTCAGGATCCCCTCGAAAACAAGATGACGCATGTAAAGAGGTTATTCCTAATAAAGATTTTGAAATGTTGAATCTGACTTTTGGGTAACATTTAACTTTAAGGTCACAGGTCAGAAGACAAGGTCATAAAGACTCATGTTTGTTCATGCATGTGATGCTCTGTGCTGTTTGCTTTGAACTTCAAACTTTAATTATTTTATCTCATTTTAGAGTTCAAAGGTCAAAATTCAAAGACATTAGGCATTATCATGTTTTCTTGCATTGGAGCTACAGTATGTATCTCAAAAATTCTTGGGGAGTTTTCCTGACACTTTGAACAAATGTTGTGTTCAGTCTTTGAATGAAATCATTGAATTTCCAAGGTCACAGGTCAAGATAAAGGTCAAAAGGCCTGCTCATCCCTTGTTTGTGAACATTTTATCTTAGATTGCTTGGAGGGGTTTGCTTACAAATGTCCAGTCTTTAAAAAAATTATATAGTTTTCAAGGCCATGCATTAAAGGCCAAGGTCATTGAGAATCATGATCACCCCATGTTTGTAAACATGATTTCTAAAGTAAACTCTGAGAAATCAGCTTTAAACTTTAAACAAAGCTGTGCCTGCTTCTTAAATAAAAGCATGTAAATTTCAAGGCCACTGGTCAAGGGCCTTGAAAATGAAAGAATGGTAGATGAAAATAATCAAAATGAATGAATATTTGTTGTGTATGATTTAGACCAAAGTTGGTTTAATGGGACAATGTGTAGCTTTTCTAAGTAATTTATGGGCTAATAACAGTGTCTACATTCATAAATATGTCCTCATTTGGGTCAAATTGCCTCTGGCAACAATCTGACTCGTCCTCCTGAGCGAAGAATTTCTCATCTGTATTTACATAGAACCGGTGAGTCCTACAGAGGCTTCCATGTCCTTCAGTCAATAAAAACTATGAACAGACAAGAGGGACATAAAGCACTATGCAGTCCTACTGGCTAAGGCTAAACTGGTTTTCACTCAGAGTTAGTGTGACTGAAATGGAGAAGGAGCAAGGGGAGACGGGCTGTCACTGCCCTGCCAAATCTGAAAGCCTAACACTAATGATTCAATGCAGTTTGCAGTTTGTTTGAAGTAATGTACATCTTCAACAGAAAGAAAACTCCATGAAGTGTTGGATGACATGTTGACATAGCTTCTAGGCACATACCAGCTACCGTAGAGTTCAGCACATTTGCACATTTGAAAAAGCGAGGCGCTAAAGAGCGCTATTGGTTTGAATGCAAAATACAGTTTAACCACCAGATGGAGAACAAACTACACAATGTGGCTTTAAACATCAAGCCTTAAAAAGGTTGGAAATACCATTAATGTTTAATATATTTTATAAGTATATGACATTGCACAGAAAATAATGTATAAAATTTGTGTAACTGCTAATCACTGAGATACCCTAGGATGAAAAAATAATCCAAAACAAAAAAACATTACTTTGAATATAGTTTATTCTTCATGTTTTTTTAGATCTGAAAACATGGTGACATCATGACAAAACCTGGCATTCAAAGGGTTAAAATCTTTAAAAAATAAATATTTGACTTCAATAATTTAGTCTGATGTAGGTGAAAGCAGAATATAATATAAATGAATAATATTTTTTATAGCTTGCTTTTAAAAAGCAGTTTTTGTGCTTAGACTGATGTTTGATCCCTGAGGCCTGTCAGACTCTGACTTTGTTTGTGTGGTTGTTTGTTTGTTTGTTTGTTTGTGGACAGGGTGATATTAACAGAGCTGTTTGGAAAACGGTTTTAAATCGTTATCTTTATCTTTGGAGCTTCATGAGGGGCCAACATGGCGTCCTGCCTCTCTCTGAAACACACACACCGTCAGCGTTAATGAGGAAAGGTTAATTTCTTTCTGATTGTTGTGACACAGAAAAAAACTGAAATAATACGTCCTCCTGATGTTATCGGCTCGTTACACAGATTCATTTAGGAGAGCTGAAATAAGTCACTGAATTTATAAACAGGGTCTCCGACAACACAGCTGATAAGACACTCCGATAAACGATCAATTACTGCGAGGTGATCCGATCTGATGTGATAAAAATGCTCATTTATCTGTTTGTATATTTTAGCTAATGAGGGAAATCTGAGGACATTTATTTTCAGTGGTCCTGTTAAGGGGTTTGCTTCTGAAGAAACAGGAAGTTTCTTAAAGTGTTAAAACAAAGGTCAAAGGTCAAATGTCCACAGCTGTACAGCCTGAGTCTGTGCCGTTCTGATCTTCTGAGATATTAAGGGTTGATCAACAGTTAATTACGCTCAACAGACACTTTCTTAGGGACATGCACAACTGCTTGTTAACACAAATAGCTAATCAGTCAATCACATGGCAGCAACTCAGTTCATTTAGGCATGTAGATATGCCCAAGACAACCTGCTGAAGTCAACAATGCAGAAGAAAGGTGACTGAAGTCTGTCAGAAACCTCTGATCTTCTGGGATTTTCACACACAACCATCTTTAGGGTTTACACAGAATGGTCTGAAGAGGAGAAAATGTCCAATGAGCAGCCACTCTTTGTGCCAAAATGCCTTGTTGATGCCAGAGTTCAGAGGAGAATGGTCAAAGAGGTACAGAAGACACAAGACGTCAAATCTTGAAGCAGATGACTACAACAGCAGGAGACCACACCAGGTGCCACTCCTATTTTCGTGGCTTTTTTTTGAATCCTGAAATTCCTTAAATCAAGCAGAGGTGGTCTCATCTGCAGCAGTACAACCCCAGCTTTGGTGGCGGTCCTGCTAGTTGGGAGTGGCTGGTCGTTTGTAAAGTTGTTTCTAAGAATTCAAAGACTGAAGCCCCTCTGTTCACTAATTTAAAGACTGTTTTCTTGGGTCCTTCCAAAAAAAAAAAAAAAGGAAAATCTGTTTAACCAAGACAACAGGGAAAATCTGTTTAACCAAGACAACAGGGAAACTCTGCCAGAGCTGCATTCATGGAGGTAACTTTTAATTTTCCTCATGATCAAAATCTTTCCCTACAAACCTTTTCTTTTTAGTCTGCATGTTTTCACTTCTGGTAAACTTGGACAAACTTCTGCAGCTGCATCTGTTTATTAAGATCCATTGTCAGGCAGTGACACTTTCACACTGTAACCAAACTGGTTTGTGTTTTCCTCCAGCATATGGTGGCGTCACCTTGTGTGTAAAAAGTGTGCTAGATGGGCTCAGAGCCAGCGTGAAAACTTCCAAATGGGCTCTCCAAATCTGCAGGTTTGATGGTGAGAGTGAGCAGGTTTTCTGCAGGGCACAGACAATGCTGTCTCCACACACACTAAAGCACATGGTGAGCTGCATTTCATGTGCTCCGTCCCTGCGTGTGTAAACACGACTCCTACACGTCAACTGTTAATTGATACCGTTTCCTTCTCGGGGCAGGACGGAGGATGTGGAGAACAGTTGGCAAACAAACGAAGGATCTTTGATGCAGGTTACGTTACAAAGCCTCAAACCTGTTGAAGAAAACAAACCGCCGCCCCCGCCGTCTTCTGTGGACGCTAATCGGACTTCCTCTGATTCCCCCTGCCGTAATGAAAGCGGGAGCCGGGAGTATTGTATCGCCGGCTGGCAGACGGTTTACAGGAACGCCGCAGACGTGGCCGGGGACGCCACACACTCCTCACAATTAACCACTAATCCTTCACTGACGAGTTCAAGATGGCAATTTAATTTAGCCGCCACTGTTTCTTTGCTTTTCTCAAAATCTTTTTCAATTTCCCCTCCTGCTCTCCAAGGTGCCGCTGCAACTTTGAAGGAGCAACGATATCAATAGTTTACTGGCTCTGAGTATTAATTTAACAGGGGCAATAATGTGTTTCTTTTCTCACACACTTGGCGAGGAGAGGTTTGAAGGATTTAAGAGCTTTTCATCCACTCCGGAGATTAGTCAGAAAATAATGAATTTGAGAGCAAAAGTGGGAGAAGGCATTAATGAGAACTTCAGTGAGATAATTCAAGAAACAGATAAAGAACCCCGGAGAGCCAGGACTGTAATGTGTCATTAGTGTGGAGAGGAAGCATGGAGAGCAACTTTTCCTTACAACAACTAAAACCACCCCCCTGAGTTTCAGGTGTACAGGAACCAGTCTGAGTGCATTTCGGGCCAGGGAGGTGGATTAGATGGTAGAAATCTTTGAGGCAATGGATGAACACAAGATCCACACTACGGACCCAGAGGGGGGTTTGTGTATGTTTGCCTGAAACTCCTCAAAATGTTCTGAGATGTCCTGATCACGAGCAAAGGACAAGTCCAAGACTTTGACCTGTAATCTCCAAAATCTCATCTGCTCACGTGCCCTGGACGAGCAGATCCTGAGGGAAATATATGGAGATAAAATCATGCCAAAGCCTCACAAACACACAAAACATGTTTTACTCATGCCCAATGACTCGCAAACAAACTCAGTGTGGTTAACAAATACAAAACATCATTCACAAACTAATGCATTTTGGTTTGCAAATAAGAAACGTACTTATCAAACAAATACATCATGATTCAGAAACAAATACAGAATGCTTTACTTACAAAGAAACATATTTCTTCAATTACAAAAAATGTCCAAGTAAAAACTAAAATCTTTCAAGTACAAAAAAATGTATTTCAAGTAAAAACTTAAATCTTTTAAGAAAAAAAAAAATCTTTAAGTACAAAAAACACTTCTGCAACTACGGAAAACTATCACATGACTTTTGGCACAATCTTTCCGCTGTCACGTGACTTTTGGCATTAAATTTTCTGCTTAGCAGACCCACACGCAAATGCACTCTGATCCACACACAAATGCCAGTAAACTTTCTAAGAAATGTCCTGTAATTCACACTCCACAGCAGCAGGTGACACTGTTGATTCAATTTAAGGCTGCCGATGAAGCTTTCTTAACTTTTTATTCTGTTTCTAACATCACTAACATCAGGAATTTTATAGCAAACAATTTGGAGAAAGACAACTTAGGTTTTTTTTAATTATTATTAATTTTCCAAGTTGATATGAAGTGGAGAAGTTAGTGTAAGTGTTTTTCACCACACAGCATGTAAATGTATTGATATTCGCCTGTTGGAGGTAAAGTGCAGATTGAGGTGCACAAAGCTGGTTTGTTTGCAGTATAAGACCCCCACTGTGGCTGTTTCTGTTCACACTTTAACCTCCTGTAGTATTTACTACGACGTAACCACCATATGTTGGAAAAATACCTATCTGTCCCCCCCAATAATAGGCCTATTATATCTTAATATGTGACATATGATATGCCCTCCTTTAACGAACCCTGGCTGCAGTGGATCCGTCACTTATTATCTCTGATTTACTTTCAATATAGGAAAAACAAGGTAAACAAAACTGTATGACCACCCCCCTCCCAATTGTACACTTGGTTGAGCCCGTAAACGCCGGCTTGTGGCTCCATTTGAAAAAAACGCTCAGTCCGACTGTCACATTCTCCACTGTCCGATGCAGCCACGATCACTTCTGTGGACTACAGGCCTGATATTTTCCATTTAAAGCGTGCCTGTTACCATTGTTGTCTGTCAGTTATATCATTCTGCAGTGCAGCCGATGTTCATGTGAACATTTGATCTAAATGCCTCCCCAACCGCTCAGCATTTGTGGATGCGCGTACTTCCGTGTGCCGGTGAGCGTAAAAAAATGACGAGTCAGCCTGTTGATGATTCAAAACTCAACATTCTTCATCAGTCCAGCTCTGACCCTCTGTTTTCACTCACTCACTGTTTTCTAAAAGATAAATTCATCCTGAGCTTTCCTGCATCACGTATTGGCCATGATATAAGAACAATCTTTGAAGGATCAAGCTCCAAATACAATCTACTAGTGCAGTGGTTCTCAACCTGTGGGTGGAGGCCCATAACTGGTCTCAGAGCTGTTTTCAGTGGATGGTGTATAAATCAGGTAAAACTGTGGCAAATATGTCTTCAGTGTATGGAGGCCCTAAGAGGACAAACATCCACCAGAGTATGTCAGAGTATACCCACTAGAATAAACCAGACTACACCACTGGAAGGTGGGTCTGTATGTTGTTGAAATAAAAAAGAAAAACTTTGTGGCATAAACCCCCCAGCTGCTAGCCTGCAATCATGAGACAGAAGAGAGGATAATTGTGTACAGATGTGGACTGGAAATTAAATTTCCCTACGGCCCTGATTTTTTAATGTCTAGTTAACTGCATAAACATTTATCTCTGTTGAAAAAGGAGTGGTTGATAATCCACCAGTTGGTGATATAAGTCAGAGAAATTGCAGAATGTTCTTTAAATGTGAACTCAAATGGTCAGTGTATTCCTCAAAACTATGTTCTAGATGAGCAAATCAATGTATGAAAATTGTGAATTGTGGGAAATGCATTTAAAAAAATAAAATCCAGGGAAGGGCTCACATTTGGACCCCCCCAATAGGCCTATCTATACCACGGTTACACCCTTGAGTATTTATAACTGCATGAACAAATCAGCACTTAATATCTCCACGTCTTCACCTAATATCATAAAGGAATTGGCAGCGCCACTAAAAAAACATTTGCGCTAATGATCGCATTTCACTTCCTGTTATGTTTTCCACAATAAAAGCCTCCCGTTAAGTTGCTGTACCAAACCATTCAATGTGAAGCAGTGAAAGCAGGGCGTTTGTTTTGTCTGCAGTAACTTAACACGACTCCTCAGACGGTGCCAAGACAAATGTGTGCGGACTGAGGCCGTCTTCTCCTCAAAAGTCCATCTTAAGACCAAAACATATCACGCTATTAACATTTTGGGTGGTCATAGTTTAATTTAATTAAGTTAGAAACAGAATAGAAAGTTAAGTTAACCTAATTGGCAGCTTTAAATTGAATCAACAGCGCCACCTGCTGCTGTGGAGTGTGAATTACAGGACATTGTTTAGAAACTTTACTGTTGTGTGTGTGGACCAGAGTGCATTTGTGTGGGGATCTGCTAGGCAGAAAATTAGTGCCAAAGGTCTCGTGATAGTTTTTCGTAGTTTTAGAATATTTTTTTGCGCTTGAAGAAATATGTTTCTTTGTATGTGTAAAAGATGCTGTAGTTGTTTCTGAAGCATGATGTATTTGTTTGATAGGTACGTTTCTTATTTGCTAAACAAAATGCATTAGTTTGTGAATGATGTTTTGTATTTGCAAACAACATTGAGTTTGTTTGTGAATCACTGGGTGTGAATAAAACATGTTTTGTGTGTTTGTGAGGTTTTGGCATGATTTTAACTCCATAGAAATACCTTTGAGCTTTAACATGGTATTCAGAGGACCATGATGACAGATGATGATCATGAGGCTCCATGACCTCTGCCTCCTGACCTTGAAAAACTCATCAAGTCATCCTTGAATAAAAGTTTGATGAAAACACCGTAAAGTTTGCCTAAAATATTGAGTTTAAATGCACTAGATGACTTGAGACTCCATGACCTTAACTTTAACCTAGAAGTCCATGTGAATATCATCATGAGCAGCTTCATTACGTTTTCCAGTAGCTCTGTGGCAGTGTCGCTGTTTTCCGAGTCGAAAGGACTTTAAACACAGAGGGTGATGAAAATATAAGGGACATAATCACTAATATTTTGTAGCTGATTTCTGACACCCTGTCCATTCACATTGAAAGCGTCATGAATGTTCTAAAAAATAAAACTGCACTGAAGAGGTGCGAACACAAAGGAGCTGGTCTTTGACTTTGGGAAGTCCAGACCAAGACCACCACCAGTTCTGATCGGGGGAGCTGAGGTGGAGGCTGTGGACTCCTATAAGAAGCTCGGCCTGTGGCTGGACAGCAAACTGGACTGGACGGTCCACACGGACCACCTGTACAGGAAGGGACAGAGCAGGCTGGACTTCCTGAGGAGGCTGCGGTCTTTAACATCTGTGGAAACTCCCGCAGATGCGCTTGGGGCGCACATCCAAGAAGGACACATCCAGGATGGATAAACTGATCAGGAGGGCCGCTCTGTGGTCGGCATGAAGCTGGACTCTCTGGTGACGGTGGCAGAGAAGAGGACTCTGGACAAACTGCTGGACATGTTGGACGATGCCAGTCACCCTCTGCACACCGTCATCAGCACCCAGAGGAGCCTGTTCAGCCCCAGACTGCTCCTTCAAGGTCAGGACCATCAGACTGAGAAACTCTTTTGTCCCTCAGACCATCAGACTGTACAAGTCCTCACTGAGGAGGAGGAGGAGTGACAGGAAGGAGCAGTTGCCATATTTTTACTTTTATTTTGAATTTCTAATTTATATTTATTTTGTATGTATTTAGATTTTTTTTAATATCAATCTTTTTTTCATATATCTTTTTATCTACTTTTTGAAACTGCTACTGGAATCCTAATTTCCCTGAGGGAGTTTGCCAAAGGCATTAATACAGTTCTATCTAATGTAATCAAATCTGATGTAATCTAATCTAATCTTTAAACTTAAGCAATATGTAAAACACACCATTCAGAATCATTCAACATGTTTCTGTGTGTATGAAGAGCATACACACAGAAACTTTTGCTGCCTTCTACCCAAAAGTGTCCCCAACCCTGAAAGAAGACACTATCAACCTCACAGCTGCTCTTCACAGCACAACAGAAATCTTTAAAAAGTTTACATTTTGGGGCTGCAGATGGAGAATTTATCTGAAACATGATCTAAAATACAGATGAAAAGATACAACACTTATCTAGAAAAACGTATCACAATATAATGTCCTCCTGGCATCGCTCAGCTGTACTTACTACTCATGCAGACTGAGACACTACAGCCTGGAGCAGGTCAGTGTATTTTAATGATAATTTACTTTATTTTCAAAATACAGTTATGGTTCTTCTCCTCATTAAATCCTCTCGTCTTTACTGATAACTCACCAGATGCTGTGACACAGATAAACTCCAGGCCAGATGTCAGTGAGGAATGTTAAATGGTCTCCATTTTACAGACTGGTCTGAGCTCCATGACATCTTCATCCAGCAGACTCGTCACGTCCCTCTGAGCCGGCTTACAAACTTCAGATTCAAACAGAAACTCATCCTCCCAGAGACAACCATCCTGCCCCCGGAGACCGGCGGGAGCTTGTTCTGGAGATGCCAGACTCCCCAAACACCCACCCACACGAACGTGCACGTACATGCACACACATGAACGTGCACACCCACACACACACACACACACACACACACACACACACACACACTGCTCTGTCCCTGGCATCGTACCGACATACCAGAAGGAACCTGTGGACTTTCCGATCGGCGGCCCTGGAAGCCGGGAAGCCCCTCCGCTGACCCGTTCCAAACTCGCCCCTTGAACCGAGCCTTGGCACCGGGGGGAGGGGGGGTGTGGGTGGTGGCTTGGGAGGTTTGGCGTGGGTGGGTGGGTGCTGGCGGGCAGCAGAGCTTGAAGGCCTGGCTCTGGTTTTAGTGCCCGGGCTGAAGAAGGCAGGCCTGGGTGAACACGTCAGGTTGATTTATGTGACGCCTGGCCCCATGTCCGACCCCGGGCTGGACTCCACCTGTCCCCCCCCTCCGCCCTGCGACTCCTCAGCTCAGTGCTCGCCAAACGCTGGAGGAGGAGGAGCTAGGATGGAGCGGGAGGTGAAGTGAGCGGCTCCAGGTCATTGATCATTATCGGGCCATGGGGAGTGAAGGGGGAGCCAGAACATGGAAAGGGGGGCGAGAGGGGGAGGAGGGTGATTCTGGTCAGCGGGGATGAGTTTGTTGGCTGTTTGATGAACCGAGAACGAAGATTTGACCAGAGGAGTGTCTCTGAGGTCGTATAAGAACATCCCAAAATCCTCTGCTTCAGAGGGAAGTTCAGCTCTGCAGCTTTGGCTCTTACATTAAATGTTTTATCAGAATGTTTCACTAAATATCATTAAATCTACATCTCTCAAGTTTTCCAAGAACCTGCTCAATGAATCTACAAAGGGAGGATTTTTCCCATTTTTTTTAGAAATTGTTAAAATGATGTTTTCTGTTGAAGCGGTCATTCTCCCTCCATTTGACTGAAATGAATTCATTCCAAATAAATCAGATATCCCTCCATTACTCAGTCCAGGCCTGCACAGTATGTGTGATTAGACTCTTCACTGCTGTGATAATTATTGTGATATATATATATATATATATATATATATATATATATCCCATTTTGCCCCACCGGCAAGTAGTGTATCACTGTCATTTTCTACTCACAACAAAAAATCTTAACGGTACTAATGCAACTTTTTCCACTTATGTGTTAGTAGACAACTTAGATAAAGATTTTGGTTTATAAAAAATAGTTTCAAAGTGGTTCCTGTCACATGACATCATCTGCTTCCTGCTCCTTCTGGCGGAACACATGGCTGATGCGAATCGTCCTGGAAGGAGGTCATTTTCATAAATTTCTAATGCTGTCCCCCCAAACATATTTATAATTATTTAATCATTCAAGTCTCTAGAGTAACCCTCTCAGAAAAAATTGTACCTGGGATAAATATTTTTTTGTTCATGGGCTTATTTCTGTGAGTGGCAACAAAAGTTGCCAGTGGGCACATAGCTTGTTGCTAAACTAAAGGAAAACACTGTCTGCAGGATTTCTCATAATTTTCTTATTTCAAATTGTAGAATGAGGTACACCGGCACATTTGAGTCCTCTTGGAATACTCACCCAAGCTAAATAAATTCACAGTTATTCAAGGCCTGTGTCTATAGGATTTTGATACGTTACCATAAATCATTTTCTTGCCAGCTGCTAAGCGATCTTTCTCTGTTACTTACATTAGCTTGTGTTTCACTGAGGTAAAAAAAAAATGTTGATGTGCAGTTGGAGGTGCACTTTTCTTGACACACAAGTACTTACCATAGCCAATGCCCACACCTACAACCCCCCCCCCCCCCCCCAACACACACATACACACACACACACACACACACACACACACACACCTTTTCCCCCTGTATGCTATATATGTAAGCAATTTTCATAAAATAACAAAAATAACTTAGAAAAATAACTTAGAACATGCATGACATTCTGTGAATTCAATGTTTGAAACGTTTTGTTGTTTTAACCTGTTGGAGATTATTCATGGTTATTTATGAATAAAGAAACCAGGTCAAATTGTTTGTTTTGAATTTTATACAGGGGGAACCAAGGTTTGAACCATGATCATTAGCTACCTTCCTAGGATGATAATATCCATTGGTATCCATGTACAGTTTTACATTTTGTTTTTTTACATCCCCACCCCCTCAACCTTTTTGTTATTATAATATGAGCACTGTAGACCAGTAAGCAGTTTGTTCGCAACTGGTCTTTTTGGAAATGGAATTACTCAAAATTGTAAATTTCACTTAAAATTATGTACTGAAGTGCTGTATCATTAAAAAATCCAAAACCTTGTTGCATGAGAGCATTTGAAGCCCTTTGTCTCTTTAGAAACCTAATGTAAATTTATTCCCATATGGTCTGATATGAAAGCATGAACTGGGTCTGCTATGCACCCATGAGAGCATGTGAGTGGCACAAGCTAAGTAGGGTGTTATTGTTATTATTATTTTTTTATCTCAAGGATACACACATGTTCTTACCCCAAAAGCCATCACCATACTAAACACTGCACTTAGAAATGTTGCACCAAAGACACTTTTTTTTAAAATTCTGTAACAAATTTATAATATTATAATTAAAATTATAATTTTGTTATTATTTATTATGACTATATTATTATTTTGTTATTTGTTATATATGATAGTATATAATTTGTTATTATTTTTGTTATTTGTTATTACTATATTATTTTTTATTATTATTATTAGGTGACATTGACCTAGCGACAAGCTGTGACTACTGGCAACAATTGTTGCTAGTCATAAAAATGCTATTTTCTTTAAAACAAAGTACAAAATGGAATAAAGAAATACACAACATGATTAAGAGGGACTCAACTGATAAAATTATATGCCTTACAACTCTGAAAAAAATGTTGGCATAAATGGGATATATATATATATATATATAAATTTGTGTAGATAGTTCATTTTAGCTGTCAAGTCTGTACAACTTTCTTTATTTTTGAGTCCCAACTGCTGTGTCCTCTAATTTTTCTGAACCTGCAGATCCATAAAACCTCGATCACAGATTGTAATCTCTGTGCAGGAAGTTTTCCAACTGAGTAAATTCAAGTTTTCAGTTAAAAATTACACTAAATCCACCTGATTTTTGTCTTAATATGCTTCACATCCTTTACTAAATAACAACTTATACACAGTATAAGATTTAATTTATTTCCTTCATCTTTTCTTTCATTCTCCAAAAGACTCAGAACTTGAAAATAAGACGTGTCACAGTTTGAAAACCCAAAGAAAACTAACAAACAACCAGGTGAGGACCCAAAACCAGATTAACACAAAAAGGGCTTTACTTAAAACTAACAAAAAGGGGTCCTAGTCAGTGGGGGCTGGTGCTAAAAATCTTAAGGGGGGCGCAGCTTTGGAGGAAACAAACCAAAGAAGCGCTCCATACTACAGTGAAAAAAACTAAAGACAAAACATAATCACAATACAACCTACTTTGAACAATGCACTACTTGAACAGAAATTTTGCCCTCCTTTCCTTCGGGGCTACAAATTTCTCAGTGACCCTCTGACTGAAGTCCATCATATCCGTCACCAGTCTCTCTTCCATTGACAGCATGGCCAGTGCATTCAGCCTGTCCTGGTTCATGGTGTTTCGAGGAAAGTTCTGAGAAGCACCTCAGCTTCTGCAGTGGTCATGGGTGTGGTGATGAGGATCTTTAGCAGAGTGACAGTCTCTGAAAATACCTCTCCAAGATTATTTTCCATCAACAACTGGATAAGATTCACAGCTCCACAGCAGGCCTTGAACTCCTCCTTGCTGTACATAAGGCTGAGCTCTGTCTTCAGCTTTAGTTGAGCACTGGGTCGGCCTTCAAGGTGCTGCTGAGGGAATCTTTAGGAAACATGGTGTGGTACTGTGTGAACCTGTCATTAAAAAATACATAGAAAACACATTTTATTACCAAAAGTTAACATCACTATTTACTGAAAAAAATCAATAAAACAGCCAAAGTTTAACCTGCTCCCATAAAATAAAGCTGTAATTTATGTCATTTTCACTATTTTAAGAACATTTCTTGTGTCATCTGAACAGTGTCTTATCTTATAAATGTCTTATGTCTTATGTCTCAAGATTGTAAACACAAACAGAATCTTATGTACCACTAAACTGATGCTTTAAAACTAAAGGTAAAACTATGTGATATATTTTTGGTATAGATTAAAAGTAAAAAGTACGCATAAAACAAAAAACAAAAAGGAAAAACAACTTCACATTTTAAAAAGTCAAAAAAATAAACTTTACATTACAGGAGTCTGTTTCCATCTGCTGAAGCTTTTGAATACTTTAACTTTGTACTGTTATGTGCAGTATTCAGTCAGAACAAACACCAACAGAATGTATAATTTCTGTATCCAATAGAACTTTTTATTATTGCAACTAAACATATGATATACAATTATATAAAATAACGATATTGTATATATTTATATTGATCTTTTTAATTTCATATCAGATGTTTGGTTGCAATAATAAAACTACCACATTTGGAGGCAGGACGATACATTTTGTTGGTCTGTTTTCACTGATTTTATTCTGTGCACAGTGGTACAAGCTGGAAAGGTACAAGGTAAGTGTCAAATCCAAAAGCTCCAGTAGATTAAAAAATACTTCTGTAATGGACATACAGTTTATTTTCAGACAGATTTCACTGAAAGTGGAAAGTAACCTATTTGGCACAGATAACAGAGTTGAGAGGGTTTATTTAAAATTAAAAATTGTAAGATGTAAGAATTCATCGGTGGGGTTATAAGCTCTGTGAAACACTTAAGAGGTAAATAATGTGTTGTTTAAACTTTTGGGACAAAAAAACATTATTTTAACCAGTAAATTACAACACAACAAGGCTTTCACACAATGTAACAGTAATATTTAATGAGCAGTGCAATAAACCGTTGCAATTTCTGCATGCACATGTGTATATTAAAATTACAGTTTGTCCTATCTTTAGTATGTTTCTTTGTACTTAAGACTTAGTGTGTCTGTTTTTACTCTTCATTAGTGTGCATTGTTCCTGCTTTGCCATGGTTTTTCAAATATAATTTTTTAGGTCCCTTTATATAATATTATCAACAAAATAATGTATCAAGTTTTTCAGTTAAATTGAAAAGGAATTTCTAGTGGGGCAAATACAAACTTAGCCACCCATTAAAAGTACCACTTCCTTCTAAAATTATGTTGTTTTTGTAAAAATATGCAAGAATTAAAAAACTATAAAGATTTTTTAGAACTTAAGTCTGCAAAAGGATCATGATCTACAGAACAAAGCATTTATATCCGCTTGGCAAACTCATTTAGTGGCTCCTAATCTATTGTTTAGTGCCATGTGTGACATAAAATGGGAAATTTTGTCCCTGAATTATGTTATGTCTACTCGATAAGACACATCCTAATCTAATCTTCAGTGCAGCATAGCCTCTTACTGATTTTTTTCTCCAATGCAATCTCACCTCTTCTGTGATCCTCTGATGGTTCTCTGGAGGACGCCTCTTTGGTGCATGGGAGCGTTGGTCGGACGCGTGAGATGGTTGCGCATGAGTAAATCATACCTGCTGCGGTGACATGTGGATATGATTGACAGCGCTCGTTGTCCAGTCACATGAGGAAAAGAAACACCAGAACAATACTGATTCACTGCCAGTCAAAGTGGGAGCGTGCTGGGTGCACTTCTCTGCGCCCCGCAGGCAAAGTTGAAGCGGCCAATCACAAAGACGCCTCAGGTCACATGCTGAGCAAAAGTTTAAGGACTTGCATAGACACCCATTAGGCCGGCGCCCCTCTGTTCGTAAACTATGTATTCACAACACAGTTACTGCGTAAAAACATTGTGAAACCCCTTTTATTGAATGGTGACAGGTGCTGCTGACAGACTATTAGTGTGTGGTAAAACTAAATGTTTATATGTGTTATTTTTTATGATTTAAAGACAAATTATGTTGTGTTTAAGTAGACTTTCTCTGTCGAATTTTGGAGGGGGCAGCGCCCCAGCGCCCCCTATTGACAAACGGCCACTGATCCAAGTCCAAAAACTACTTCTTAACAAAAAGTCCAAAATACAAAAACAAAATCTTTTACAAAAGTAACAAATTAAACAACTAAAAAACACTGAAGGAAAACTCAAAAGGCAGTCCAAAATGTCCAACTAAAAAGGTTCAACAAAAAACAGACAACTACCTATACATACCGGAGGATGTTGGAGAAAACACTGGAGAACACTAAAGATGAGCACACGTGGTGAAACAAGGAAGACAAATGACCCAACACTGAGAACAGGGAACAGAGACTAAGGGTGAATCCCAGTTCTATCCCTTAGCCCTTTCCCTTCATCTTACTCCTTCCCCTTAGCCCTCTGTTTTGAGAGACAAGGGGAAGGGGTGAAAACACGCTCCTGAGAAATGAGACGCCCCTTGATTCCCGCTACGTCATCACCCAGAGCCACTCGCTGGCTGTGTCGTAGGCAGATGTGACAATAGCCGTAGCTACGGCTGCAAAAGCTAGCTCGTTATAATGAGAAATGTTAAAATATGATGAACAATTCAAAACATGATAAATATTTACTTGATGATTTAATAATTACTTATAAGGATGCCCTTCCTTTGGTCTCCGCTCTGCCTTCATGTCAGTCATTGCGGCGTATTATGGGAAATTCTCATACCCCTTCCTTGATCTGTCCTTGTTTCAAGGGCTGTGTGGCCCTTCGTCTTAGCCCTATGGAGAATTGGGACATCCCTTCGCTAGACATGAATGCGCAAAACCGAGGGGTTAAGACAGGGGCTAAAGGGTAGAATTGGGACTCACCCTAAATACACAGGGGAAACATCAAGCACAGGTGAGGCAATCACACAGGTGAAGGGAATCATCATCAGAGAGACACACAGAAGGGGGGGCAGGAACACACCACAAGGAACACAGGGATTTCAAAATAAAACAGGAAACACGAGAGACAAAGGAAACAAGACACAAAACAGGTAACTTAACTAAGACCAAGAAAAGAATCATGACAGTAAACCAGGAAAAACAAAAGGTCTAAACAAGGAACACAATACAAATGAAACAGAACAAGCAGAACCATGACAACATGAAAACTATCTGAAAACATAAACCAATAGACACAACAGTACAGCAGCAAAAGAATAAACACAGAGTGAATTATCAGTTAACACAGTTATAATAATGTTTTGTGTTTCGGTCCAGACCAGACAAACTTTGTTTCCTCAAAAGCTTGGTTGATTTGTGATGATGTGAAAACAAGAAACAAAGAAACGAAAAAAAAAAAAAAAAAGAAAAAAAAGGGAGTCTCTGTTTCCTCTGAAATGATGTCACTGGTTAAACTGGAGTGCAGCTTGTGGAACAGACTGTACTCAAGTATTTCTGCTGTAAACTTTTAAACATAAAGTTTTATTATAAATGACTCCTTTTCTTAGACAGCCACCAGTGGACACCAGAGGAACTGCAGCTTATTCTAACACTGACTTAATTTCCAGCGTTGGGGCTCATATTTTGGATTCACTCCATGAACACACTCTTGTGTCCTCTCCTTCACTTTCTCTGTAAGTTTATCCAATTAACTGAGGACATGAAGAGGCAGTCTATGTGAATCCTCCCCGGGGCGCTGAGGCTCCGCCTTCCCAGCGGGGGGCGTGATTGGGTTGTTTGGGCGTTTCAGGGATGCGCCCGAGTGGAAGGAATCAAAAATAGAGGAGATTGTTGGTCATCAATACCCTATTACATGAAAGAGGGGGCTCTTCACACACTTAGTGGAGCCCTGGCCCGTGGTTTGAGGGTCCCTCTTTACTTCATGTTTGATGATAAATTGTTTTGTTGTAGGATTACGGTCAATGTAATTATGTCCACTGACAGAGAGCCAAGAAACGACTCTCAGCGTCACGCTGTGAGTGCTCATTGAAGAGGTGGACTCAATTTATAGGCTCAGATTCTGCACACTCACCAGGATGTTCTACCTAAAAAAAGGGACAGTATCTGCCTGCAACCTGAGACGAGAGCAGAAAGTGTCGAGGTGAGCCAGGTAACTACCCTGATCTTCATCTGCAGGAGGCTACCAAACATTTCTGCCAAAGTTATCTGAGCAGAGTTATCAGAGTTTTAGGATCAGAAGCTTCTGGGTTGTAGTCACCTTTGTTGAATTCAGCTGACAAAACTTTAATGCATTTTACAAAGAACTGACAAATCATGTTAATAAGCAGATTCAAACACAATTCACCGACAAAACATCAGCAGGTCGTCAGCAGGAGAGAGAGGGACAGGTAACCTGTGGGAAGGAAACACAGGGATGAGGGGCTATCGCTCGGCATGAAGCATTTGGAGGAGCATCAGGATGTTCAGCCATTATTCTTTCAATAGCAACAGAACATTCCCCCCATTTGAGCTCAGGGCCCAAAGCTGGTCTGCTCCTGTCCTGGGATGACCACCTATAACAACCTAAAACCTGGGCTCAGTCCAAAACTGGTTCTAACTTTCCGTTGGTCATGGTCAGGCCTGCTGGAGCCTCTGATTCAGCTCTGTTCAGGACACGCACAGTGATCATTCGTGGCTTCAAATGCACTGTTTGTAACAGAGCTGTGCAGAATGAGTCCTATTTGTGTGAGGTAGCATTCTGCATTTCCTGGCTTTAGATCTGAAATACCTGAAATAAGGTTTGTGATGAAAACACACACGAGATTTAAAGGATTGATCTGAAATAATAAAAGGCATCTAATGTTAGTGCACTAAAGGACAGTTGCTAACAAGCTGCTAATAAGGACCACATAGAAGGCCGGGGAGCCTGATGCAAGTGTTTCTGATCATTTCCTAATAATTAATAAAACATACACCATGCCTCAATCATGAAGACCACCTGGACCAGATCACTCGATGGCTAAGCGTGATGTCGGAGATATTAAACTGTGTTGAAGTCAAAGCCTCATGCTGTAGTTCTGCCGTACCATCTTAAAAGAGACAGAGTTCAGCAAACACACATCAACCAATAATGCTGCACCAAAGAGAGGGACCACTGCCAACGCCTGGGGAGTTATTTGTGAATTCAAATCGGAGACAGGAGTTTGGGCTGTTGTTTTGTCTGTTGTTATATCTGAAAAGTGTTGGTATCGTTTGACTGTTACTCACATCATGTTGAATTATAAAATATTGGGACTGTGACGACCCCCTCCTTCATTAAAGCCCAGAGACTATCCCAGGACGCTGAAGGTAAACTTCATCACGGCAGGGTGTGACATGTTCGGCCTGCAGGCTTCCTGCGTCATTAAGTCAGAGAGTTCCTCCTCAGCCTTGCGCTTTCTGATCCAGGTCGGCACTGACAACCTTACACCCCCAACCCCCCCTTCGTGTGCGGTATACAGGTCATAGACGGCGGGCCGGCACCCTGAGGTGTCCCGTGGAAGAGCCTGTGGAGTGACGGGCGGGCGTCCCTCGATGCCACATTCATTTGCACATCAAGGAGGCAGAGGAGGAAGCTTTGACCCAATTAAGGGCGAAGAAAACAGATTAAATAAAGTCACTGCTACTCCTGGACGCACACACACACGCACACACACAGTGAGGGTTTGAATGTGTGTGAGGATGAGGAGGTCGAGCAGAGGCTGCAGTACCAGAATATGAAGACTTCAGCTTGTCGTACAGAGAAATGACTCCTGTTAGAGCCAAAAACACACAACTAACTGATGTGTTGATTTAAACTTTGCACTTGGAGCCATTTTCTGCTGTTTTAAGTAAGTTTTTTTTAACTTTTCTTTACATAATCCATGTAGAACTTTATCCCTTTTAAGCCTCATCAGGATAAAGACAACTATTAATCAGAACATTCACTCTGTTTTAATGTCAGATTATTGTAGAAAAAGTTGGTTGAACATACAGACAGAGCTCAAATCTTGCAGAGATTTATCAAAATCAGTCGCAGATAAAGACGATCCTTATCTGAATACGGTTCTGCCAAGCCTTTGCTCTCATAAGAAACGAATAAAGGTGCTCTCATTTCCTTCATAATCCTTCTGGAACTGACCAGTCACTAATCTGCTGACCTTTGGCTGCTCCTGATTGGACACTACTGTCACAAAAAACAGTAGAAGAAGAAATGGGCTAATCGGATTGGTCAGTAGACTGATAAGAAGATACAACTACCTCTCTCCAAAGAGAAGGTCTAAAAACACCATTGCTATGTTTTCATTATAAAAATGTGATGAAAAAAAAAATCGCTCAGGGCACATTCATCACGGTGGATAAAAATTCAAAACTTCAGTAGAGAGTCAGCTTCCTGTTAAGAGTCAGTGTTCAGTTACAGAGACACTAGCAAACAACCTGAGTGTTATCAATCGGGGTGCTGGTGAGAAGAAGACCAAGAGGAACTGAACTCTTCACCTACAGCAGGTTTGGATCTGAATCGTGGACCAGTTTTCTTACTTTCACAGAGTGAATTCCAGTTTGGCCCGTGTTCACACAGAACATTTACGGGAGGACCAAATTTCTGATGCAAGAGGGAAGTGCACTTTGATTGGTCAGAGCTTCTTTAAGGGTGAGTTACTTAAATCAGCGGTTCCCAAAGTGAGGTCAGCAGACCCTGGGGGAGCCACAGCCATGCCCAGGGGGTGCAGCAGGACAAGGTAAGAAACTGGACCCCTTTGTGCACTGCTGGTGACTCAGTGTCATAGTTGGTGACTGGTTTCTAGTTCAACACAAGGCTAAGATGTAACTGTGCAAGACACTGGCTGTTTTCGAATTCGCCTACTACATACTGCACATGAATGTAGTAGGCAGTAGGCACTGCATACTGCCTACTACACTGGAATGTAGTATGTAGTATGACTGTTATGTTAGGTTTATTTTGTAGTATGCTATGCTGGTTTTCAGTTTGAGGAATGCGGAAGTAGGCTACAGCTGATTTTTTTTTCCAAACTTTATTTTAAATGTACAAAACAAACAAACCACGAGAACATCTTGACAATTCAGTTATTAATCTGCAAACATATTGCCAGAAGCAGCATTTTATATATATTTTATATTGGGATTGCCGAGTTCCCCGATCTGTAAAACAAATTTACCGTCTGGTACTGATAAAGAAACCTTGAACCTTGAACATTGAACCTTTATATAAATCAGTTAGTGGTGGAGAATAGTTATTATTTCAGTGGGGAATTCTTTGGTATATTTTTGTGTGACGGTGTATTAGGGCCACTTAGAGAATTTAAAAAAAAAACATCTAGAAAAAAGTCGGAATTTTCGAGTTTGTAAAATCTCAGATTTGCTACTGTATAGACTCACAAATTAAAAATGAAGAACAACGGGATTAACAACAAAATTGTCCTCTGCAATTATTACTAACTATCACCTGAGGACCGTTGATCATCTATAATTATTGCAGAGGACGTCTGTGTTTCTTATCCGCATGCAAATCGAGCATGTTTTTAATTTGTAAAGAAAAGAAAAATCCATATTTCGATATATATATCTATATCAACATCTCTCTCGCTCTCTCTCTCTCTCTCTCTATATATATATATATATATATATATATATATATACATAGATAAATAGATAGATAGATATTATTCATATTGCCAGGTTATATTGTTTATTGACATTCATCCCTGTGTCAGTTTATCTTTCACTTTCTTCCACTTATATATGTATAGATTTTCATAACTAATAAGTATTGGTTTTTAATTTCCTTGTAACTAAAACCATTCTGTCATATCTTGTAAATAGTATAATAATGTTTTGGATTCAGGTTTCACATTCTCCAGGTCTATTTGTTCAGTGTTCTGTTGTTCCTTTTGTTTTTTTCCTGTTTGAATATTACAAGCTGCCACTACAATCCAGTGTCCCCTGTTTTTATTTAATTAGGTGTTTCAATCATTGTCAAACTAGATGGTGGTTGTCTGATCTAAAAATTCACAACAATAACAAAAGAAATCTTAAACAATACAGCTTTTTATTAAAATTCACAATCACTTCAGAATTTTTTCAGTAATGGCCATCAAATCCTTCTGTCTCCTCTCCTCCTCGCTGCATTCTCCTGCTCTCTCCTCTCCAAACGCTCCCTCCACAGAGCCTCTGTGTCCTGCTCAGTCCCTGAAAGAAATGGTACTTCAATGTAAAGATAACCGTGTTGTTCAATTTCTACGACTGATAACCTGCTAACTGTTTCATTGTTTTTAGCTTAGCAGGTATAGGACAGACTTAACACCACCTTCAATCAATCTTTATTTGTATAGCGCCAATTCATAACAAGTGTTATCTCAAGACACTTTACAATAGAGCACAAAGCTCTTCATATTATGGATACACATATATGCATAGATACATATATACATATATAAAATACACATATATATATATATACAAATATATACATCCAACACCCAACATGAATCCATATAGCCAATAATGAATCCCTCCATCATGGCGGCAAGAAAAAACCTTCTGTTAAGCAGCAGGAAATCTTGAATGTGGACCCCAGTCTCATGATGAACAGCAAATCCACACGATGCTGTGTTGGGTGTGTGGGCAAAGGGAGGGAGGTAAATGGAGACAAGTGGACTAAAGTAAGAACTAAAGTTAGTGACAGATCAATGGACCAATCATAGACCTGTCGTCGTCAAATTTGTTTCTGCTGGAAACAAATTTATTAGAGGTTAGCCTCTTGAGATGCTACAACTTGTTTTCAGGAGGATCCTCATGTCTGTGTGGTTGTGGTGATAATTTTAAAGAAGTATAATCAATAAAAGTCTTACTGAAAATAAGAATTTATGGTAGTGACGATCTCATGGGTGCCCAGACCACAAGTGCATCCCTACCATATTTGTCTTCGTTAAGTATAAATGTATTAATGGTAGACCTCTTGAGATGTGACACCTCATTTTCAAGAGGGACCTCATGTCCATGTGGAGCTAAAGATAGTTACTATAGATGTATCAACCATGGATAGAAAGATCATGTTAATATCTACATTAACAGCTATAATGATTATGAACTGGAATGAGATGGCCAAATATGTGTTATGTCTGTAATTGTAGTTATTGAGGCTTCTTGACTCCACAGCAGCAGGCAGTCTACACCAAGGATCCCAGACCACCTACAAGACCAGAGCCAGAGACGAGTACAGGAGCAAACAGAAAGGGGCAGAGGCAGATATGGAGAGAGAGTGTGAGAGAGAGAGGGATAGAGCCCAGTGTGCCAGATCCCCCCGGCAGTCTAAGCCTATTGCATCTTTACTATGTGTCTAAACTATGGACTATGAGCTGGTCCCTAACTGAAAGCTTTATCAAAGAGGAATGTTTTAAGTCTAGCCTTAAGGTAGAGAGGGTGTCTGCCTCCTGAACCGTGGTCGGTAAATGGTTCCAGAGAAGAGGAGCCTGATAACTGAAGGCTCTACCTCCCATACTACTTCTAGAGACTGATGGAACCACGAGCAGGCCAGCATTTTGGGAGTGTAATGTTCTAGAGGGGTTGTACGGCACTACAAGCTCTTTGAGATAAACTGGTGCCTGTCCACTGAGAGCTTTATAGGTTAGAAGAAGAATCTTGAATTCTATTCTATATTTTATTGAAGCCAATGCAGAGAAGCTAATACAGGAGTAATGTGGTCTCTTCTCCTAGTTCTAGTCAGCACACGTGCTGCAGCATTTTGAACCAGCTGAAGCGTCTTAAGAGACTTACTGGGACAGCCTGAAAGAAGAGAATTACAATAGTCCAGTCTAGAGGAAACAAAAGCATGGACTAGCTTTTCAACATCGTTCTGGGACAGGATAGGCCTGATTTTAGCGATGTTATGAAGATGAAAAATGGCTGTTCTTGAAATTTGCTTTATGTGGGAGTTAAAGGATAAATCCTGATCAAACAGAACCCCAAGATTTCTAACAGTTGTGCTTGGCGTCAGGCTAATGCCATCTAGGGCAGTTAAATCATTAGAAAAGGTTTCTCTAAGGTGTTGAGGGCCCATCACAATGATTTCTGTCTTGTCTGAGTTAAGAAGAAGAAAATTTTTGGCCATCCAGGTCCTAATGTCCTTTAGACACGCGTCTAGTTTAGATAACTGATTTGTCTCACCTGGCTTCATTGATACATACAGCTGAGTATCATCAGCGTAACAATGAAAATTAACGGAGTATTTCCTCATGATATCACCGAGGGGTAGCATATAAATGGAGAAGAGAATTGGACCTAGCACGGAGCCTTGAGGAAATCCATAACTTACTTTAGTGTACACAGAGGACTTGTTGTTCACGTGTACAAACTGGTATCTATCAGATAAGTAGGACTTAAACCAATTTAGGGCAGTCCCTGTAATCCCGAGTAATACCTCTAATCTCTGTATAAGAACATCATGATCAATGGTGTCAAAAGCTGCACTAAGATCTAACAAAACAAGTACTGAGAGAAGTCCCTCATCTGAAGCTGAGAGTAGATCGTTAGTTACTTTAACTAGAGCAGTCTCTGTGCTGTGATGAGCTCTAAATCCTGACTGAAAGTCCTAAAACAGGCTGTTGTCTTGAAGGAACTCACATAGCTGATTAGCCACTACTTTCTCCGGCCGTTACGAACCATAACAAAAAAGCAACAACAACAGTGACCTTTTTACAACTTATTACACAATAGTAAGTGTTGAAAACGTAAATATAACAAGTAATGGCTCTTACGTTTGTATTCCTCTGCTGCTCCGGTTGTTGCTGCTCCGCTGCTCCATGACCAGGCGCTTTGCATTGTGGGTAACAGTAGGCGAAGCAGACTGGTCCGATGCATACTGTGAAATCAGTACGTCATCCGGGTATTTTTTTCATACTGCAACTTTTGCATTTGTTTGCATACTGTATACTGCATACTACATTTTGGGCGAATCAGTACGCACTGCTAGTATAGTAGGCGAATTCAAAAACGGCCACTGATGTGTTTCAAGAAATAGAAAACCAGAAAACACTGGAGCCCTTTCTCACCTTTGACCTCGCCTGATCAACAGTTTCATTGGCTGTTGATCTTGAAACCCTGAAATGTTTATAGTGCAGGAATGAAGATTTATTTTTTTAAGATGATTTTTTCAGCATTTTTGTGCCTTCATTGAAAGGAGAAAGAGAGATTCCACCAAGAATAAAGCTTTTAATTGTCCATTTCTGTACTAATCAAGAATCAAGAGTGATTTGCATAGGAATGACTGACAGTCTGTAAATCGTTTGTTCATGTGTAAAATGGCGCAGGAATGAGGAAGTGAGGTAGCATTCAGCACTTCCTGCTTTAAAGATCTGAAAGTTGGATTTAACACAACAACCTTTGTGTCTTCAAAGCTAAGACCATTTGTAAAGAACCTCGGGGTCATTTTTGACAGTGGTTTTACATTTGCCGAGCAGATTGACAATGTGGTCAGAGCAAGTTTTTATCAACTACGTCTTTTATCCAAAGTAAAGCCTTTTTTAAATCGTGCCGACCTTGAAAGGACCATTCATGCTTTTATAAGCTCATGTATAGATTACTGCAATGCTCTTTATGTCGGTGTTTCCCAATCTGCCCTCAGCCGCCTTCAGTTGGTGCAAAATGCGGCAGCCCGTTTCCTGACAAACACTCCAAGGCGCCAGCACATCACCCCAGTCCTCTTTTCCCTCCACTGGCTTCCAGTTTCTGCTAGGATAGATTTTAAAATTTTACTTTTTGTTTTTAAAGCCCTTAACGGCCTTGCACCTATTTATCTGACCGAAATGCTCTCTGTCCACAACCCCAACAGGGCATTAAGGTCTTCAAATCAGTTGCTTTTGGAAGTCCCTAGGGCCAGGTATAAGCACTGGGGTGATCGGGTGATCGAGCCTTCTCAGTTGCTGGACCCAGACTCTTGAACAAACTCCCCCCCGACATGCGCACCATTACTGACTTTGGCCTTTTCAAAGCCCGGCTCAAAACATATTTTTTCAGACTGGCTTTTAATACACAGTAACGTGGTGACATGTTATTTTATTTTGTCTTGTGTTATTTATTTGTAATATCTGATTTTATCTGATTTTATTTCCCTGATGTGTTCTTTTGTTGCTTTCTTTTAATCTGTTTTTTATTCTTATCTTATTATCTATTTTTAACTGGAAAGCACTTTGGTCACTTTGAGTGCTGTAAAGTGCTCTATAAATAAATTTTGATTGATTGATTGATTGAACCTTCTTCCTGTGTTAGAGTCAGTACCAACCTGTTTTAGGTTTTAAATGCATAAAGAACCACTTAATATTTGTTTACTGCATCAAGGCTTTTTGACTCTGTCAGGAACCTCAATTTAAACAAAAAAAAGAAAAGGAAAAATAAAAACAATAAATTATAAGTGCTCTTTTGAAATAGTGCCATCTGTGTTCTTAGTGTCAGTTTTGACCCAGTTATAAAAATAAGATTATAAAGCGAAAATCAGAGCCAAAGCTGAAATCATGGTGCATCTGTGAAACAGATGAATGTTCATAAATGTTCACAAATATTCCTGCTCGTAAAGTTCTCTTGCTAACAAATACTCTTTTGCCTTTTCCTTTAAGCAAATATATATGGGTCGAAAGTGACCTGTCACACCATAGATGTTACAATAGTTAATAATATTAGAATGGAAAAATGTATATACATATACCTCTACAATATGTGTTCTAACACCCCCTAGTAATTGTGAGGTAACAATATAACCTCTTATTTATTCATATGATTCTCTTGAGGGTCATTTTACATTTTTTATTGAAATCAAGGGGTATACAGACAAAGAAAGGCCTAAAGGCCCACACCAAAAGATATTAAAATCAATATTTTCATGGATTATGAAGCCTGACAAGGTAACCAAGAGATAAGGAAAAAAAGTGCATGATCGATAATTGTTTTTAGTGTAATTTACAGCTGGTTTAAGGCACGGGTCAAAACAGACCCTCGTGTGGAGCGTGTATAGAGAAAGCCAACCGATGAAGTGTGCTAGCCAAGTTCAATAGCCATGTTCCATAGTCGCTTTTTACTCTTAATCATGTTAAAGCCTTAAGAATCATGACAGTTAGGTCAGTTTCTGTTGGAAATGTAAACCCTGCTGTTTTTGAAGAGGGGTTGCTAGGGGCCCATGGTTCTGGTAAATATGAGTGTCAATAAAGGAAACAGTGTGTTTAGTTTGAGTGAAGATATCCAGGGTGGAAGGTCACTGGTGCATTACGTCACATGGTGATTGACCCAATAACAGGTTAAACCTACTCAAAGAACTATGTTGGCTCAACAATACGCTGCATTAAGATTCATCACTGCTTCAAAGTCCCTGTGTTCAGAAAGGGTTAATTACAAGGCTTCTGGTGGCACCGCGTACTGCTATGGACCGACTACCATCATCCCTGGGACAACACTCGTGAGGGTGGGACAGGATCAGAGAGGGAGGGACAGAAGGACAAGAGGGAGGGACAGAAGGACGAGAGGGAGGGACAGAAGGACAAGAGGGAGGGACAGGAAGATGAGAGGGAGGGACAGAAGGACGAGAGGGAGGGACAGAAGGACAAGAGGGAGGGACAATAGGACGAGAGGGAGGGACAGAAGGACAAGAGGGAGGGACAATAGGACGAGAGGGACAGACAGAAGGACGAGAGGGAGGGACAGAAGGACGAGAGGGACAGAAGGACGAGAGGGACAGAAGGACAAGGGAGGGACAGGAAGATAAGAAGGAGGGACAGAAGGACAAGAGGGACAAACAGGAAGACAAGAGGGAGGGACAGAAGGACAAGAGGAAGGGACAGGAAGATGAGAGGGAGGGACAGAAGGACAAAAGGGAGGGACAGGAAGATGAGAGGGAGGGACAGAAGGACGAGAGGGAGGGACAGGAAGAACAAGAGGGAGGGACTTAAGGACAAGAGGAAGGGACAGGAGGACGAGAGGGAGGGAGAGGATCAGAGAGGGAGGAACAGGGACGACGAGAGGGAGGGACAGAAGGACAAGAGGAAGGGACAGGAGGATGAGAGGAAGGGACAGGAGGACAAGAGGGAGGGACAGAAGGACGAGAGGGAGGGACAGAAGGACAAGAGGGAGGGACAATAGGACGAGAGGGAGGGACAGAAGGACAAGAGGGAGGGACAGAAGGACAAGAGGGAGGGACAGAAGGACGAGAGGGAGGGACAGAAGGACAAGAGGGAGGGACAATAGGACGAGAGGGAGGGACAGAAGGACAAGAGGGAGGGACAGAAGGACAAGAGGGACAGACAGAAGGACGAGATGGAGGGACAGAAGGACAAGAGGGAGGGACAATAGGACGAGAAGGAGGGACAGAAGGACAAGAGGGACAGACAGAAGGATGAGATGGAGGGATAGGAAGACGAGAGGGACAGACAGAAGGACAAGAGGGAGGGACAGGAAGATCAGAGGGAGGGACAGATGGACAAGAGGCAGGGAGAGGAAGACGAGAGGGAGGGACAGGAAGATGAGAGGGAGGGACAGAAGGATGAGGGAGGGACAGAACGACAAGAGGAAGGGACAGGAGGATGAGAGGGAGGGACAGAAGGACGAGAGCGAGGGACAGGAAGATGAGTGGGAGGGACAGGAAGATGAGAGGGAGGGACAGAAGGACGAGGGAGGGACAGAACGACAAGAGGAAGGGACAGGAGGACGAGAGGGAGGGACAGAAGGACGAGAGCGAGGGACAGGAAGATGAGTGGGACAGACAGAAGGACAAGAGGGAGGGACAGGAGGACAAGAGGGAGGGACAGAAGGACGAGAGGGAGGGACAGAAGAACGAGAGGGCGGGACAGGAAGATGAGAGGGAGGGACAGAAGGATGAGGGAGGGACAGAACGACAAGAGGAAGGGACAGGAGGATGAGAGGGAGGGACAGAAGGACGAGAGCGAGGGACAGGAAGATGAGTGGGAGGGACATAAGTACAAGAGGGAGGGACAGGAGGACAAGAGGGAGGGACAGAAGGACGAGAGGGAGGGACAGAAGAACGAGAGGGCGGGACAGGAAGATGAGAGGGACGGACAGAAGGACGAGAGGAAGGGACAGAGAGTAGAGGTGTTGGCGTGAATGACAGCCTGTGACAGACATGAGGACAGAATGAGAGAGAAAGGAGAGAGTGTGTATGTGGGGGAGAGCGGGGGAGAGCGGGGGAGTTCTGCAGCTCCACGCCTTGTTAGATCTATCATCCCTTTAATTAATAGTGTTTTTAGGAAGACGTCTGAACTGTGTCATTTCCATTATTGCAAAACCCAACGCCATTAATGAATAATTTTCACTTTTGATCCATTATATCATGCTAGCTGATCTCTTCTTTTCCGCGCCGCTGACTGATAGCATCGTTTTCTGCCCCTCGATCAAATTTAATTTGGCCCCCCATTATATCGCACCGCTGCCACTGGAGTGTCAATTTTTGTCAGGCAATTAGAAACTATAAACTGTGAAGCTAACTTTGATAGGCATTGTAATTGGATTGTTTCAGCAATAGCTTGAAACACTTTTAGCTTTTCTTCATCTCCACCAGCCCCCTCCCTCACCTGGACTCCTGATTTTTCATCATCCTCGCGCTGCGCGTCGAGCTTCACAGCGAGCAGCAGATAAGAGGCAGAGGGTCGGAGGGCGGAGGACTGCTTCATGTGCACAAAGTGAGCCTCCGCCACCGATGTGAAATGTGCAGTGTGGTTTCACTTTCGGAGCTGCCGTGGCAGCCGTGTGTCTGTCCGCCCCGTCCTCGCCTCACCTTTCAACACGCCACATTACAGGCTACTCAACTTTTCAGCTGACAGACGCAGAGAGAGGGTTTAAAAAAGGGAATGTGACGTGGATGCAGTCGAGAGTAGGAGTTATCTGATGCAACCTGCAGACTTTCTCCTCAGGGAGCTCTGACATGCGTTTGTGCTTTTATTTCACTTCTTAAAGAAGAAACTCCCAGAAACTAAGTCAGGAGCTCAAACTCTGGGTCAGGAGAGCCCAAGGTTCTGGGACTTCAACTTTTTAAGACACTTTTACTGAAACACAGAATAATTAAACCTGCGTTTGGTACTTTTTCAGATGTATTCCTTCATTTCTTTAATATTTTGTAAAGTTTTCAACGCCAGCAGAAATAAACTTTTAAAAGTGGTGACGAGATCAGTTATGTTGTGTGGCAGCCATGACCCTGCAGTAACGGAGACTTGGGCTCAGGAGAAAATCAAAATGTTGCTTCAAGAGACAGGGATCAAACCCTCAACTGACTCTACCACTGATCCATAGGACTCCATTCATGTCAGCTCATTCCAGCTCGTCACAGACCGTCTGCTCGGATTTATTTAGATTATTTTCAGGTTAAATATCCGTTCTGCTTTTTTTATTGTTTGTCCTGATGTCTGTGATTAAACTCCTCTGTTGTTGTGAGGTTTCATTGAAGTCCCTTTCGTTGTTTTGTCCAATCAGAGAGTGATATCCAGTGCGGGGCGTGTCTGTCAGTGAACTCACTTCCATGACCCCTGGTCTATTGTATCCTCGATCGTTGTTCTCGGTCCTTCCAGCAGTTTTAGGGACATGGCACGGCCATAGTGGGTGAGAAAGTACATCTGGTTTGAGCAAAGACATACAGTAGAACCAATAAAATATGCAGCAAATGTTTACAGTTTGCTTCTCACACAGCAAGTAGTTACATACAGCCTGAGGTATTTTTGCAACACCCTGTGGCATCTTCCGGTAACACCATCACAAACAGCTGAGAACTTAACCAAAAACACTCATGACGCCTGTCACAGTTCAGTCTCAGTCTCAGTCTGCCTCACTCCAGCGCTGAGGTAATCAGCTCAACTCCTGTCACCTGCGCGCCTGCTCACACCTGCACCTCATCTCCAGCAATCACTCCGCCTACTTAAACCCCGGCTCCACACTCAGTCAGTGTCAGATCGTCTTTGCTCTCATGCTAAGCACACCAGACCTGCCATCCGGATTGATCACCCGTTACCGACCTGTTCCGTTCCTGTTCCTGCCTTTATCGCCTGATCCTCAGCCTGACTACAAGGTACTGACCAGCTTCTGCTCTGAACTTACCTGTTCGTCTGATCCCTGGCTACCGACCTCGCCTTCCGTTCCTGACGCCGAATACCTGCCTGTGAGTCCTGCGTTGTGGTAGTCGTCTTCGTCTTCCACTTCACTTCCTGCCGTGAAAGATCCAGTGAGTCTGAACTCTGATCAACTTAAAACCTCTGTGGGGCTAACAGTGCTAGTGGCTATCACGTGGCTGAGTGGATAGCGTCACCGGCTCCTGTTCCTAGGACCGCGGGTTCGATCCCCGCTCTCAACTACAGCTGAAAGACTCTGTGTGGCTAACAAGCACTAGCGGCTGCCACGTGGCTAAGCGGACAGCGTCACCGGCTCCTGTTCCCAAGATCGCGGGTTCAATCCCCGCTCTCGACTTATCATCTCCTGTGCCTGTATAAATAAAACTGTTTGTTGTGAACTAGAACTACTGCTTCGCATCTGGGTCCTTTCTGTCTCCGTGTCAACGCCAGCGGCTGCCAAAGTGAACCAAAGGACAAACTGTGAGTTCATCTCCAGCTTCAGACCGTAAAGCTGTTCAGCTGCATTCACACAGAACGTGACTTGGCGACCAAGACCACGTCACCCAACCAAGTCGTGTCAGCTGTCCATAAAAGCTTATTTGGTCACTGTCACATTGACGTCACACCTGCTTGAGTTTCACCGTGATCATATCATATCCTATAATAGGATGTATTAGCTGACATTATTCCAACTGTATTCTTTTCACTCACCTACCAACCACAAAATACTGCAGCTGATGGCCCTGCAGCAGCATCGTCTGTGAGTTCTCTGCGGTCCGTCTAGGCGGAACTAATGTCCTCACTAACTCATGTTTCCACAGGGACATGGATTGTCACTCTGTGAACCAGAACAAAAACTGTCTGTCATGGGTACCATCACACTACCACACAACGCTGCTTTTGCAGCACAGCCACATGCGACGTCGCCTGTAAAGTTCCAATTTTTCAACTTTGGCGACCAACTGATGCGACCTTGTCATGAGTCCAAAACGACCCCAAGAGTCCCCTCTGCAGGGACAAGGGCGCCGCCATATGTCTCCCAAGACGTGACCAAGTCGCCCAGATTGCAGCCATTGCAACGTTGGCCCTGCTCCATTTACATTGAGTTTGCATGGAGAATGGTCGCCCAGGTCACCCAAGTCGCGTTTGGTGTGAATGCGGCTTTTAAAGTGGACATGAGTGTAAATCTGCTGATTCTGTGTTTCATTCTCTCTGATCACTCCAGTGGATTCCAGCTCAGATTGTCTGACTGTGACATTAATCATTGCTTTCTCAGTGAGTTTGTGCAAGTGGATCCAGTTTTCTTTGTTTTTAGCTGAACAGAGGATCCTCAGTTCGAGGCTGGTGACCACTGCAGACTGTATTAAATCAGAGTTTTTCTTTATAACATCACAGAGGATTATTGGTCTAGATTTAAAGGGGAAAAAAATTGACTTGAGAAGATTTAGACTTGAAACACGTGAAATTATCTGCCAGTGCAGTGAGATAAAAAGACTTGGCAAGATTTCTTGAAATAAGAAAGCATGCCTAAACTTTGGACAAGTGAGAAATGTCTTAAAATAAATGTTCAGACACTTATTTCAAGCAATTTATTAAGAAAAATAAACTCAAAAGTAGCCTGTGAATACCTCTTACATGGTTTCTTTCTTTCTCAATTTGAGTAAAAAGATCTTAAAACTAGAGAAACTGAACAAGATTACTCTTCTGAATCCAAGAATTCTTATTAATAGTATTTTCGCCTTTAAACAAGACTCAGCATTCAATCTAAATTCAAGAAAGCACAAAGAATATTGCATATAAACCTTTATTTAAAGAAAACATGAATAAAAAGCAAAAGTTAAAATAGCAACAGTTGCTTTTATCACTGTACACGTACAATGGCTTTTATGTAAAAAAAAAATCAACAAGTCTTTGTACAGATCTTTCTTTAATTATAGCATGCTTTAAAATGTTAAACGTTTTTAACTGCTTAACTGGAGCTCAATTTGCTGAACAGAAGTTTCCTCATGATGATTGTCATGTCAAAACTTAAACATAGGCATGAAAGTCATCACAGCTGGTCCAAGCATTACTGCTTCTCAGTAAAATCTTTCCACTCTGCTATGACTTTTTCGTATGAGCCAGTGGTGTCTGGCTTATGGATACTGTCCTTCAAGACTTCTGTCTGAATGACAGACAAAAGAGTTTCCACACACTTTGGATAGGTGAGATGCAAGGTGTAGCAGTAAAGCATCAGATTGACCCAGGCCTTCTTTGGCAAATGTGGTGATGGGTGTGGTGCCAACTGCCATAACACAACGGACCCATCAAAAAAGCAACACAGGGCTGAAGAGAGGTCTCATCTGGAGGTAAACGTCAGGATCTTCTGTTGGCTAAGGAGAAAGAACATACAAAATACATTTTCAGAGTGGAACAAACATTGAAAATAACAGAGCAGTCCACTAAGTGAGATTTTTAGCCGCAATTCTGTTCCCTCCTTTGCTCCTTGCCCTGTTTTATATAGGATATTTGAATATTAAGTCAGTTAAAGTTGATTTATCTGAAAAACTGATGATTAATTCTCTCCTTGTGAGAAATAAAGCTAAGCTATATTGTCACTGTCTGTAGGTTTGCTATTCTGTTGTCATTAGGACTTGTACCTTAGCGGGGTATTTTAACTTATTTCAACAATACTTATTGAGGAAATCTATGTTTGATCTGTGTTTAGGTGTCATGTGTATCATGGCAAGCCAACCTATGTCATGTCACCACCACAATACTGAAGCAATTTCAGTTTCTATTTCAAAGTGTAGATTGTGTTATTTTGAGTTTTCAGGACCAGAAAGAAAATAAAAAAGATCAGAAGACAAATTGTTGAATTTTCCACAGCAAGATTAAAAACCTGCTTGAGAACAGTCAGAGACTAACCAAAGGGAAAATACAAAGTGAAAGCTCTTGCAAGCATATATTAACTGTTCAGAGTACATGAGCAAACTCTCACCTGAAGGATATGAAGTACTGCTTCACTGGCATGCCCCAGCTTCTTTGGTGGTGCAGGGGGGGAAGGGAAGAGTGTGGGAAGTGCTCTGAACAGAGCTATGGCGTATTCCCCTGGAACAGAATAAATTCAGTTAAAGTGTAATGTTACCCTCTCTGAATTTTGTTATCAGAATTGTTTTGAGGTCATACAAAATTCTTAGTCTCAATGAATAGTAGAATTAATCTGCATTTATTAGTCACACTTGTGGTAAGAGCTACATAGTTTATTAAAAACAGCACTATGACTTAACTCCACTCATGTTCAAGGGTGGCTTCATCAATTTCATCCAAACACCATAAAACTGCACCATGGAACAGAGGTCATCCCATCTCTTCCTTACCTTGGTCACAAGTGTGCTGTTGTCTTCATCCAACATCCGGCGCAGCTCATCCATCATCTATGGTGCAAGTACATGTTAAACAGCAGCAATGCTTGCTTTGTGGAGAAGCTACGAAAACAAGTAAATCACATACATGGTGTAGCTCCTTGAAACATGGATATGCCTCCGGAATCTTTGTTGGCCTGTCCTCTTCTTTCAGAACATCACTGTCAATAAAGGATCTTCTTGACTGAAACTCCAGGTCAAGGATTTGGCAGACAGCATCTTGGTTGGATTTTTGCTTCTTATACATCTCCTGCAGAGTCTTGTAATGCCGGGCCTGTGCTGCTGGACTATCCATGTCTACAAGAAGGGATAATGTTGATCAGTCACTGGCATTTAACATGTCAGTCTAGACGATAGTATGGCTTTAAGCCACCAACATATCACTGTTTGTGTGTTATACTTTTATTTTTATTTTATAGAGAGCCAAATAAATGAAAAAAAAAAAAATATCGATCACATTACAATGTATCAAACCTATTAAAAAAATTCTAATATCTAGCCTTTATGTTAATAATTATCGCAGAATTATATTTTTTTACTTACATGAATTGTCACCGTCAGAGCTGTTGCCAGGTGGCACAAGAACTGTTGATCCCCACATGAATCTGCATCATAATCTTCTTCCTGGTCACCTGGTGAGAAGTCAATGGGATGCCTTTGTTTGAACGGCCTCTCTCTGGTGTGGGCCCCTGCCTCTTTCGAGGAGACCTCACATTCAGTATCCTCTTCTGAAGATAACTGTACATGCTAGTCTGTTGTGAATAAAATGTAATTTATTAAAAATGCTTATGTAAATATCACAGACATAATTCCTGAAAAAAATAAATGTACAAGAAAATACTATGGTAAAATCTGTCAACACGTATTTGGCTGGTAAGTAAAGACTTAGGATGAAGATCCTGTAGCATGGGTCAATACTCCACAAGTCTCTTGGCCATGGCAATGACTTCATGCTTGGGAACAGGGGCGCAGAATTGGGTAGGGACACTAGGGACACGTCCCTATCAATATTATGCCACTACCGCATGATCCCTAACACAAAACACAAGCATTCTAATGCAGAATCACTCTTTACGTTGTCTTTCCCATCAGCCATTGTGGCCGCCCGCAGCACCGGCTTTTCCCTCGGCTGCCAGCCAGATTATTTTACACAAAGTTGGTCTCTGCTATAAGTCCCGCCTCTAACCTAATATCGCTCATCAATTGGCTTTACCATTTCTTGATAATGTGTGACTGGCCGTACCTACTGTCCCTCCATCTGGTACCAGTAGATACGAGGAGAGGAGAGGAGCCCGCTAGCTTGTAAAACGCGCCTGGACTTGCCCACTGTTGTCAGCTGGTTGGCCAGGAGCTCCATCTGCCGCTGTAAGCTGTTAACACGTTGGGCATTTGTTCTTCTTGGGTCATTGACAGTGGTTTCATTTACATCAACATGTATCTGTGTGCGTGCGTGTGTGTGTGTGTGTGTGTGTGTGTGTGTATGTTTGGTAATTAGGCACAGCAAGCATGAAGAAAAGAAAAATAAGTCAAATTGTAAGTTACTCAAAGGATATATAACGTTATAACCAATAAAAGCTTATATTTAATGCCAAAGAGATACAGGTTTTGATTATTTTATTTATTATCCATGTACTGTTTGTGTGTTGAAAGGCAGCAACCATTTAAGACCAACAATAAAAGTTTGTGGAAGAAAATACAATAAAACCTCGGATACAAACATGATTTTGTACATTCATATTGTTGGGGAATAAATTACACTTATCAGTAATAATTATGAAACTGTGTTTTCTCCTCAGACTATAACCATGCCATCAAAATTGATGATTGTTGCATCCCAAATTGTCCCACTGTTCATATGTCATGCATCAATATATTTTTGTCAGGGGACAGATAGTAGAGATGGAGGAGGAGAGGCTGGAGGTAGAATGGAGGCTGGAGGCTCACAGGTGAGGTTGAAAGAATAAAGATATGTTAGTCATGAGATAGAGCATTGTGACAAATGTTAGGGTGATGATGATCTGGACAACAATGGTTCACCCTTGTGGCTTTGAAATCAGACCTTTCAAGGTTCATACACCATCATGGATGTACTTTGTCAGGTGACGTAAACTCACCAGGTGCAGGAGGAGGATATGCTGATGGAGAGGCAGGAGGCTCACAGGTGTAACAATGTGATAATAAGAACAAATATAGCTTATTGTTTTCTACAGTTTTATGTAGTACTAAGAGGTCTAATCATGTGTACATGTAGTACCAGTGCGTATATGTGTTTGCAGTAGTTTCTAAAGAGTGGTCAAAGATACTGTGATTTATTCCTAAGGAAACTGATCCAGTTGGAGGTAGCTGCAGGGCGAGTTGCAGTGAGAATGCCAGCAATCAAGAAGTGTGTAGAGCTGAAGATAACCTGGACATCCAAACCAGGCCAAACCGACCTGATCCCAAATACACTGCAGCTCAAAACTGTCAAATAGAACCCTCCATTTTCAAGGAAGTTGGTATAAGCAGTTTCCGTGGCTTCACTATAATCCCTCCATCAATGGCGTTCTCTGTTTTCACTGTGCGAGAACATCCACTATAAAGAAAAGCACACTTTCCAAAACAGCAGACCCTGCATTCTCAACAAAGGGATTTAATAACTGGAAGACTGCTCTTGCTAGTTTTCAACACCACCAGAATAGAAAATCCCACCATCATGCAGTTACAGTTAGTGTTCAAGAGAGCACCCCAACAGATTCACACCTGTCAAGTGTCTGGACAAAACAACAAGAAGATGGTAGGCACTACCTGAAAATATTGTAGGTCTAATACAGTATCACACCAGGCAGGGTATGACACTGCGAGACCATGAGAAACAAGATGGGAATCTATTCCAGCTTTTGAAACTCAAAGCCAAGGATGATGCATGTCTGTCTAATTGGTTAGCTCATTGTCATGACTATACCTCTCTTCAAGTGCAAAATGAGATTTTGCAAATACAGCAAACAGCATTGTCAGGAGTATTGCACAGTCTATCCAGTCACTACCAGTTTTGCAGTACCCACTCATTATTGATGGCACTCAAGGTATCTCAGGAATAGAGCAAGAGTCTATATGCTTTAGATATGTGGACCATGACATGGTACCACAGGAGGTTTTCATTGGTCTGTATGAGATCCCTGGGACTACTGGAGTGGAGATTGCAAGAATGGCTGAGGATGGCCTCTTGAAGCTCAATATTCCTATGTCCGGGTTAAGAGGACAGACATATGATGGTGCTGCTATGTCGGGCAGATATTCTGGAGCACAAGCAGAACTAAAGAAACAGCAACCATTGGCATTGTATGTGCATTGTGGGGCACATTGTATTAACTTGATCACACAGTTTGCATGCCGAGCCAGTCCCTTGACAAGTGATGCCTTGCAGTGGGTCCATGAGCTAGGGACATTAAACAAACAGTTGGGGAAATTCAAGAACATATTTTCAGCAGCTGTAAGTTCAGATGGAGAGTCATCTACATCACTCAGACCACTTTGCCCAACCAGGTGGACAGTGCGAGGAAAAGCTATCAGAGCAGTGCTGTCTCAGTATGAGCATGTTTTGTCCAGCTTGGAGGAGATGGCATTAAGTGGATCTAACACAGGCATGAAAGTGAATGGTCTGCAAGAGAGGTTTGAGAAAGGGAAAACTGTACTTGGACTTTGTCTAGCATTAGAAGTGATAGAGGAGTTGGAGTGTGTGAGCACATCCCTGCAAGAAAGGACTGAAACTGTTGCAGGAATGAGAAGTGCCATAGAGTGTGTCAGATCTACTCTACAGGGCAAAAGAAATGAGGAGAACTTTCATGAAGTTCTTGAGAAAGTAGTGGCAATGGTTGACTCCCTTGGGATTGAGCCCATCCAGATTCCTCACCAAAGAAAGGTACCAAAGCGATACACGACTGAGGTGAGACAGCACATTCCCAAGTCAGCTGAGGAGTATTACAGAACAGAGTTCTATAAAACGCTTGATAGTGTGCATGTTCAGTTTGAGGAGAAGTTCAACCACCAAGATTGCAGAAGCTGGAGGACACTCATTTGACTGGAGAAGTGAATGACATTGTTGATCAGTACCCAGAACTTAACAGGGACAGATTAGAAGTCCAACTAGCCATGTTTTAGTCCAGACAAACTTTCAAATCGAGAATAGAATAGAATAGAGTCTTAATTGTCACTATCAAACACTTGATAGGCAACAGAATTTGTACAGTGAAACATACTTTGGCATCTTCTGTGGCAGCATAAAAGAGAAAAGTAAACATATTAAATAGACAAGTTATATAAAAGGAATTAAAATATATACAAATAACTAAGGGAATCTTTTATGTACATCAGGGCATTTAGAAGCACTGAAAGTGGCTTGTATGAATTATCCAGAACATACACACAGAGAATGTGTATACACATTAAAGTGTTAAAAGTGACGCTAAAATATTTAAAGCGACAGTGTGCTATGAACACAAAACAGTTATTGTCCAATGGTTTGAGAAGGTAGAAACAAGACTATCATCAGCGCAAAAAGAGAAGCAGGGCTGGGGGGTGGGGGGGCAGGGGCTGTTGTCTTATACCTCTTTCCCACTGGCCAAAAAACCCATTTAAACCCAACAACAATCAGCTCCTGTCAGCAGTGGGAAAGGCTCTAATCGGCATTTAGACCCGGGTTGACTGACCCTGCAAGCGGCACGGGTTGTTATCGGCTCACCTCCAATTGGCTCCAGTGGGAACATCACACCCGGGTGAACACACATATTTATGAGATGTCATAATACTGCGCCCGCTACTTTGGCAACAAAAGGACGCCGGCATCTGCGGAGACCATTGTTGTTTTTTGGATTCAGCGAGTGAGATTTACATCAGCAACATGGCACAGCATTGGCAAGACAGTGAGATCAGAGAGCTCCTCTTGATCCGTGAAGAAGAGGAGATTCGGTGCCAGGTCACGGGGACTGTGTGAGACATGACTATATACAACAATGTAGGCAACATGTTGAGTGAGCAAGGCATTGTTCGCATGCCAAGGCAAGTTATTAACAAGCTGAAAGCATTGAAGAAAAGATATTTTGCCATAACTGATGAAAGGAATCGCAGTGGAATGGGTTGGGTGAGTATTTATGGCAATTCAGCACTGGCCAACCCCATGAGGCTCTTTAGCAGTGTCTTCTGCAGCCTCCTCATCGTCCTCTGCTTTGTCCAGCCCAGCGAGCGATGGAGACTGTCCTGACTATTTGGAGAGGGACACAGAACAAACTGAAACGACACAGGATATATATATATATCTATAGCGGGCAGTCCACTTTTGCGCCTGTTATCAATTGTGCACGCAGTCACAAGTAGATCACCCACAACACGCCCACTAAATGCACGTTCACTTTTTTAATTTGCACACGCAGTTTAGCACCCCTTATTTTGGATCTTAGTAGGCCAGGCTCTAAGTGTATGAATGGCATAACTGGTAGGTCTTAAAACAATTCTTCACAGCTAAAAATAGTAGTGAAAGATACAGTGTTCCCTCCAATACAGTCTCAGTGACATGATTTAGCTTAATATGCAGGATTTGGTAACTCAGTAAGAAATATAGATATATATTCTGAATACAATACTTATAATCTTACACATTCTGTTTTTGCCAAATGTTTTATTCTCAAAACAAGACAGAAAATACTTTTGTCTATATATAAGAGGCCTAGAGGCTGGTGACCAGTGCAGACTGTGCTAAATGAGAGTTTACTTTACTTTACTTGTGATCTCCCACCAACATGTCTTTGATTGATGATCTTTATTTTTGGTTTGTGTTTTTGTGTGTCATCAGTATGTTTGGCTGAAATTGTTTTTTTTTTCATTTTTTGTACATTTTTTTCTAAAAAACATTTTAAACTTAGTCACATATTAAATCACAGCTAATGCCAAACCAGTAATTTGTTCATTTTATAAAAACAGAAGCTCAAACAGGTTTTGTTTCAGTGTTTAGATGATTATGTTAAACATTAAATTATCCCTGTAAAAATGTATTTGCGTCCTGTTGCAGTGTAGATTGTAATGTTAATTATTACACTTCGGTCTAGACTGACGGACTGACAGATGACTTTTTTTCTTCCTCTCATTTCTCCTCTCTCATCCACAAGTGAACAGCCCTGTGAGCAGTTAATTTTTGTTCTGTTTTTCCTGCATTGATTGACCTGCTGAATTGAGAAAGAAAGACTGATCATTTTTTGTGTGGATAAAACACATTTTTCACTTTGGGTTTATTGAGAGCATTTTAATCCTAATTACCTCCGCCAAGGAGGTTATGTTTTTGCCTGCATTTATCTGTCTGTTTGTCTGTTTGTGTTCAAAATAACTTGAAAAGTTCTGAATGGATTTGGATGAAATTTTCAGGAATTGTCGGAAATGGGATATGGAAGAACTGATTAAATTTTGGGGGTGATCCGGATCACCGTCTGGATCCAGGAATTTTTTTGGTGTGAATCACAATATGGAGGGAACTGTGGCGCTTGGCAGAGGTGCTTTTCTAGTTACAGACTTTAATTGAATAAACACACTCGTTTGGTTGTGTTTTAATTACTAGTACCAATTTGTTGGCCTTTGATCATAGACTAAGTTTTTCTTATTTCATATATTTTTTTTCCTTTTTTAAGGTAAGGATAATTAAAGGTACTGCACATTGTTATTTTTGCCATAAATATTCATATAATATGTCCCAAAAAGCTAATTATTCCGTCTTCTAGTTTGTTTAATCATAAAGAATTTTAAATGTTTTGCAGAATGTTTACGGTAATTATGAACAATTTGACTACTGTCAAAGAGAAGAGCATTTCTGTGACCTGTTTCATGGCCTAATAGTAATGCTAGAATGATAAAATAAATTGTCTAATTGATTAATGAAGTCTGAGATCAAACTGTAGTGATTTAAAGACTCAAACAGATCCATTTACAAGCTCACAGACATTTAAAGAGCTGAACGTCTAAATGCTCGTTTCTCATTTGTTGTTCTTTTGACTTCAGTCGTGCTGCAGCCCTGCGGAGATTCTGCTGCCTCAGTCTGAAGTGACTCGTCCCACCTGTAAACCAACATGTGTGGGGGTGTGTGTGTGTGGGTGTGTGGGGGTGGGGGTGTGGGGGTGTGTGTGTGGTTAGGTGTGTGTGTGTGTGAGTGTGTATTGTTTTGCTCTCCATCTCTCAGAGGAACGTTGCACTCCTCATCCTCCTCACCCACCTCCCTCGTCGCTCATGGCATTACCCAGGGTGACAAAAGCTTTGTTTGCACCCCAGGGTGAAGAAGGGCGGGGCCGGGGAGGAGGAGAGCTACCCCCCCCCCCCCCCCCCCACACACACACACACACACACACACACACACACACACACACACACCTTATTACTCACCTGGTTCATGAAGGTTTCCCTTGTTTGTCATTATTTTTAATTCAAGGTTAATAAAGACTAAAAATAAGTACCGGACCTTCAGACATGAAAATATTAATGTTACAAACAGATCTGAGTCACAGGGTGCATTCATAGCCAGTTTATTAGGTACACCTCTTTAGTCCCAGGTTGGACCTCCTTCATTCTTTGAGGAGCTGAAACATCCCTCAGAGATGTTGGTCCATGTCTCCATGACAGCATTACACAGCTACTGAACATCCATGATGAGAATCTCCTGCTCCACCATATCCCAAAGGTGCTCTATTGGACTGAGATTTGGTGACTGTGGAGGCCACTGGAGTGCAGTGGAGAGGCCAGTGTGAGATGATCTGAGCTCTGAGACATGGAGCTGCTGAAGTCTCCATCAGAAGATGGTCCACTGTGGACATAAAGGGATGGACATGGTCAGCAACAATCCTCAGGTAGATTGTGGGGTTTGAACCATGCTCAGGTGGGACTAAGGGGCCCAAAGTGCAGCCTGAACCACTGATCCAAGACAGGATGGATCCATGCTTTATGATGTTCACACCAACCTCTGAGCCTACATCTGAATGTGGAGCAGAAATCCAGACTCATCAGACCAATCTTCTTGGTGGGCCCATGTGGCCTCAGTTTCGTTTCTTAGCTGACAGGAGTGGCACCTGGTGTGGTCTTCTGCTGTAGTCCATCTGCTTCAAGGTTGGATGTGTTGTGTGTTCAGAAATGGTCTTCTGCAGACCTCTGTTGAGTTCCTGTTGTCTTTCTATCATCTCCAACCACTCTGATCATTCTCCTCTGACATTAGTGAGGCATTTTGTCCCAGAGAACTACTGCTCACTGGATATTTTCCCTTCTTCAGACCATTCTCTGTAAATGGTTGTGTTTGAAAATCCCAGCAGATCAGAAGCACCAACAACCGTGCCACGTTCAAAGTCTCTTAAATCTTGCTTCTCTGTTCTGATGCTCCGTTTGAAATCCAGCAGGTTGTCTGGAACATGTTTACATGACCAAATGCCTTGAGTTGCAGCCATGAGATTGCCTGATTAGTTGCTTGCAAACAGGGTAACAGATGTACGTAATAGTGGCCGGTGATTGTGGATCCTCCTGGGCAAACATTCTGATAGGAGGATAAGCAGTTTGATCAGAGTATTTCTGGAGATGAAGTACTCGAGTACTTACTTTAAAAAAATACTGGAGTACTTAGAGAAGCTCCTTTTTGTAAATCTACTTTAAATGTAATTTCCGTGGTTTTTCTGTGGTGTGTGTGCTCCTGCAGCCTTGTCTCTCTCTGACTGTAAAGTTCACATTTCTCTGATTATATGGTTATTATTTCTCTGAGCTTTATTTTCCAACATGAAAATATTGGTTAACTCATTTTAATTTGACTGAAACATAAATGCTTATTATGCTGCTGAATCAAAACTAAATTAAAGAGAGCTAATTATGTTTAACAGAAAAAAAGTCAGCTGGATAATTGTAATTTTAGGGCGAGGAATATTACAAATCACCTGAAAACACACACACACGTACAGGTTCTGTCTGAGCGTGTGTGTGCGTTTCCTCGTACCAGTGGAGGGCAGAATTACATTTCATAAATTAGGAGCTCGGCGTGTTGATTAGAATGCAGGAGCAGGGAGACGGGGGAGTCAGAGGGTGAGGGGGGGAGGTAAATGTTTTTCATCGCTCTCTGATCGACTTGTTTTTTCTTCTTCTTTTGTTTTCAGGAGACGTGACGACAAACAGGCATGAAAAGACGCAGAGATTTTTTTTTATTCCTGAAGATAAAATTCTCTTTATGACTTTATCTGTTTCATTTTAAGACCAAACTTCAGCAGCTGTGTCGCCGCTCCTCCAGGAGAATAAAGTTTACCGGCAGAGGTCATCGACCTTCAGCTGAAGGTCGATGACACACAGGGAGCTGATTAACCAAAGTTCACTGAGAAACATCGAAGAGTAACTCCCCAGTGATGATTCTTTTATTTCACACAGATTTAGGTCAAAAGGGGGAGATTCAGAATCAGTCAGGGATGCAGGATTTTGTAACTAAATCAGCAGATTTGAACATTTTTGCCGACTTTCTGGTTGTCCAAATTGTCTATATATTTTCCTTCTAATGTTTGCAATATTGGCTGAACAAATGTACCTTAATGGTTGAACCTCACCATCATTGAATGTACACTTTTATCACCCAAAACTATAATTTATTGAACAATAAAATCTCATTTTTGTCTTCACATCTGTTTCTGACATAATTGACTGTCAGCAGATAGAGAACACATCCATTCATGTAAAAGTGAGGCTTTGTGTGCATGTGCATACATTAGAGCATTGTGTACATATTTAAAGGTAATGTACATTATTTTTAATGCACATTTTTATTTTTATACAGTATTTTCTGACACAACACAGTTTGCTTTTTAATCACTATACTGTCCAAGACAGGATAATGTAATTTATAAAGGAGTAAATCCTAAAACAAAATAAAAATGGGTCACTCTGGTCCCTCTTTGTGCTCTTAAAAAAAAAAGAATAATCATAAATAAAAATAAATATATGTATATATATATATATATATATATATATATATATATATATATATATATATATATATATATATATATATATATATACATAGATATAGATAGATAGATAAATAGATATAGATATAGATATAGATAGATAGATATAGATAAATACATATAGATATAGATATAGATAAATAGATAGATAGATATAGATATAGATATAGATATATAGGTATATATACATATGCCTGGTCCAAGTGCCAGTAATAATGGCTGCTCAAGTATCAGCATATCAGATATCCACAAAAATCCAAAATCATGCATCCTTACACCAAATCATAACAAATGTTATTTTGAGACTCTTTACAGAAGAGAAGGTCAATGCAAACCCCTATTACCATTTTAATTCTATTTTTTTCACTTTCTTCTTTTATTCTTTTGTTTTTAAGAGAGATGTGGAAAGATAGAGAGGCAAGATGAGTCTAAAATGAAACCTCATGATAGAAATCATGTTCATGTTCGTCTCTGCTGAATGTAAATGAATTACAGGTGTTCAGCAGCGTCATCATGTCTGCATGGCTATAAAGCTATTATTAAGGAGGGATCATCAATAACAACCACAGATAGACAGGTCTGATTTTTACAATTCGAGCAGCTGAATGAAAAACTATACTCCTCCATCTAAGTGTCCTGCTCGCCCTCTGAGACACTGTCCATCCTGTCCATCCTGTCCAACGATGACAAGCACCACTCGTCCAAATGTGAAAAGAGCTCAATAATTTACCACAACTCAAATTCTAACACAAAATGGCCCTCTGTAACAGCCACTTTGTTAGGTACGCCCATTCACCTACAAATCTCCGGAGAATGGTCTGAAGAAGAGGAAATATCCAGTGAGTAGCAGTTTTCTGGGACAAAATGCCTTGTTGCTGCCAGAGGTCAGAGGGGATCTGCAGATGACCATTCTGAACTCACAACACGTCCTTGAAGCAGATGGTCTACAGCAGCAGAAGGTCACACCAGGTGTCATACCTGTGAGCTAAGAACAGGAACTGAGGCATCAGGTCACACGGGCTCACCAAAACTGGACAATAGAAGATTATAAAAAATGTCTCCTTGGTGAAAATATGGATGATTTTTCCCTAACCGGGGAAAATCTCAAAATAGGACTTGGCCCCAGTTTTCCCTGATGATCAGGAGGTCAGAGGTCATCTGTGAGGTGACCTCTCAGCAGGGAGCTGATGAAGTCCAGCAGGGCCGGAGGTCATAGACGAGGTGGTTCTCTCCTGACTGGAACATTAATTATTATGATCATGAGTTATTATTTCCTCTCTCTTTAGAGACTCCATTTCTCTGTTTCTGTCATTTTAATAATCAGTTTGTGACAAAGAGGAACTGTAATCCCTCTGTCTCCTCTTAGGAAACCAGGGACTAGTTCTGTTTTTTGACACCATGTTTCTGTCAAATGAGCAGTTTTTGTTTGTTTGTTTGCTCTGTGATATGACCCCTGTGACTCTGACCTTGCTTTCAGGGGGCAAACGTAACACTGTGTTAAATGTATACCTTACAGGTAAATGCTGAAACCAGCAGATAATAGCCTTTGTCCTTAACATGAGATTCTCATTAATACATGATATTAAAATTAATTAAGATCTTACATTTAAAATATATAAACCTCTTGATAAAAAACATCATAAAAATATCCACCACAGAGATAGAACTCATTGATATCAATGTGTCATTATCATCTTTTATTTTACAGAACATTTGGAGCAGCTTTATCTTTGAGCATGTGTTTGAACATGTGTTTATATATGTGTTATATCTCTAAGATGGACATGCATATATCTTTAATTTAAAAATATTAGATGTGTGTTTCATGATTTTTAACCATTTGATTAGAGATTTAAAGTTTCCTTCAGGTTAGATCAAAAATATACTGTAAGAAAACCTCTGAAATACTTACCCTGTTTACTTGACTGGTAAAAGGAGTCATTGAAGGGTTTGTACTGCTCAGCCTTAAATAAAACTTTCATTTCTTCCCCTCAATATTAAAAAAATTATCACAGAAAAGGTGAGAAACTTTAATGTTGAGTCACATCAACTACAAAGCAGCAATAAGATGCACAAAATCATATCAGTTTGGTCCAAAACAGTAAATATTGCTTCTGGCCACTTTACTTGTTAGCATCTGTTAAACCAATCAATCAATCAATCAATCTTTATTCGTATGGCGCCAATTCATTACAAGTGTTATCTCAAGACACTTTACAATAGAGCACAAAGCTCTTCATATTATGGATACACATATATGCATAGATACATATATACATATAAAATACACATATACATATATATACAAATATGTACATCCAACACCCAACATGAATCCATATAGCCAATCATGAATCCCTCCATCATGGCGGCAAGAAAAAACCTTCTGTTAAGCAGCAGGAAATCTTGAATGTGGACCCCAGTCTCATGATGAACAGCAAATCCACACCATGCTGTGTTGGGTGTGTGGGCAAAGGAGGGAGGTAAGTGGAGACAAGTGGACTAAAGTAAGAACTAAAGCTAGTGACAGATCAATGGACCAATCATAGACCTGTCATCGTCAAATTTGTTTCTGCTGCAAACAAATTTATTAGAGGTTAGCCTCTTGAGATGCTATAACTTGTTTTCAGGAGGGTCCTCATGTCTGTGTGGTTGTGATGATAATTTTATAGAAGTATAATCAATAAAAGTCTTACTGAAAATAAGAATTTATGGTAGTGACGAACTCATGGGTGCCAAAAACACAAGTGCATCCCTACCATATTTGTTTCCGTTAAGTATAAATGTATTAAAGGTAGACCTCTTGAGATGTGACACCTCTTTTCAAGAGGGATCTCATGTCCATGTGGAGCTAAAGATAGTTACTATAGATGTATCAACCATGGATAGAAAGATCATGTTAATATCTACATTAACAGCTATAATGATTATGAACTGGAATGAGATGGTCAAATATGTGTTATGTCTGTAATTGTAGTTATTGAGGCTTCTTGACTCCACAGCAGCAGGCAGTCTACACCAAGGATCCCAGACCACCTACAAGACCAGAGCCAGAGACGAGTACAGGAGCAAACAGAAAGGGGCAGAGGCAGATATGGAGAGAGAGTGTGAGAGAGAGAGGGATAGAGCCCAGTGTGCCAGATCCCCCCGGCAGTCTAAGCCTATTGCATCTTAACTATGTGTCTAAACTATGGACTATGAGCTGGTCCCTAACTGAAAGCTTTATCAAAGAGGAATGTTTTAAGTCTAACCTTAAAGGTAGAGAGGGTGTCTGCCTCCTGAACCGTGGTCAGTAAATGGTTCCAGAGAAGAGGAGCCTGATAAACATCAGGATCAGTAATGAAACTAATAATCCTGATCCAGATCAGATTAAAGGACAATCCTAATGTAAACTTCAGAGCACAGACAGACCTGCTGCATCAGCATTAGCTGGAGGTCCTCCTGAGTGAGGCGCCATGAAAACATGTTAAAAGAAGGTCATGGCGGGACGCCCCCGTGAGTGCGTGTGCGTGTGCGGCCTCCTGGGTGCACGTGTGGTTAGCCTAATCCCAGCAGTCACAGTGCTGCTCCCCGACGAGGAGGCTAAGATTCAGTGGTGCTGCTGCAGAGACACATCGCCGTGTTGGCAGGAAATAAAAACACCCTCTCAGCTCCAGCTGAACTCCCAGTGAGGACGAGAGGGAGAGACTCTTTCCAAAAAAACAGGGACGCATCAGTCAGTCATGGAGCAGGGAGCATCCTTGTACACCAGTGGAAAGTATGTGGCATGTTCAGTGTGCTGCAGGTTTTTCAAACAGGAATAAATCATCATTTAATTTGACAAACTTCTATCACTTCTTTTAACAGGATTACATTATTATTATAATCATGACATTTAAAATCAGATTAATGAGAAACAAATCTGTGCTGTAAAAATAATCAAGAGTTTATGTATGACTGATTCAAGATGGATCAAAAGTTGTTTTTTTATGTTTAAGGCACTTCAGCTGCTGTTTACATGAACTCTTCATGGATGCGTGTAAAAATATATATTTATATGATTAAAAAACAATATATAAATGAAGCACTTTTCTCATTTCATTGGCCATCTCCAATTCAACCCTGCAAAAACTCAAATCTGAGTGAGATTATTTAAATCTTAGACTTATTGTAAACCACAGTTTCTTGACATGTCAGACTTGATGTCTTGTTTAAGGATATAAAAACTTAAAAATGCCTGATTTGCCTGAAGTAATTAAATAAATCTGCCAGTGACAAAAAAAAATCAACAAGTAAGGCTTCTTAAAATATGTAAAAGTAAATAAATAAATAAATTGAGGACCCTCACTGAGTAAAACTTTTTTTTTTCTTTTACAGATTATTTATTTTCAGAAAAGTACAATTTTCTGGCCTTGTCAAATGCATGTGGGTTTAGAAATGCAATATTTTAACCTATTTTTATTTTTTATTTTATTCCTCCTGACTCTTTATATTGACTCTAACTACATACTTAATGTTTTTACGCTAATTTACTAGGTCAGACTCCTTGTATGTGTAAATGCACTTGGTAATAAACCCTGATTCTGAGTCCTAGTTAATGTGTTTCTGACAATAATTTGCTCAAACATTCTCTCAGAGATCTGAGTTTCTGCTGTGAAGTTTGTCAGACATAACGTTCATAGATGTTTTCAGTGTCTGAGGCTCCTGCACTTAAAATCTACAAAAATACTGTCAAAGACTCAGCAGTGTTACAGCTTAAAGTGTTACCATGTTAAATCGAGACCCCTCGATGATTATTCTTTCTTTCTTTCTTTGTTTTTTCATCAGTTTTATTTAAATATTCCTGTTCTGCCTTCATCAAGCTAAAAGCAGAGACTTTTGTAAAGACACACCCTGTCTTAAAGCAGCACTGCAGATCTTTTGAGCCTTCAAATATTCTCTCCAAAGTCTGTTCAGTGGAGCTCGGCGCTGTAACAGAGAGAATGCCCCACCTTCCCCCCACAGCGCTTCCCTGCTCTGTTTAGGGGCTATGTAACTTTTGCTCCCGTGACGGGGACACATATTGCGAGATGCTGCGGGAAGTGCAAACTGCTTTACGGCACTACGTGAGATTTGGCTTCCAGCTAAAGAAGCCGGTGTTTTGCATGTAGTAGTAGCAGCCAAGGCATCAGCAAAGCGTGTGAGGAGGACTCTTTCTCCAGATTCAAGGGCCAAAAAGAGACTATCGGACAACGCAAGGAACAAAACTAGAATTAACATTGGAGCCCACTTTGCTCTGTGGCGAGAGCGTCGGGAGATGGAAAATTGCAAGACGGACACCGAGCTTGCAAAGTTACTGCTGGAGAGGTAAGTTATGTTTTCGTCGGGTTTTCCCCGTTCAACACTTGGTTTCAGTCGGTGGTTGCACAAAGCATTGCATGCTTTGTGTAACTTGGCGGACGTTGTTTTGTCACTAAATGCTACCAGCGGTTATTTGCCGGCGAGTTTCTCAGATTGACGGAGATATTCATGGCGCCGTGACGCTCGGTCATTCACTATTCCTAAGACCTGCAGTCTACAAACATGGTGGACGCAACATAACCACATCCAGCTCCGGTTATTTCAGCAGGAGAGATGCTCCCAGGATGCCCACATGCAAACGCTGAGCTAACAACTGACTGCTGACGCTTGAAAAACAACATATTTGGAAAGAAACATCATAATACTGTACCATATCAGTCCACGGGGTTTATTTGTGTTTTCAGACGTCCTGTCGACTCACTTCTCCCGGCTCTGTATGTCAACAAATGCACGTTGCTGTGAGGCGCTGTGTTACGACAGTGCAATTACACCCAACGACCAGAGAGGCCCCTCGAGAGCAGACAAACCTGAATCTTACATAGAGGGGCTTTAAAAAAATCAGCCTCATTATTTTTATTCAGAGTTATTGAAGGATTTGGCAAAATTGGACTTAATTTAACAATTTTTTAGGTTCTGAAGAACACGCTGCCCTCTACTGATGAAAGATAAAAACAAGAGCCATAATCTTCCCTAAAATATCATTGTATGTGTTCAATACATCCCAACAGCTTTTTCTGATTTATCCATTTATTTGCACTTTTATGTGTGCAGTTTGTTTCCAGCAAATATCTGTAGTGATGAGCAGGGATTATCGTGTGACTCAATGACCTTGATCCCAAAGCAAGAGTGACCTTTGGACAAACCTTGAAGACAATCCCTTAAAGTCTGTACTTACAAGCAGGGGATGAACATGAGGCCTGATGTCCTTGTACTTTTCCCTTAGACCGTGAGAGTTAAATTAGTTTTTTTCTTGAGTCAGAGCAGATATTTGTGCTAAAGTTTCTTCAGAGCATTCACATAAACATGTTGGCAGCACAGACTGATGGACTGACGTCTGGGTGCACAGACAGTTTAAAGTTCATCACAGGACAGAGAGCTGAGAGACGAGTAATGGCCTCCACAGGGCTCTCAAGTCTCATGCATTCAGCGTGTGACACACGCATTTGAACCTTTTCACACTATCACATGCCACACCTGGTATTTCTCACACATGAGACTTTATAATGTAGCGCCCACCAAGTTACACTGCTGTATATGTATTGGAACATATAGCAAGATGCTCTGAGCATCACAGAGCTCAATGGGAGCTTGACGTGACCCAGACAATAAGATCAACTACCCATCACCCAAACAAAAAATAACATACAGCTACATATCAGCCAATCAGAAAATAGAACTGCTGTATCCAGGTAAGATAAGGCTGATCTGACGGCAGAGGTTGTATACTGCACCCACAGGTAAAAAAAAGTCCTATAACATGTTCACAGGCTGAAAATGTCCTATAACATGTTCACATGTTAAAAAAGTCCCTTAACGTGTTGACAGGTTAAAAAAAAGTCCTTTAACATGTTGACGGGTTAAAAAATCCTTAACTTATCTTTCTCTTCCAAACTCTTCTGCTGTGTTGGTGGTGGCTGTTCATCTGTGCCGTGGCTCCAAAAGACATGAAATCTGCTGTGTTGTAGACTTCGCTCTGTATTGTCACTTACTGGTGAGCATTTTCGTCACTTCCTGTTTTGCATTAGAACGCTGTTTGTGGTGTGTTCCTTCTGTGGTCTGCTAACGCTAATTACAACTACTTATTTGATATTTAAGCTTTGAAAAACCTTGTTTTGCTTGGTTAACGTTCGATCAATTGTATATGGTTTAATAAAAGCGCTCTTGCTTCTCTGAGGAGGTGTAAATTCAGCTTGATTCTCTTTTTGCTCCTGGTTTAGCTTAGTCGAGCATTTAACCATTAACAATGGCTTCTCTCTATGTCTCCTCTCTTTCTCCCCTGTCCTGACCTTTGTGTCAGATGTTCAGTGTTCAGTTACTCCTCGTCCTCCTAAAGTGATAATGGTAAGTGTATGAAGTGTAGCATGTTTTTAGTTTTGGAGGCGAGGGTCACTGATCTGGAGAAGCGGCTCCGCACATCTGATTCCAAACCCTCATATGCAGCTAACCAGCAGGATGTAGCTGGTGTGGGCCGTGCTAGCGTTAGCTTAGCTTCTCCCCCGGCTTGTAACGACCCGGTCACTGTCCGGGGCAAGCATAGCCATAAGTCGAAGACCCACTCGGTGCCTCACCATGCAGTTCACGTTTCAAACAGGTTTTCTCCCCTCGGTGACGGCGGGATGCCCGCCGGAGAACAAACTCTGATAATTGGCGACTCCATAGTCAGAAACGTGAAGGTAGCGAAGTCAGCGGGCATAGTTAGGTGTATCCCAGGGGCAAGAGCGGGCGACATCGAGTCAAATTTAAAGTTGCTGGCAAGAAGTAACCGTAAGTTTGATAGGATAGTCCACCATGTCGGCACGAATGACTCCTGACGTTGACCAAAATAAACGTGGAATCAGTGCATTTGCCAAAACAATGTCGGACTCCGTAATTTTCTCTGGCCCCTTTCCAAATCTGACCAGTGATGACATGTATAGCCGCATGTCATCATTCAACCGCTGGCTATCAAGGTGGTGTCCAGCAAACGATGGGCTTCATTGATAATTGGACATCCTTCTGGGGAAAACCTGGTCTGATAGGAAGAGATGGCATCCATCCTACTTTGGCTGGAGCATCTCTCCTATCTAAAAACATGGCAGAGTCTGACTTATGACCCCTCAGAGATGAGACCATTAGTGTGTCCCAAATCGTATACTTCCATACTCCATACTTAAAATTTTCAAATTGAGTGTACTAAGCATACTACATACTCACTGGCTGAGTGCGCGAATTTTGAGGGTGTAGTGCTGTCCCCAATCGCATACTGCCGAGCGTCGTACTCACCAGAAATGACGACACGATGTCGACCTCTTCTTCTTCTATGCCGAATTGTGACCAGCTTGCAGTGCATTACTGCCAAATACCACCACCATTTGCCCACGAAGTTTCACAGACTTTTGATTTATTTATCAAATATATATAATATAAAATCTTATATTATATCATATCAATACTTAAAAAGCAAAATGAATGTTCATCGCGCTTTGCTACACTGCAATCAGCGCTAATAATGTCATGTCCTCCTACTTGAAGATGCACCAGTAAGTATAGTTTATTTGTGTGCTCTAGACAGCAAAACATTTTGTGATGAGTCATTTTATTTTTTCAAACTTGTTTCCACTTGGAATTTTAAACTTGTCCCTGTTATACAATGTAAAGATAACTCTATACAAGTTAAAAGACTATACAGTAAAAATACACAAGTATTATGAGTTTGAGTTGAAGTATTACAGTAGTTTGACTGGTATATTGTTTACACCTATGACACCATTTACCTCACCTGGGTGCAGGTTTCGCCAGGTTGGCTGGGTCAGCAGCCTTCAGCAAGGTGGTTGGCAGCATTGATGGCTGCCATGTGTGGGTGAAGCCACCATCCCAGCATGCAGCCTGTTACCTGAACAGACAGCTTTTTTATTCAGTTCAGTTTCAGTCTGTGTGTGATCACTATCACATCAAGCCCCTTGTGTCCTCATCCGTCCCTAGAAAGAGCAAAACATATAACCTTACAGACATGGAACGAAGGGGAACACATGACAGTAATAACATGATATGCTGCAGATAAACCTATGTAGCTGATACTGGCTTTATTCACAGGCTATCTGCCGAGCTAAAGCTAGCTAATAGCTGCGGTATATAGCGAGTATTTACAAATGATCAAGCTCTCTCCACACTTCTAATACCAGCATCCTCTAACAGCTAAGGCGAAAATTAATCATATTCACCACGTCACAATTAGAGCTGTAGAGTTAGACGTTTTGCGAGGATTGGTGCAGCAGACTGAGGGAGAGAGCTACGTGGGGCGTGGCAGCAGTTAAAATACACCGATAAAGTAAAATGTCTGAGTGGTGCTTATGGTCGTATAGTCCCTGTGCGGGGTCTGCTGACCCGTTGATTATTTTTATTTGCCCGGTTCTTCGGGTAATACTAGAACCCCGGCAGCTGTTAACCCAACTAGCATTAGCATTCATGATAGCTGTTAGCCCAACTAGCATTAGCATTCATGACAGCCTACCATTCGCCCTACAAAACAAACAAAAAAAAAACAAGTTACACCACAAATTTACTCAAAACGACAACAGCTGATGGTGCTTGGTGGAAACAACACGTGTAAAACACAACAATAATAACTTACATTTGTACAGCGCAGCCACATCCACTGTAGACAATGCAGGGCCACAGTTCTCAGCCTCTACTGCTGCTGAAGGAATGAGTACGGTGAGTGTCCACAGCTGCATACTCAAAATCCTGACCGATTTGAGTACATCATTCGGGTACTTTTGCATACTCATTTTTTCCCATACTTTCCGTACTTCTTTTCATTTTGACGGAGTATACTCAAAATTTTAAGTATTGAGTATGAGTATGCGATTTGGGACACACTGCATGTTGCAGAGCTGCAGTCCTCCACAGTCCTCTGCGCTTACTTTAGGACAGTTTTCCACCCATTACTGTTATGACAGTTGTGTTCATCACTATGATAACTGCTATGACAGTTGTAATAGTGATGAATATTATTCTATAGAGACTGTGTCTGTCCCCTGACCCAAACCTCACATACATGTAAACACAAAAACAAATAAAAGGGGTGTCAACCATAGAAATCTGATTAAAATCAAAACCTCAAATGTAGAAGATTAAAAACATCAGATAATTAGATGTGGTCTCTTAAATATTAGATCACTGAGATCCAAATCTTTACTAATGAATGACCTTATATCAGAAAATCACATTGATTTATTCTGTCTAACAGAAACGTGGCTGTGCCAGGAGGAATATGTCAGTTTAAATGAATCCACTCCTCCCAGTCACTCAAATACTCATATACCCCACGACACAGGCCGTGGAGGTGGTGTAGCAGCTATTTATCATTCTTGTCTCCAAATCAATCCTAGACCAAAGGCTAATTACTCTTCTTTTGAAAGCCTTGTTCTAAATGTATCTCATACTGACTCAAAAACCTGCCAGCCTGTCCTATTTGTGATAATTTACCGTCCTCCAGGCCCTTATTCTGAATTCTTATCAGAATTTTCTGAGTTCATATCAAACTTGGTCCTTAGCTCTGATAAAATACTTATTGTAGGTGATTTTAATATTCATGTTGACAAAGAAAGTGATAGCCTTAGCTCAGCTTTTATGTCCCTTATAGACCCATTCCAGTTCATAATCATTACAGCCGTTAATGTAGATATTAGCATGATCTTTCTATCCATGATTGATACATTTATAGTAACTATCTTTAGCACCACATGGGCATGAGATCCCTCTTGAAAATGGGATGTCACATGGTAAGGACGCATTTATTGGTCTGGGCGTCCATGAGTTTGTCACTACCTTAAATTCTTATTTTCAGTCCTTTGTCTCATCAACATCCCCCCCACCCCCGTTATCAGCTGAAAATACATCACTTATAAATTCTCATTTTGATGCTGTTGTATTATTCAATGTTAAAGTAAATATTAGATTATTACTCTTTTCATGATTATTTTTGATTATACTTCTATAAAGACCATGGGCCTGATCTGCTCAAAGTTCGCATGTATAAAAACGTGTGCAAACTTGATAGCGAGCACAAAGCTGATCTACTAACGGGGTGCACCAAGGATTGCATCTGTCAAATGAGCAAAATAGCACACGCAGTCCATTAAGCATGTTTGCCTTCATGAATATGTAAAATACATGCAGATTATCAGAATGTACAAAATACTGGGAAGAGGAGATGGAAATGTGATCATTTAGCACCTGCAATGTGATTTATCAAACCCGCAACTGATTGTGCTCTGTGTTTTTGCGTCTAAATTTAGCACGTTTGAAAAGCAGATGCAACAAAGGCACAGTGTTACGCAAAGAGGGCTGTGGTCATTGTAGCAAGAAACAGGGGTCACTAAAACGGATTATATTCCATCACTGACTGAATTTTTTGATGAAAAACATAAAGACTTGGAGGCTGTCTGTCATTATGATGGACTGGAAAAACAGGGACAATGCAGTGTGCCATCATAATGATGCAGACACCTGCGTGAAGTAAACCCACTCTGTTTTGCGCCCTTAATACATCGTGGAGGAGGTCATTTAACCTGTGTGAAAAAAAAACCTTCATAGCCACAGTCACTCTGTTTGTTACTCAGAGCTGACTGCATCACACTCTCCACACACTGACAGTGAGTTTAGGAGCTGTCAGTGCTTAAAAGGCAAGAGTACCCGCTCAGTCTGTGTGTAACTGTACGACTGCTCCTCACATGAGAGGTTATTGGTGATGAAGCTGTGTGACTATGTAAATGCTGCATTTAGAGTTTGTTTCACTGGAATCAGAAAAGGAAAATTAAAAATGACGGATAAATATGTCATGAGGAAAAAGTGACGACCTTGTCCGTCAAAATGACAGACAGCAAAAAAGGTCACTGCAAGTGTGTTCATTTGCCTCCAACTCTGTGGCTTCAAACTTCATTTTTCATTTATGGCCACTCTGCTCTCCCAAACTCTCCATGGTGACAGCCAGTAGCACACGCAAAATCCTCCTTTAAAGGGGCGGTCCACATCACTTTTGTGCCTGTTATCAATTGCACAAGCAGTCATAGTAGATCACCCGCAGCACGCCCTCTAATAGCACGTGCAGTTTGTTAGTTTGCACACGCAATTTAGCACTCGTTAGTTTGGATCTTACTAGATCAGGTCCTATCACTACAGTCATACAGACATGAGGACCCTCCTGAAAACAAGATGTTGCATCTCAAGAGGCTAACCTCTAATAAATTTATATTCATCAGAAACAAATATGATGAAGACAGGTCTATGATTGGTCCATTGATCTGTCACTAGCTTTAGTTCTTACTTTAGTCCACTTGTCTCCACTTACCTCCCTTCCTTTGCCCACACACCCAACACAGCATCGTGTGGATTTGCTGTTCATCATGAGACTGGGGTCCACATTCAAGATTTCCTGCTGCTTAACAGAAGGTTTTTTCTTGCTGCCATGATGGAGGGATTCATGATTGGCTATATGGATTCATGTTGGGTGTTGGATGTATATATTTGTATATATATGTATATGTGTATTTTATATATGTATATATGTATCTATGCATATATGTGTATCCATAAAATGAAGAGTTTGTCTTCAGCCTACTCTATTGTAAAGTGTCTTGAGATAACACTTGTTATTAATTGTGGCTATACAAATAAGATTGACTGATTGATTGATTGATTGATAACTGACGGTCTGGACTCACAATGAAAGCTGTTTTTTACCTGGGTTACATCAGGGTTCAGGGTTTGTGCATGAGGCTGGTCTGCAGTAGATTAATAGACACACTGATTCCTTCGCTCAGATGATTTGATGGCGTCTGATTCTTCGTCCACTCATAGACCTCTTCCAGCTCCTCATATCAGAGGTCTAACTGATAGACTTCATGTGTGTCATCCTGAGCACCTGGCAGTCCCTTGGCACTCGGTGTGATCTGTCAGTGCTGATTGGACGACAGCAGCGGGCTTATTTATGTGAATGTGACAGCATATCTAAAGACAATGCCATCTGTCAAACAGTAATGAAGAGCTGCCTCCTCAAACAAGGAGAGATTCCTCCTAAATCCTCCCAAACACTTCTTTATGAACCCTGCAGACGCACAAACACTGATTTTATATTTTTATGACATCAGCACCACTCTGTTAATTATTCTCCATCTAGCAGATTCCCATTTTCTGATTCTCCGCTGAGACGTTGATGGCGGTGGGGAGATGATACATGGAGAACGTGATCCTCGACACGGACGTACAATGACTAATCTGAGCTCTGCGATCGGAGCAGCTCATTAGAAATGCGTTAAGCTCACAGGTTTGGTTGGGGGGGCGCTTGTTGTTGTGTTTTTGCTCGGAGGCAGATGAAAAATAGCAGCGATGACAGATGAGCAGTTGAAGGTTGGATGGAAGGAGACAGGCAGCAAAATGCGGAGGGAGGATCTGCAGTCCGGCTGTTTTAATGAAGAACACAGAGCTGATTCTTCAGGCTGACACTTCACTGTCTTTGTTCATTTATCTCAGACATGAAGACACAAACACTCCGATGACACTTAAGAACCAGACAACAACGCCATGTTAACGGCAGGGGCGGAGCCAAGTGCAACACTGACATACAAATCTTAATAAAAGTCACTTTATAAGGACATGTGGAGCATGATTGTTTGTTCTGGAGGTTTTTGAGAAGATGAAGCTCTTCAGGGGCCCAGCAGGGCAGCAGTAAGCAGCCACAGGACTACGTTACCAGACGACTTACTTCTACCTGAACTCTTATCATGACTTAGTCAAATATCAAAAGTACACTTTGGATGTATATGTGTCTTCTTGATGAGAAAAAAAAAGCTTTTTTAACCTTTTCCGAGCCAGTCTCTGTGTGCCAGACACGACCAGCTCTTCTGTCTAAAAATAGGAATACACAGTATTACTGGAACAATATCTATATTGTCAGATAATTGCCAAGAAAGTTGATAATTGATTTTGGCAAATATGAATGTCATTTTTGTCTACATTTACAGACAGTATTTTTGTCGTACACATTGTCCAAAAGCATCCTATGTTCTCCATTTTAGCACCTTATATTTCTCCACCCTGTTAAAACACCACCCTGTTGTTTATACTTCCACTTCTCTTACCATTCTTACATTTCAACCTTTTTTTAACCCTTTAGTTTTTTATTTTTTTATTTATACACTGTGTTTTTCACAGTTCATTGTTCTGTAAGCAGATCTCTGAAATACTATCGTACTGAGGTGCAACAACAGTAATGGCTGTTCTATTCTGTTAAACAGGAAGTGTGACCAGGGCCTCCAAACTGTCCAGACTGAGGCCCTGAGCTGGATTTCCTCACGAGGCCTTCAGCTCTCCTGGTACAAACACTCACTGCTCACTTTTTTGGTACACCTTGCAAACTCTGAGCCTACCATCTGAATGTGGAGCAGAAATCCAGACTCATCAGACCAGGAGACACTTTTACAACCTTCAGTTGTCCAGTTTGGTGAGCCTGTGTGACCTGTGGCCTCAGTTTCCTGTTCTCAGCTGACAGGAGTGGCACCTGGTGTGGTCTTCTGCTTCTGTACTCTGTGTTGTGTGTTCAGAAATGGTCTTCTGCAGACCTTGTGTCATCTCCAGCCACTCTGGCCGTTCACCTCTGACCTCTGACATCAAAAAGGCATTTTGTCCCAGAGAAATGCTGCTCACTGGATATTTGTTTTCTTGGCCCATTCTCTCTTCTGGAGATGGTTTTGTGGGAACATCCCAGTAGATCAGCAGTTTCTGAAACACCAACAACCACGCCACTTTCAAAGTCTTTAAATCACCTTTCTTCTCCATCCTGATGCTCAGCTTGAACTTCATCAGATCGTCTTCATCATGGGTACAAGCCTGTATGCATTAAGCTTCTGCCATGTGATTGGCTGATTAGCCATTTGCATTAAGAAGCAGTTGAACGATTGAATCTTAAGAAGTGTTTGCTGAGTCTAGATGAAGAAATAAGCAGGAATGCATGCACAAACTTGACATCATCACCGCTGGAGCCCCCTAGTGGCCTGATAATGGCCCTGTGTGTCTAAAACAAAGTTTACTCTGCAATGATGAATGATCAGCCAACAACTGCTCCACCTTTATTTTATGTTCTACTCATTAATGATCTTTAAATGCTTAATTAATTCAAACTGATGATAATCAATACTTATTGTAAACACCAATTTGTCCAATTAGCCCTAATGTGGGTTCTGGGAGTCATTATATTAAAGTTTAGGTTTCTGAAATTAAACTTCTGTGGGATCACTCATTAATGACGGAGCAGGAAGTCATTTAAATGTTTCGTCAGAATAGTTTTTACTTTTATTAAACCATATTTCAAAAGTTTTAATGTAGAGTAAACTCTCCGAGGAGGTGAGAGAGAAAGTGAATGACTTTATGGAAGGAGGGGGGTGAGGACACGTGGAGGGGGAGGGCGGCCTGCCATCCTTCCTGTCAGCCTCTTCCTGTTCGCTTCAACTGTCTCTCCTCTGGTGGCCCCACCCCCGGCGCTGCCAGGCCACTGGCACTGGTGGGCGGGTGAGGCAGGAAACAGGAAATCATGAGAGAGAGGAAGAGGAAGCCACAGGGGGCGAGAGGAGGCAGCGATGGCGGCGGCCATGACGAGCCACAGCTGCCATCACAGCTCAGAGAAACACTCGGTGTCCCAATTACCTCACCGTAAACAAAGGAGGAAGTTGTGCCTCACCGTGGGCTCATCTCCGCCCCCTCGAAGACTCTCTCCGTCACAGCAGCAGCGCTCTATCCCTCCTCTCCATCAGATAAGAAGAGCTCAGACGCCGCAGACTCGCTCTGATAGCAGAACTGTCACTTGTGAAAGGCGGCGTCCCAGCTGAACACGCCGCCTCCGATGAAAGGTCGGCACAACCTGGGCTCACAGGGCACCCTGCCGCTTGTCTACTCTTCCTCCTCTTGTATGTTTGAGGGCAGTGTTTACGGCAGAGCATCGGGGAGTGTGGGGAGAAGAGTTCAAGAGAGGGAGTGAGAAAAAGGATCAGAGAGATGATCTCCGGGGGCCTGAGAGCAGAGAGAGGGGTCTGTGTTAACCTGAGAGAGGGGTCTGTGTAAACCTGAGAGAGGGGTCTGTGTTAACCTGAGAGAGGGGTCTGTGTAAACCTGAGAGAGGGGTCTGTGTTAACCTGAGAGAGGGGTCTGTGTAAACCTGAGAGAGGGGTCTGTGTTAACCTGAGAGAGGGGTCTGTGTTAACCTGAGAGAGGGGTCTGTGTAAACCTGAGAGAGGGGTCTGTGTAAACCTGAGAGAGGGGTCTGTGTTAACCTGAGAAAGGGGTCTGTGTAAACCTGAGAGAGGGGTCTGTGTTAACCTGAGAGAGGGGTCTGTGTTAACCTGAGAGAGTGGTCTGTGTTAACCTGATAAAGGGGTCTGTGTTAACCTGATAAAGGGGTCTGTGTTAACCTGAGAGAGGGGTCTGTGTTAACCTGAGAGAGGGGTCTGTGTAAACCTGAGAGAGGGGTCTGTGTTAACCTGAGAAAGGGGTCTGTGTAAACCTGAGAGAGGGGTTTGTGTTAACCTGAGAAAGGGGTCTGTGTTAACCTGAGAGAGTGGTCTGTGTTAACCTGATAAAGGGGTCTGTGTTAACCTGATAAAGGGGTCTGTGTTAACCCGATGAAGGGGTCTGTGTTAACCTGAGAGAGGGGTCTGTGTAAACCTGAGAGAGGGGGTTTGTGTAAACCTGAGAGAGGGGTCTGTGTTAACCTGAGAGAGGGGTTTGTGTTAACCTAATAAAGGGGTCTGTGTTAACCTGAGAGAGTGGTCTATGTTAACCTGAGAGAGGGGTCTGTGTAAACCTGAGACAGTGGTCTGTGTTAACCTGAGAGAGTGGTGTATGTTAACCTGAGAGAGGGGTCTGTGTTAACCTGAGAGAGGGGTCTGTGTTAACCTGAGAGAGGGGTCTGTGTTAACCTGAGAGAGGGGTCTATGTTAACCTGAGAGAGTGGTCTGTGTTAACCTGAGAGAGGGGTCTGTGTTAACCTGAGAGAGGGGTCTGTGTTAACCTGAGAGAGGGGTCTGTGTTAACCTGAGAGAGTGGTCTGTGTTAACCTGAGAGAGGGGTCTGTGTTAACCTGATAAAGGGGTCTGTGTTAACCTGAGAGAGGGGTCTATGTTAACCTGAGAGAGGGGTCTGTGTTAACCTGAGAGAGGGGTCTGTGTAACCTGAGACAGTGGTCTGTGTGACTCAGATATTAACCTTGGGTGTGAACGCACCTTGAGGGTGTGACTTATATTAGAAACAAGCCCTGAAGGGGAAACAGCCCCTATCCCTCCTTAGCTCAGGGTCATTTCTTCATTATTGATGAGTGCCTGAAGATCACTGATTAATATCGGCATAAATGGGTTTATTTGGTTTTAGGTTGAACTCAGTGTCTATATCAATATGAATTAATTTTATTTTCACTGATCCTCCCACACTGTGGTGGCTGAATAACAGGTGGGCCGAGGCAGTCTGCCTGTAGCTGCCGTTAGCATTGTGCTAACACATTTACAGCCTCACAAGAACGGCGAATGGCGTAATCACATAAAACTACTGCTTCAGGTTTAACCTCTGCCAAAGCCTTTCCAACGCTGTGGAGCAAGCTATTTGTCAAAAATGTGGAAAACTGTCCCATATCGCAGCGTCAACAAATCCTGGAAAAAACTCCTGGATCCAGATTCAGATTCAGATCACCACCAGAATCTAATCTGGTGCCACGACCAAGACCTCAAACGAACAGACAAACAAACAAACAAACAAATTAACGTGCAGGCAAAACAAACAAACAGAGAGACAAACAGACGGACAAACAAACAGATGAACAGACGAACAGACAAACAAACAAACAAACAAATTAACGTGCAGGCAAAACAAACAAACAGAGAGACAAACAGACAAACAAACAAACAGACGAACAGACAAACAAACAAACAAACATACAGACTAACCCTGGTGAAAACAGAACCTCCCTGGTGTAAATAATAACTGAAGCCTTTTAAAATACATGAATCTATATTTGCTGGTCACTGATGCAGCCGTAGCTCCGCCCGCCCTCTGTCCTGCTTCAGACCGATGACATCACACAGTTGTCCTTACCCCTTTGGGGCCGTACTGACATTGATCCTCGTCCTAGTCCTCCTGCGGTCGCTGGCGTCCTCTGATGGCCGTTGAGTCCCCTTTGTCGTCGTTTGTGTTCCTTGTTTAGTTGTGTAGACACTTGTTGCCGTTGCCGGTGATCTGTTACCTCCACCATTGTTGACATTTCTCAGAAATTGTTAGTTCCCTCAGCAGTGCTCAATAAAACACGCCCCCTGATTGGACAAAAAGGCAGATATATGTACGCAGCTGATGAAGGCACTCTCTCTAATCTGAGCCCTCATTGGCCAAAAAGCCTGCGTCCCTTGCCTGATTGTCTGAGGGTAGAATACAGAGCCAGGAAGATCTTGACAGATAATCGCGTTTTTAACCAAATGACACAAAAATCCAAAATGAACTGTTCACTGCAGCTTAAATGTGTTTCTTTAGGTCCAATCGTAATTCACAGCCTCTCAACGCACCGCAGGTCGAAGCAGATCAGAAAATAAGGTCTTCTTAATCAACAAATAAGACACAGGAAACTGTGAACACAGAGTCAGTTTGAATCATACTTCAATAATCGAATCATGACCCCAGACTCAGGGTCCAACTGACCCATGACCCCCTAGAAGAGACACACCTTTAGCACAGAAGCCTTAACAGACAAACATCCTTATGTTTTATTTTCATTTTGCTATAACAGAAGGGAACATTTAGAAAAGTGTCTCAGCTAATGAAAATCCTTGTACTTAAATGTCACCATTTTTACAGCACAGGGTGTAACTACATTCATACCAGGGACAGTTTTTCTTGGGGAATTAAATTCACTAATAAAACTAATAAAAATGTCTTTGTTGATTATTTCCATTCTTGATGTGCTGGTTTGGTGGAGTGGTAAGAACTCAGGCACGTCCCACATACATACTTCTGCCGGCCCGGGTTCAAATCCAGTTTGCAGAGTTTCCTGCTCTACTATCTCGCCCACTGTCTCTCTCTCTCTCCTGTTAATAAAGGCACAAAATGCCCAAAAATAATCTTGAAAAAATAATGTCATTCTTCTCCAAATGGTCAGCATTTCTATTGCTCGTGCTGCTGTTGCTGTGTCTCATCTCTGGCTGTGACTCTTTCTCCATGTTAAGTGTTGGCTGACTTCATGGGTTTCATGGATCCTGGCTCAAATATGAAGTCATTCCTGATTAAATTGTTTCTATCCCTGTCTTTTTAAGGACCAAGGCTCACAGTGAAGCTGCTGGGACAGCAAACACTGAAAACGTCTTCAGTTTGAGACATTAGTGAGAGTCCTACCAGAGAAGAACATCAGGTGAGACTGCGGGACACCAGGTTTATGCCTGAAGTGCAGAGAGGACACAGGACTGATTGTGTTTGGAAACATCTCAGAATTAAAGAGTTCGGTTTGAGGTTTGTCGGGTAACACATAAGTTCTTATCCTTTCACGTTACCTGAATATTTTATTTATTCAAGGTCAAGAATCTTTGCAGACATCTGTGTTTGTAGAGCAGAAATAAAGACAGCATAAACACGAAGACCAAGGATCAAACAGTGGACTGATAAAACGTCTGTTTTTAGAAGAAAGGAAAAAGATGTACTAATTTACAGATAAATAAGAACTACAATAACACTTTTTCACTTCATTAAGGGTTTGTCTCCTATGTGTGATGAAGATGGAGAAGAATAATTTACATTTGTGTCAGAGGTCATCGGAGCTGTCACTGAATATTTATTTTTAAAATGTGAGTATCTTTGATAATGTTCGCCTTAACTTTTGATTTTATTTCATGTATTTTTTTTTTTAAACATTTAATCACGTTTTGTTTGTCTTCAATTATTGCATAAAACCTTATTTATTACAATAATTAAAGAAGCCTGAGTGTATGTAAAGGCTCAGAGTGTCTGCACATACTGTTGACTGTTGTAAACACTCATTATTGATTTAATTCATTTATTCTTATTTTATTCATCTTTTATAATGCATTATTTTGACATATTGTTAAAAATTTTTACACATATTGTTGAAAAAAACGAAACTTAAAACCAAGCCTTCACCCTCTCATCCACATTTCCTAGATTTGATCCCAGCAGGGGGCCTGAGAGGCTGTGGAGGGCCTGATGTGGCCCCGGGGCCTCCACAGTGCTGAGGGTCAGATGATCAGAGGGTGAAGCGGATCATGAGGTCTTTTATCTGGTGTAAAATTAACTCCATAAGTGTTTGTTTGTCAGGACTCCTCCCTCATCAACACAACCAACAAAAGCGATCTGAATATGAGTGGAGAAAATCACTCGAGTGCTCGCTGCTTTTTCTGACATCAGAGGAAGAAGAATTCGTCTCCACGCTGACGGCCCGGCTGTTCTTAATAATTCATCAGGTTTGGATTCTTCTAGAATGAAAGACTTAGTTTTGAACCAACGTATTTGGATAATGAGACGAATAAATAAAAAGAAAAACAAAGAATCTGCTGAAAAAAATGATTTTATATTTTAATATTTGAGTCAGACTCCATCGAGTCAAAAATAAGTGTGTGTCCCTGACATGCACGCTCTCACTCACTCTGGTGGTTTCCTGGCTGAGCTCGTCGCTCTGATTGATTTAATTAGTCCAACATACATGTGCATAATTAATGCCACATATTACCAGCTCTAAATATATCCACACACCTCCTCGCTGGGGTTCTGAAGCACATCACAGCATCACAGAATAAAGACGATCATATGTTTTAAAATATTATAAAAACACCCAAACAGGAGGACTAAAACATCGACTTGAGCAGAACCTTTACATTGACACTCCATCAGGAAATAACGCTTTTCTGTGATAACATTGCATCATTGTTATTTGACATAAAAGTTAAAATATACCCTCAGTGTGTTCCAGCAGCAGACGGCAGCCCCTGCACTCCTCCTCTTCCTCACTGAAGCTTCATGTTCTCCTCATGTCGTCTCTTTTACTTCTTAGCCCTGTCTTCGATTTGATCTTTTCTATCCACATTTCTTTTTACTATTTTGGCATGTTTTCTTCTTTTTGTCCCTGTCTCCTTCTCACTTATTGCAGTTTTTAAATGTTACTCTCTTGTTTTCTCAGGAATTTCTTTCTACATTTTCTCATTTTTCTTCTTTCCACTCTTGTTTTCTGTTTTCTGCTGTATTCACGTCTCCCTCCTTCTGCATTCTTCCTTCATTTTGTTACCTCTGTTTCTTTTCATTTTATTTTTTTCTATTTTGTCTTCTTTTCATGCCTTCTCTCTTCATGTTTGCTTGTTGTGTCTCTGATCATCATCAGTCTTTTTCTCTTTGAGAATTTTTGTCCTCTTCTGCTGCATGATTTTCCATTTCTTCAGATTCACCATTGTTTTTTCCTCCTTTTATTTTTCTTTATATTATGTTTTTAATTCTGTCTTCACCGTATTTACTTTTATTGCTTTTCTTTTCTATTAAATATAGTTTTAAATTTGATCTTTATTAATGTGTTTATTTACTTAAAAAAAATATTCATATATAGTGTGTGTGTGTATTTGTGTTTATGTGTGTGCGTGCTGAGCAGTTATTCAGTTTTATTTTTAATTACTGAGACTGAGAGCTCACTGAGCCACAGGATGTGGTTTGTTCTTCTTTTTACATCAATCATTGTTTTGGGTTTTTGTTTTTGTTTTTTAAATAGGTACTCATTTTCTAATACTAATTTGTACTAATACTAATTTTCTCTTCATTTATTTCTGTTTCTGTTTTTCACACGGATGTTTCCCTGTTTTTTTTTCTAAATTTTCTCTACTCATTGTTTTTTGTCCTGATCTTTGTCTTCGCAATTTTATTGTTGATTTCTGTCCTCGACAATTTGTGTCATTCCTCTAGTCTTTGTCTTCTTCATATAAAATGTTCCTTATTTTTATTAAGTTTTATCTATTTAACATTTATATCGTCTCACATACCTTTCCTCTTTAGCCAAATTTCCTCTTCTTCTTGGTTTTTCTTATGTTTTTTTTTTTTCCCTGCTTCATTTTACTGCTCATTTTTCTCCCTGTTACAATTTGTGTCATTCCTCTGGTCTTTGTCTTCTTCTATCAAAAAAATAGTTCCTTATTTTTATTCAGTTTTTATGGAATTAGTGTCTTTATTTTGTCATATATTTTTCTTCTTTTCCCTAATGTTCTCTCCTTCTTGGTTTTGTTTTTATTTTTCCCTCCTTTATTTTATTGTCTGTCTAATTTTTGTCCTCATGTTGTCTTCTCCTCTTCCTCCCTGTCGTCTCCTACTTTCTTCTTCTTGTATTTTCTTCTCCTTCCTCTTCCTCCTTGTCTCCTCCCACTTTTGTCCTCTTCTTCCTCTTGAATCTTCTCCTCTTCCTCCTCCATCCGTCGTCTCTCTAATTGATGGTATCTCCCCAAACGGCGGGGTGCTGAGGGCGTGCTTGTCTCATTGTGACACAGGCGACTCAAACACGGCTGATCTTTGTCTCCTGCAGACAAAAATAAAAAAGTAATCCAGCAGCAAGCGTGCGGCATCTGTCACACACCTTAAAAAAACACAAATAAGAGAACATGCACTCAGGAACTTAACCTCCTTTCCCGCCCGCCCCCCCTCTCCTCGCCCAGAAATCAGAGCGGATTGAGGCGGGCGGCGTGTTGGCGGCGAGGATAAGCACCGTGGTTAAGGTTTTGCTGATTTTCATGTAATGACTGGCAGCCGTAACACCTGGCACTGTGAAATCTGGAAATTAGCACACTCCGGGGAAACAAATTGTTTTGTTGATGCAGAACGTGAGAGCAAGAGAGGGAGAGAGAGGCACCGGGCCGGCGCCGCTCTGGAGGAGACGGTAAATCTTTTATTTTGACCAAAATCTGAAACTCAAAGTTTATGATCAGCAACACCGTGATCATAGCTGCTTGTGAGATAATCACTTTGTTCAAGAATCACTCAGGGTAAAAAAACAAAACGGTTTAATCTGGATTTAAAAAATCTGCCTTCAGATTTTATTCCACAAAAATAAGAAAAGAAAATGATTTTTAAAACTTGGTCCGGACAGACTCTCTGCTCATGAGGATGTCTGAGGACGGCCATGTCACATCGTCACTCCTTTACTTTCAGGTTAGTAAACCTGTCCTGCACCTCTGTAGGTCATGCCTTTAATGATTTGGGGGGTTTAAATGAGTCTTTCATTATTTTTGAACCAAAATCAAATTGAGCCTTTCTGACTTTACTTGACCTTAAATTTGAGGAGATAGAGCTGCATCATGAAAAAGAAAACATTTCACTGTTTGCTTTTACCAAAGAATCAGACGTCAGAGTTTCAGGTATGAGTCCTGAAGTTAGGAGGAACTTTGTCAGACTTTCTGATAATAATCATCAACAAAGGTGTCCAATATTTTACTCATCGGGTTCATTATTAATAAAATAAGTTGCTTCATTCTGACTCCTGAGGGCTAAATTTGAACAAATCCTTATTATATTCTCTAGATAAGACATTTATCACTAAGTGCTCTGAGAGCACCCAGGACATCTCTGACACTGTTAGCCGAATTATTATTGAAAATATGAAAACTGACCAAGTTTAAAAAATCCTGGATCACATCCAGAGTCAGATTTCCCCTAAAATCTAAACACTGAAAAGAATCCCTGAAAGTTTCATCAAATTCAGCTGAGAACGTTTTCAATAATCGTGTTCATAAACAAACAAACAAGCAAAAATCATCACCTCCTTGGTGGACGTAAACATTATAACTTTAAAAAAAAAAAAAAAAAGAGTCGTCGAAATAGGGATGTGGAGGTGACTTGTTTTTACATTAATCTGAAGTCTTGTTGGTGGACGTCTGCCCTGTGAGGTAATAACTGATTTAAAAAAAATTCAAGAAGAAAAATACTCAGATTTGATGAGAAAATGCCTGTTTTTATTTTCTTATTTGATCAAAAGCTCATTGACAAAAGTATAAGTATAAATGCATTAACAGTTCTCCTCTATCAGTAACAGAGTTTTTATTATCCATAGTTATTAATGTCAAATATAAAATAAATGAACTGAGTCCAGTGACAAAAGTGTTTTACAGAAACAAACACAGCCTTAAAGGTTTTCTTATTTCATACAAAGAATCAAATATGAACCCATAATCCAAATCCAGGGATGTCCTTCATTTTTATAGTCAAGGAATAATTATCAGAAGTGGTACGACACCTCAGATCAGGTGACCCGTCAGATTTTCCTTCATGTTTTCATTTTGTTCAAACTTCAGACTGACTCATGAGGAAGAGGAGCGGCCCCGGATCAGTCCAGATCTACAGGTGTCTCTCCTGATGGATGATCCATCTTCTGGAGCTCTTCATGACCTTTTCCGTTTTTCTAAGTTAGAGACTGGATCAGTCATGATCTTTAGTGATTTGTATAAAATTAGACTCAGATTTTGCAGATAAAGCCTCTGTGATGCAGACAGTAGAGCTGATGCCTCACAGGGAGAAGGTTGTTAGTTCGGCTCCATCAGGTCCTCTGTGTGAAGTTTACATGCTCTCCCCGTGCATGAGTGGGTTTATCCAGGTACTCTGCTTCTTCCCACAAACCAAAAACATGCTCCTTGGGTTAATTAGTGACTCTAAATTGACCTTAAGAATTAATGTGAGTATGTTTGTTTATCTCTATTTGTCATCCCTGTAATTGGATGATGATCAGTCCAGGGTGTGGACAGGCTCAAGGCCCCTGGGGCCTGAAGGGATGAGCAGTAAAGATCATTCTGACATCAGGCACCAGGACTGTGTATCTAAAATCCCTGTTGTGTGGATGGAAGCAAAGTCTAAATGTTTTTTCCTGATGAAAATTGTTTTGAATGTTCAAGTTGTTTTTTTTACTGACTCATCTACCAATTATTACTCTCCATCCTGTTTAAATATTTCTAAACTAACCGGTCTGTTTTGAAAGGATAAACTCAGAAGCATACTTGAATAACGGAGCAGCTGTGGAGTTTTTCCAGATCCATCAGACTGTTTTAAAGGTTCCCTCTGAGCCGTCACATCAACAACGGCTCAGACAAATGTGGACCATGATCATGACGTGTCAGGAAGATGGAGCTCCTCTGTGGCTCCTGTTAGCCTAAAGGGTGTGAGGTGTCCCTGATGAAGCCTTGGTCCCTGGTCCCTGTCACAGAGCACAGAACCTGCCCTGGGGCTCCCACTTGTAAACAATTCAGCTTCTGGGAGAGTGCCACCCTCATCAACGTCACTGTTCCTTCACTGACCAATCAAAATCAAGAAGGACTGGGACCTCTCTTCGCTTTGTCAACAACAATGGCGAAGGTGAAAAGAGCTGCCTCGTACTTCAAGAAAACTTTGTCCTGGTCTTCATCTTGTCTCAGAGGTAGGACTTTCTTCATGTTTTCATGGTGATGTTTGATGGATTTAAGAAAATCTACGCACCGAGCAATTTTAAACTCCCAGATGTTACTGAGACATGTGGACGCCAACTCTTGTTACCATGGCAACATTCAGCACAGGACACTGAAGCTACGAGTGCTTACAAGAAGAAAAACACTTCCTCTGGGCACAGGTCCTCAGTCCTGAGGTTCCTGAAGCACCCCCACACAAACAAACACACACCAACACACACCAACACATATATGCACCCACACACACACATATTAATCATGATGGAGGTGATAAAAGAGCAACAATAACATGTTAAGGTCCATCTTCTCACCCTGTCCATCCTGCTGCTAATGAGTGGGGGCATCACTCAACATCCTCACACAGCTCAGGACATCATATCTGTTCAACACACACACACACACACACACACACACACAAACAAACTTTAAGACACACACTTACTTACTTACACACACAACTCCCTCTGCAGACCAAACGCTGCCTCTCCTCAATGCTCTCCTGTCCGTTTGCTTTATTCTGGGTGAGGAGGGTGGGGGTGGGGGTGGGGGGGCATTCATCACTGTGTCTGGGACCCCCCCACATACTGTCAGCTCTCCTCTCGTCCGTTGGTCGAGCTCTCGAGTAAAGAGAGATCAAGTGTTGCGTGCAACGGACATCCCTGTAAATCTGGATCTGGATGTGGGTTTTCAGACACACACACACCCGTCACATCGTCTCTGTTCGGCCCTTCGCTCTCCCTCGCTCTCCCTCGCTCGCCCGCTGGCTGCAGGGCCTGTCGTCACTCTGAGTCTCTTTAAACACATAAACAGGTCAGAGGATGAGGACATGGCTCTGTCAGGGCCTGTTAGTCCAGGATGTTTTCAGACATTAATTAGATTACAGACACACAATTACAGCAGGGACACACACACACACACACACCCACACACCCACACACACAAGGACATTTGTTTGTTTGTTTGTTTCTTTATTTGGACGTGAACTTAACGTCTCCATCCAGAGTCTGTCCTTCAAGATGAGTCCACATCCTGAGCTATAAAAGCCGAATAAAGTCTGAGATCTTTTATGTAGAGGGGTGGACATTAACTGAAGGACGTTTGGTCCTGTCCAATCAGGTGAAGTTACACTACTGTATTCTTAAGACCCTGTCCATCTATCCGTCTGTATTCAGGTATGTATGTGCATATTAATCCTGCCGTGAGGGTCCAGGCCTCGTGCAGGACCATCGGTGGGATTTCAGAGACAGTGAGGTCAGAAATGGGTCCAGACTCATGTCTTTCCTTTTGTTCTCATCCTGATGCTCTGAATGATCAAACCAGGGCTCAGTCTGATCGTAGGTTTGGTCAGAGATCAGGAGGTTGGAGGTTAGAGTCCAGCTCCATCTATTAAAGACCTCAGGTTGCTCCCACTGCTGCTGTGTGAGTGATCAAGTCCAAGACTCAAGTCTATTTACTGGGTGGATGAGACCTGTGGTGTGAAGCTGCATTAAGTCAGAGAGACTAGAAAAAAACTTTATTAGCTCGAGTCCATCTTCCATGATAAATATGCATCATTATACCGTCACACTGTCACACTAGTGCACCCGCTCCTTGAAAAATTTGATTGTAATAATTATTTAATTGCAGATGGTAAATTAACATAATTTAATAAGTAAAGTTCTACTGAACCACTGTGTGACCCCCACATGGTAGAGGACTGGGTTTTTGAAGGGTCTCAGGGTGTTTGGGGATCCTTCCTTCTCTAGGGTTCCTGCAGTCTTGAAGTGGACTCTTGAGGAACTGCAACTTTTGGCACTGCTGCACAGGCTTCCTCTTCACTTGGTTATATCTTGAAGCCCAGTTATGTATTTGCAGGTCAAAGGTAAACAGCAGGCTGGATGGTAGGAACACAGACTAGAGCTACAGCCCCAAAATGACAAAACATCTGCCAGGCTTTGGACAACGAGCAGAGTGAAGGAAAACCAAACCAAGAGAAAATGAAACCATGATGAAACTTCTACCCTCAAATGGATGGACGGAGGTTTTGGACTGCAGAGCAGGTTTTGGACCTGGTTTTCAACTTAGGTCAGTGGGATTTAGACAGGGTTTTTGGATCTAAGAAAGGTTTCATACCAGCTTTGGCCTTAAGACCAGGTTTAGCTTTCAGGCCAGGATCTGACCAGGTTTTTTTTGATGAAAAACGTTTTTGACCAGGTTTTAAACTCTAGACCAGTGTTTTAGGCTAAGAACTTTGTTAAACAACAGGTTTTAGACTCTAGACTCTGCAGGCGAGGCGCAGTGACAATTTCACCTCGGTGGCGAAGCAGGTCAGAGCCGCTGTGACTTTTGCAGCAACTGGGAGAGCACAGGGGCCACCGGGCCGCGCACACGGAGCCACGATGCGCGTCACCGTGTGGACCACCGCACGGGACAGATGTAATCTGTTCCTGTGTCATAATAGGAGTACAAAATTAAGTGATAATTACATTTAAACACAGCAGCAGGCTAATCCATTCATCATGCTTGTGATCCACCTGCATTCCTGGTCTGTCATCGCCAAATAGCAGAACCTTTGGTGAAAATATATCTCCTCCTCATCCTCCTTGCAATAATGTACTCCATCTTTTTAGATCACGTTAAGAATAAAGATTAAAACAGAGAAATATGGGCAATCACAGGTAAATCCTTAAGACACAGAGTGACTTACATTTATTCAGAGAGCGTCTCTCTCTTTTTTCTTTTCTTTTGAATTTCATGAGATGACAAAAGCCGGATACTCCGTATTGGATGATGTGGCTGTTTGTGGTTGGCTGAGAGATATGAACTCGTTAGTTATGACAAACGTCTCTGATCTGATATCAGATGTGACGGGACAATTAATATAGATACAAATGTATGTGCTGGTTCAGACGGTTACATTAAATAGTGGTTGCTGTGATTGTTTATTGCATTGAAATGTGCCTGACACTCTGGATACCTGCCTGTGAGGTTTTGGTGACGTGTGCACACTGTGCGTCTGTTAGCCACATTACCACTGCACGGGGAGTGCCTCGCCTTCGCCGAGAATAGACCAGGTTGGAGCTGGCGGGCTTTCAGAGCACCTTCCGCGCATTTTTTTGGCACGAAATTGTCACTGCACCAAGCTGAATCTGTCGACACCTCCCCCTGGTGCGCCGTCACACCCATCTCAGCGCAGCCGGTCTACCAAATTGCCAAATTGGCTGCGCACGGCGGTGCGCCGGACGAAATTACTACTGCGCGGGGTGCGCCACCCTACGCCACCCTGAGTTGCGCCAGGAAATTAGAGCCCTAAGACTTTGTCTTAGATCAGTTTTTTTAAATCCAGACCAAGTTGTTTAACCAGGTTATACTTAAGACTTGGTATTAGACCAGATTTTAGACTCTAGACTAGGTTAATAGACTAAATACTTTGTCTTTGTCTCTACACATTTGATGTCTCAGACTAAAATATGAACTGATTAGATTTTGGAGGTCATAGTTCAAAGATGATTAAGTATGATGTTCACTGCCTGCTTGTGAATGCATCATCTCAAAATGTTTTCCAGGATTTCTTCTAAATTTTGCACAAAGGTCAAAGGTTTTTTTTTTGTTGTTGTTGTTATAAGGTCAAAGATTCTGTGGGTCCAATGTCTTGAGCCCCATGACCATCTCTGGCTTGTGAACTCAATATGTGTCACATAACATTCCTCTGTAACAGTGAAGTCACTGGTCACAGATAAAGAAGAAGAAGAAATGTTGTAAAATGGAGCAGCGTGGTGGTGTTGGCTGCAGAGTCGAGGCGCTCTGTGAGAATAAGTTTTATTTTTATCTTGTGGTTGTTGGAGCTTTTTAAAGGTTCTGGCAGAGTGAGGGAGCAGGTGGGTGGAAAAATCACAGAGCGGAGGCCACAGAGTCGTACTCACAAACACACTAACTTTACAGTTATATTAAATTAGAATCAAGAGAGACTTTACTTCTTTATTTAAACTATGAAAGGAAGGATCGAACTTCAGGATCCATCACTTTACTTAACTCAGGTTTTAAAATTCTTTTGCTGATACCTACAACCAACTGGTCAGCTGTGCTGTACATATGAGAAGTAGGTGCAATTGAGCCATAGTGGAGGCATGTTCCCGAGTTATAACATCAAGTCATGTCATTAAAATCAAATATCTGATGCACAAGCCTCGGAGTGTCCACTGGTTAATAAAACACTCAAACAAACAAACTAAGAACATTTACTTATTGTTGAAATCTGTGTCAAAACCAGCAGGATAAAAGCTAAATTGTGAAATTGCTAAAAACAAAAATGTTAAATCGTGATTCATCCAAGATCAATTGGTAGTTTTCTTCAAGGTGTGTTTAAAGTACAACAGCATATCAGGGACACTCCAGATATTAACACAAAAGTAAAAAAATCAGTAAATTTTCATAAAAAAAAAATAAAAAACTTGATGTTTTAAAACCAGACAGTGTTCAGTGCAGTATTTGATCATCCTACACTGTTTTGTGGCTTTAATTCACCTAAAACTCCTAAAATTACACAAAGGAGACCTTATCTGCAGGAATGTGTCAGTGTAGCTTGTATGACAACTACTTCTGAAAAGCTGCAGAGCTGATCTCTGTCAGTGTAGCTAATATTCAAGCTAATGCAGTTGGCCTCATGCAACTCCCCCAACACTCCTCTAAGATTAAAAGCCTAATTTTATTAGGCTAATATTTGTAAGAAACCAAACTTTACGGTGCTGAGATCATTAAGTGTTAATTAAACCAAAATTAACACTGTTGAGATTATTCAGTGTTACATAAAACCAGACCTTATCCTGTTGAAATTATTCAGTGGTGAAAAAAACTAAACTTTACGCTGTTAACATTATTCAGTGTAAAACAAAACCAAATTTTTAACTGTTGAGATTTACCAGTGTAAAATAAACCCAAACTTTACACTGTTTAGATACTTCAGCGTAAAATGAATCAAACTTTACACAATTGAGATTATTCAGTGTTTAATAAAACCAAACTTTACACTGTTGAAATTATTCAGTGTTAAATAAAGCCAAAATTTACACTGTTGAGATCATTCAGTGCAAAAAAAAATAAAATTTTACTTTGTTGAGATAATTCTGTGTTGAATAAAACCAAACGTTAAATAATGAGATCATTCAGTGTTAAATAAAAACCAGACTTTACACCGTTGAGCTTATTCATTGTTGAAACCAAACTTTACAATTTTGAAATGATTCAGTGTTTCTTAAACCAAACTTTAAAATGTTGATATTTTTTGGTGTTAAAAAAAACAAACTTTACCCTATTGAGTGTTAAATATAATCAAACTTTGTGCAGCTGAGATTAATCAGTGGTAAATAAAAACAAACTTTATACTGTTGAGATTATATACAGTGTTTATTAAAACCAGATTTCACACTGTTGAGATTATTCAGTGTTAACTAAAACCAAACTTTTCACTATTGAGATTATCCTGTGTTAAATAAAACCAGATTTTACTCTGTTGAGATTATTCAGTTTAAAATAAAACCAAACTTTATATTGTTGAGATTATTCAGTTTAAAATAAAACCAAACTTTATATTGTTGAGATTATTCAGTGTTCAATAAAACCAAACTTTATACTGCTGAGATTATTCAGTGTTCAATAAAACCAAACTTTATACTGTTGAGATTATTCAGTGTTCAATAAAACCAAACTTTATACTGTTGAGATTATTCAGTGTTCAAGAAAACCAAACTTTATAGTGTTGAGATTATTCAGTGTTCAATAAAACCAAACTTTATACTGTTGAGATTATTCAGTGTTCATTAAAACCAAACTTTATACTGTTGAGATTATTCAGTGTTCGATAAAACCAAACTTTATACTGTTGAGATTATTCAGTGTTCAAGAAAACCAAACTTTATACTGTTGAGATTATTCAGTGTTCAAGAAAACCAAACTTTATTGTGTTGAGATTATTCAGTGTTCAAGAAAACCAAACTTTATTGTGTTGAGATTATTCAGTGTTAAATAAAACCAAACTTTATACTGTTGAGATTATTCAGTGTTCAATAAAACCAAACTTTATACTGTTGAGATTATTCAGTGTTAAATAAAACCAAACTTTATACTGTTGAGATTATTCAGTGTTCAATAAAACCAAACTTTATAGTGTTGAGATTATTCAGTGTTCAATAAAACCAAACTTTATACTGTTGAGATTATTCAGTGTTAAATAAAACCAAACTCTTTGCTGTTGAGATTATTCAGTGTTAAATAAAACCAAACTCTTTGCTGTTGAGATTATTCAGTGTTAAATAAAACCAAACTCTTTGCTGTTGAGATTATTCAGTGTTAAATAAAACCAAATTTTAAACTGTTGAGATTATTCAGTGTTCAATAAAACCAAATTTTATACTGTTGAGATTATTCAGTGTTAAATAAAACCAAACTTTACGCTGTTGAGATTATCCTGTGTTAAATAAAACCAAACTTTATACTGTTGAGATTATTCAGTGTTCAATAAAACCAAATTTTATACTGTTGAGATTATTCAGTGTTAAATATAACCAAACTTTACGCTGTTGAGATTATTCAGTGTTCAATAAAACCAAACTCTTTGCTGTTGAGATTTTTCAGTGTTCAAGAAAACCAAACTTTATACTGTTGAGATTATTCAGTGTTAAATAAAACCAAACTCTTTGCTGTTGAGATTATTCAGTGTTAAATAAAACCAAACTTTACGCTGTTGAGATTATTCAGTGTTCAATAAAACCAAACTCTTTGCTGTTGAGATTATTCAGTGTTAAATAAAACCAAACTCTTTGCTGTTGAGATTATTCAGTGTTAAATAAAACCAAACTCTTTGCTGTTGAGATTATTCAGTGTTCAATAAAACCAAATTTTAACTGGGACCTTTTGTGACTAAGTCTTTTTTAAATAAAAATCTTATAAAGGCTTTTTTAAGACTTTTTAATGCTTTTTAAGGTCCAGAATGTCAAAAATCTGATTCCAGTTGACATGTCCTATCCTTAATGTCCCATACATCATGCTCTGTTTTATCTTTTCTCAGCTTCAAGGAGTTGCTTTTGGAATCATCCTTGAACTCTTTAAACATTTTTTAGCTCCAGTACAACTCCACCTGCTCCATAATCTCACTCAAACTCCTGCAAAGCAGACATTGCCTCTTTAAATGTATTCGTTCATGCCGCTCTGTGTTGCAGACTCGTCTCAGTCGGGCGTATTTTTCTTCATCACGTATCAAAGTCATGTGCTTTCTTTGTCACCTGCCAATAAGACGCTCTGCAGCTAACAATCCCTCTCACTGTACTCGTATGCTCTCCGGTGAAAAACTACCGCCGTGAGTGAAACAGATTTCCACAATCTAAACCAATCGTCCATCCATCTCCGGTGCGTCCTCCTCAGCCTCCCATCTCGCTCACAAAGCCATTACTCTCGGCTCACGCTAACCCCGGTGCCGCAGCCACAATTAAAACCTTATTTCTGCTGAAGGAAATTAGATTTAATGAACGGCAGGCCGGGCAACAACAGATGGTTCGTCTTATTGGAGGCACAAAGATAGACGGGCTGTTTGAACGCCTTCAGATCAAATGCCAGTGGTTATCAATTAGGAGCTGAAGTAAGCTGCGACAACATGAAACAGAGCAAGGCCTTCACCGCCACGGCCACACCTCCGTGGCTGTGAGACACGGCGCGAGGAGACGCGAGGACGGTCCATATGCTGCAGTCTAAACGGCCCAGATGTTTGGGAATGCTGAACCAGGAAATGTGGACTGATAAATATGAATTATCTCCATGACGACCAGGTAAAACATGAGCCTGCTCCACACCAAACAGTCAAACTTTTTATGTCTTCCTCACCGGCTGCGGTAAATGTTTCCTTAATGGTATAAAAAGTCAGAATAAAATCATTAAAAGAAGCTAAATTTAAGGACTTTTGGGAGCGTCCACTTCCGCGCCGTCATTCTGCTTCAAAGAAAAAAGATAAATGATGATGCCATTAAAAGTGAACTAATTAAGGAAGGCTTCTTTTAAGAACTCATTAACTGCAACCTCATTTACATAATGATGCATATTAATTAAGTTTTAATGAATCTGAATTTCCAGCAAGCTGCATTTCTTTGGCTGTGGAACAAATTGAACAAATTATTTAAAAGTGTTCTTGAATCTACTTTTCTCTCCAAAGGGGAGCGAGGATGCAATCATTTGTAGAAAATCATATTTTTCTCTCTGCAGCCCGTGCCCATCTGTTAATTATTTTTAATGTAATCATTTAGCCTTTTGTTTTCCTGCTCCTCCAGGAGGCGACGGGGAGGTGCGGGAGCGACTTGAAAGGCGGCAGAGTGAGGAGACGGCGGAGATGAAGAGGGAGAGCAGAGATTGTGTTTTTGGATGTTGTCATGTGGGACGGTGAGCGCTCTTCTTCTCTGGTTCAGATATTTTCCTGTTTCCTGTGTGATGACTGAACCATGTATGTTTCCTGTCACAGCACGTATTACAGGAGCCTGCAAATGAAGAAATGAAGTGACAAAGCTGAGCTGCAGAGATGATTCAGAGGAGGAACAGAAAGAAGAGGAGCTGCTCCTTCCTGCAGAGCCACAAGTATTCCAGCACTGAACAGCCAACTGACTGATGACTGAGTTGGAGTTACAGCTATTCTAGTTCTGGTACTGCTGTCAGTTTGGGTTTGGAACGGAGATCAAGAAATGAATAGGAACTAAGAGCTTCAGAACAGCTGCAACAAAATCCTAAATATCTGCAACATAAAAAGGAGTCCCATCATGACTGCATACAGTCTCAACGGGACGGAACAGTTCAGTCCAAAGGAAGTTTCCACAACAGACAAAATGCAAACAACAGTAATAATAACATGAATGTAAACTCATGTTATCTGCACAAAAGAAGCAAAAACACAGATGAAAAGAGCAGTAAAATAAGGGAGGCATAGGTAACACAAATGAAAAAGACATGGAGAGTAAGAAAGTAGACAAATCAGCAGCTGCAAAACAAAGAAAAGAAACTGAAATACAAATAAAAAATACAAATAAAATACAAATAAGAACATGAACATCAACATTTTAACATTCTTAAGTCATTACTGCTCAAGAACTAAAAACTTCAAATATTAGAGTGATTTAAATGTACACAAAAACTCTGTATTTTATTGTTTTTACCTTTGTCGTGATTGGTGTTGAAATTAAAGTAACCAAGTCATTACAAGGTAAGCTTATGACTTTTTAACTTGAAAATTTGGTTTAGTTTGGTTTCTTGATTCTGGCAAAATTCTTCATTGCAATTCGACGATGTTTCATCATTATATATGGAGATATTGTGAGCAGGACAATACATCCATATTCCCTGTAACTAAGCAATTTTTAATAAGTATTTACAGCATTAATGACCCACAATTTATGCATAAAAAAATATTTTCTACTTATTGGTAAAGACACGGTCCCTGCAACATGGATAAACTTTCCATCTGTGTCAGGGACAGAAATCAATCCATGAATCAATAAATCAGTCTTCATTTGTAGAGCACCACATCATAATTGCAAGTCACTTTACAAAAAAGTAGGTCCATGACATATTCTTGTTTATATATATATATATATATATATATATATATGTATATATATATATATAAATATATATATATTATATGTATATGTATAATGTATATATATGAAGGTTGGATTAAAGACCTGAACTCTGGTCCAGCTGAAAACAGGGGGTCTTAGTCCACCTCAGACTGAATCAGAATCATTTCCCAGTGGGTGTGAATCTCAATCTTCAAGTCCGAGCAGAGCATGGTCACACATCGCTCTGCTCACTGTGCCAGCTGATGCTGCTTTATCTTTATTTGGTGGTACAGAATAGTTCAGCTGAACCTGGGTCAAAGTCACAGACTGTAGAAGACCTGGATGAAGCCTTGTCACAGGAGCCTTTGGAGCTGTGGATGTTCTCTGGTGGACGCTGCCATACTGTGTGTCATCTCAACCAAACTCCACCTCCATCTACTCACAGAGAGGTGTGTTGGGGTGGGACCTAAGGCCATCCGACTAATGCCTTTCAAAAACCGGAATATCCTCACTAAATGAAAAACGTGCATGATATTAAATATTCACCCCCTCACAGCCACTTTTTGAAACAGGCTGTAAAGATGATTATTTTGGATTATTAAAATATCATTCCTCTGCAGCCAGCCTTAAGCCGACACTCGGGAGCTCATGGCCCTTCCACATGGGCCTCCATTTTAGCCCTGGAGGTCACCGCCTGGTCATAGAGCAAGCATGAGGAGGATGGTAGGAACAAAGACTGCAGCTACAGCCCCAGCTTGTGGTGGGAGGCTTTATAACATTTTATATTACCTAATGAATTATATATTATCCAAACCCAGACTGAACCAAGTCTGCTGAATTTAAGGTGTAAAGTGACCTCAGACTTTTCTCAAGTGTGTCATGAGAAGAAGACTTCCTCTTCAGCACCTTGTTTTTTCTCCTGCCTGACACTTAAACACTTCTGTACGTTAATATCAACGATCATTTTTGTTTATAAGAAAACAAGTTGAATTTATAAATCTATCTACCTCTGCCAGCTGGGGTAAATGAAACAGTCGTGAAAATTCAAGAGTCTATTTCTGCACCACCTTTTACTCTGTGAACATCAGTCCATGTTTAATGATAAAGCTTCTGTAATTTCAGCAGGTTGACCCCTCTGATAAATAAAATACTTCATTTAGAGGGTTTCATTTATTTTAAGAGTGCCTTTCTCTCACCTCTCACCATGTTCTTGAGGAACATCACTGACAATGCCTCGTTAAAGACTCTTTTCTCTGTAATTCTTCAGCTGAGGACGCTCCGTCTCTGTCTCTGCACGGGCTAAAAGTTTGTTCCTCCATCTTTAATATCAGAGTATGTGTTGACTCAGATTAACAGAATCAAACTCAGCGGTGGACTCGTCTGGTCTGCGTGAGCGTGAAGTCAACAGCTGCTGGAGTTTTCAGGCAGAGTAGCTTCGCCCCGCTCTGTCTCCAGCGCACACACCTGTTCTGCAGGTGAGTCTGGGGACAGCTCAGCGCTCTGGAGAGCGGGGAGGACGCGGGTCGTTTACAGGGAGAGGCAGGCCGCCGCCTCAGGAGGCCGTTTGAACCAATAGAACAAACAGAGACTCCCTGTGTCTGCATCCTAGGGGACGACCCACGAGGTGTCTCTGAGGGCCACGCACCGCCTCATCCTCCTCCTCCTCCTCATCCTCGTCCCCGCGGCGAGCTGCAGGCCTCTGTAGGGACAGAGGGGGGAAGGAGCTGGAGGCTGGCGTTGGCTGCGTACTCATGACAGCCAGCAGCGTCCTCAGGGAGGTCAGAAGTCGTGGATTCGTACAAGAGGAGTCGGCGAGGCAGAGTTACTGAAAATGGAAGCAGATGTTCGTTAATTAGAGGAAATGTGACTGACAAGACTGGAGCGCCGAGGTACACCAGCTCGCCCGCCATCCAGCAGCTGTTGTTACCCGACTTCATTGTCAGCCTCACACACGCGTCCCGCCCCCCGCCGCGCCGCGCCCAGACGCCCAGCACCCACAATTATCAAAACAGAATTAAGCTTGATTGAATCGACTCTCTTTCTGAGTCAATGAGCACCTCCTTCTCCCCGCTCCTCTTCCTCTTCACTCCTCCCGCCTCGGCGTCTTTAAAGAGCGCCGGAAAAACAAGAAAAGAGTTCTGATCCGGGATCTCAGGTGCTCCTGCACCACGCTCCTGAGCCATAAAACCTGCATTCAGACGCCTCTACATTCCTCACACACTGTGGTTCAGATGGAGAAGCTCATCTGCAGCTTCTGTTTGTGGACTCTTCTCAGAGAACTCCCTAAAACCAGAGGACGGATGTTTGAAGTTACTGAGGGGGAGACTTAGTGACCTTCAGCTTCATCTCCAAAAGACCACAGAGTCAGGGAGCGTGATGGTGGGCAGCACAGTCAGCTCCTCTGATCACTCCAGTTTGCAGATGTTTGTGAAAACAGCTGTCTGTGTCCTTCTGTCCACACCAGACCCTCCCTGAAACAGTCTCAGAGTCTCATGGGCTTTGCCTCTGAACTCATTACAGCACTGTTTTTTTTTTTACTGTACTTTTATTTGTATTTCATCAGCATCAGGAAAAAGGACCCCTCTGTCTGCATCATACAAGACTACATATGAGGTTAAGAACTGAAGCAGCTCATTTTTGTATGATCCTTTAGTAAAACCCTCGGGGTTACAGTCAGAATGCTAACTGTCCGTCATAATTTCATATGAGGCCCTTTTTAAACTCAGCCTGAAACTATCCAGCATGTAGGCAGCTGTAGACACACACATCAGGGACAACATTAGTCTGATAGAAGTCAAAACACCCTGGATGAATAATCCGAACAGTGACCCCCCCCCCCCCCGTGCTGTGGTCAACACTGTAATGGCGAGAACTTGATGAATGGCTGCACATTAGGCCCATTCAAACAGCAGATGTTAATGGTCTCCACATGAGCGTTATCAGATCATTTGTGTCAGCAGCAGAATATGAATGAGTCGGATTAGCTTCGATTTGGGGTCTCTGCTGGCGGGGCCCTCCACGCTGAGGGCCCCTGGGTAACAGTCTCATTACTGCAGCAGAGTGTGTGTGTGGAGGACGCGGAGCCCCCTCAGACCCTCGGAGGAGAGAGGTGCCTGATGGGAAATGGAGTCCTGTTATTGATGCAGAGTGTGCTGGTAGGTGACGTAACTCGCCCTCCAGTGGTGGAGTTTGAGGCCCTCGGCACGGGGAGCAGTGAGTGAACAGCTGTTGAAGCTTTAACTCTCAGTTTATGCTCTCTGAAGATCTGGATTAACTCTGATCATCCTCCTCCTGATCTGATCTACAGTGATCGCACCTCCTGACTCAGAGGTCCTTTTAGGCTCAACAATAATTAATTTATTTAACCGGGCCTTTAATCAGCAGGGTCAGAATTTGTGGAGGCTCACCCATCACCATCTTCCTCCATCTTGTTTCCTTGGCCGCTGTATAAAAGTGGAATCAGTCAGGCCAACCAGCCTCTTGTAGCATGAAGCCCAGTTCAGACCAAAGCTTCATGAGGGACCTTGATTTAGAACATTTCAGGAGAACTGTGAATGGGCCATTGATCTCAAATCTGGCAGGCTGACGGTGGGTCCTGTGATTTAGTTTGTCAAATTCAGCAGCTTTAGAACATCGGACAAGTCATGGGTTTAAAACATGGGAGTCCAAACTTTTTGCTGAGGGCCACATATGAAATAATACAAGTACGATAGCATCAAAGTGCCTGGGGGCTCTCGCCTTGGCCCAGATAAGACATCCTCAATCATTTAAAGTGCTTGTGAAGAAGGGTGGGAAAGAGTAGGAGAAGACATTCTGTAAGCTGGCCACAGGCTGGACTCAAACCCAGGTCCGTAGAAGCATGAATAGGGGTTGTGCCTGGTTGCTTACCATTCAGCCAAACCAGTGCCAGCACATCATTATCATTTATTAGCGTGGAAGAGTTCATGTTTATAGGCGCACTCACGTCCACAGAGAATATGGGCATGATGCTTTCCTGTCAGACTGGTTAAACTTTGATTGACAACGTCCTGGAAAAGTCCTGGACAACTATCTGCAGAAAAAAAGAAACAATATATGTTAACCATTTGTGGGAAAGGCTGTTGTAAGAGAATTAATATTTTTCTGTCTTCGCAGGTTTACTTTAAGAATAAAGCCTGATGGCTTCAAATGCCAGGCATGGTCAGCCGTACCTCAGGACGGAGCGTTCAAAGGAAGGTCTCCAGCCTGAATCCTAAGTGGCATCGCTCATCTGAGATATCATGGACTTTGACTGGCAGAACTATAGACAGGCACACACACACACTCACACAGACTAACTGAACTATTGAGAGGCACACACACACTCACACAGACTAACTGAACTATTGAGGGGCACACACACACCCACACAGACTTACTGAACTATTGAGAGGCACCTCGTTGCCAGTATAATACTGTCAAATTTACAGCAACCTCTTTACAGTGTAGGGCTGCACCACTGCTGCTCTTCTGACAGTATGAGGCATGTGGTCTAAAAGCCCCCGGAGCCTGTAGGCCGGCTGGTCTATTGTCATCAGGGACCAAGAGGACAGGTTGCGTGCCTGGATTACACAGAACAAGAACATGAAATAATGATCAGTTAAATGGACCTGCACAGGTGAGAGCCGGGTAAACTTTTGAGCATTAACCCTTGACCCTTTGTCTTTTGCAAAAGTCCCTTCAAACCCTGGCCCCTGTTTCCATCCATGTGAACTTATGTGAAGTGTTACATCATGGCTGCACTCGTCTTCAGGTCAGACTACTCCTGTTTCCTCCTCTCTGCAGACTTTCTGAGGACTCTGACTGAGCTAAACCTTCACAGCTGTGGTGAATGAAAGCGAGCAGCAGTTATTTTTATTCTTTTTACCAAACCAAAGTGAAGAACGAGAGAAGAACAACCCTCCTCCTCTGACTGTGACGACGAGCTGCGTCCCCTGAGGGCTGCAGCCGAGGCGGCAAAACAAAGAGCCAGATTTCAAAAAAACGCTGCAGCGTTGAGAATAACTCTGAATATGAAAGCACGGCCGACTCCAAAGGTAAAGTGTTGCACTCAGAGCCGGTGAGGTGGTGTAATTAGGTCAGGTGAGATGCAGGGAGAAAAGTTTAACTTTGTGGACCTTTTTTTATTTCTCGTCTCTCCTCCTGAACGTCTCGGCACGGCTGAAGAACAGAGTTTAGGTTTTTCACTGTCACATGAAATATCAGCCCTCTCTGCTCGGGCTCAGTGCAGAGATAAAGCTCTCAGCCTCAGACGTGTCCTCTGAATGTTCTCTATCTTTTTCTTTGAGGCCCGCTCAGGTTTGACCTTTGACATCGGCTGATTTCTCCAGATTCAGTGCCCGTCATCATGTGGATCCTTCAGCTTTAAGCTGAAACCATGTCCCTCATCAGAGAAGGACCAGGCTAATCAGTGCCCTTGTAGGGACAAAGAGGCGGGCTACATTTTCGTGCTGAAAGAGAGATTGTAACCTCTGATTGGTCCGTATGGACAGATCAATGAGACCAATGACCCTCCATTTTTTTAAGAGGTCACCTTCTATGAGAGGATGGACTGGGGCTTTATCCCATGGACATGTGAAATGGTCCATCTGGTGTGTCAGGTTCCTTCAGCTTTGGTCCACCAGTGAAGAAAAGTGAGAAACTGAAGTATAAAAAATAGTTTTGTTTGTTTCCTCTAACAAGAGGGTCATGTGTTTGTCACTGTTTGTATGTTTGTCTGTCTGTCTGTGAGCTTAATTCAAAAAGTTCTGGACAGATTTCAATGAGAGTTTGGGGAAATGTTGGTCACTGCATCAGGCAGAAGTGATTTGATTTTGGTGATGATCTGAATCCTGATGTGGATCCAGGAGCTTTTTAATTCTTTGATATTACTGTGGGACAGGACAGTTGGAGGACTTCTTGTTTCATTAATGAAAATCTCATGAAAAAGGCCTGCAGCAGATAACCCCCACACCTCCCCTGAAGTCCATCTCCCCTGACCCCTGGTCAGGAAGGTGTGTATTAGAGCTCATTCTAGTGATATCTATGAAAATAACATGGAAAATAAAACTGTACAAAATACATTTTAGATATCTTAATAATAAGACAAGAAAAAGGCTGTGGCCATCATATTTGTGTTTTGTAAAAATTTCTGGTACCCATCAGACATTAAAACCCAAACACTAAAAAATAAAAACTAGGCACAAACAAAGCAACAATAAGGCCCATATAGAAGATACCACAACCCCCCCAAAAATGTAAAGATAGGGTTTGTCTTTGAACAGAATAAAACCTTTTTTATGGAAATATAAATATGATTAGCTGTCACCTGTAACCCCTAATTTTCATGAATCTGTCTTCGCAGTGGTCCTTAAATGCCACTCACTCCATGGAAAATCCTCCCCAGCATCTTCAGTCAGTCTGTTTCCACAGGCTGCGCCTGCGGAGAGGGCCATTAGTGAAGTTTTGTGCTAAACCCAATGCAGGAAAACAAATACAGTGGCTAATATCCATGCCCCCAGCATATCCATGGTCAGAGCAGAGCTGCTGTGCGGACGCGACGCTCCATGGGCAGACTGTGTGGAAAACTGAGGTAACAGCTCAAACACACCTGGTGAAGCTGCTTTCCACTCTGACTCGCCGTGCCTTTCAGACCAGTGCGTGTGCTGCGTTTGGCTGCATCTCCCTGCTGCCTCAGCTCAGCCCATCTTAAGGTATTTGACTTCTTTATAGAGCTTCTATAGAAAGTTCCTGAAGAACCACGGTAAACCACAGTGACCTGATTCACTAAGCAACTGAGCCAAAAAAAACGCAACTAGAGCATTTTGTACGAACAAGAGGAATCAAAATTTGAGCTTTTACTCTGAAAGGCACTGACAGGAAGTGTAACTGAACCATTTCTGTCTCTTCTCATGCTGTGGACATGCATCTCTGCTGAGACAAGATAAGCATGGCTCTGTATTTGTGCTTCCTGTATAGTTTGGCAGATACACATGTGTGGTTGTGGTAAAAATAGCCTCTTGGCTAGCAGACCTACTTCACCGCTAAATTTTATATTTAATGGCCACAGATTTGACAGATGAGGCTTGTCTTTAAAATAGCAGCATTCCTTTATTAAAGATATTAATGTCAGCCTGAGGCTCGATGCCCGCCACAAACCAATGAATGTCCTCAGACCAAACAGAGGGTCACTTCACCGAGGTGTTAAAGACGACGTCTGTTACCAGGAAGACGATTCATTTCTTTAATTTTTATGCAGCACAAAAAAACAGCAGCAGTAGCAGCAGCTGGCCTGGCTCAGCCAGATTTTCAGAGGGACTCCTGCTGATACACAAAGTGAAAACAAAGAGACACAAATTAGCATAAAAACAAAACAGAGTTAGACAAAAACACGCCTCATGTACAAACGATGAAGAAGAAACCTGAGAGTGATTTTGGTTTCAGTTTGGATCCAGAGCCTCTCAGAGAGCCGAGCGTCTAGGGCAGGAGGAGGTCCTGTACAGGGACATGTGTGTCAACACCAAGCTGAATTGTATGAAGTATATGTTAGGATATGAAATAAGATTGCCCGGTACTGCTGCAATACCAGAATTTCCCCTTTGGGGATCAATAAAGGACTATCTTATCTTATCTTATCTTATGATCACGTTATGTTGTAGAATAAAATGCAGAAGCACTTATAAGTGAAGCAGAAAACAGCGCTCTAATGTACCTTACCCTTACTGTGACAGATCTACACAGAAAAAACAGCAATAACAATGATTTCAACCGATACAAATAAAATAAAAAGGTTTAAAATATGTCAGAAGAGACATCAAGATGTTTCTTCAGAACCTTTTCCAACATAAAAAAAAATTCAAAACTGTAAACAGTAGAAAAAACGGACTTAAATGGTAAATGGACTTGAGCTTATATAGTGCTTTTCTAGTCTTTGACTACTCAAAGCTGCTTAACACCAGAGGTCACACTTACCCATTCACTCTCACATTCACTCACTGATGGTTCAGAGTTTCAATGTTAGTTATCCATCAGTATCAGCTAACACATTCACACTCTTTCATGCCCATTTACACACCACTGACGCAGCAGTGGGAGCAACTTGGGGTTAAGTGTCTTGCCCAAGGACACATCGCCATGTGTAGCCCGGAGCTGGGCTCGAACCTGCAACCTCCCGATCACTGACCAAGCGCAAAAAAATCCATAAAAACAGCAAACCTAAGAGCTTGATCACTGTTTCTAAATTTCATATCCATCCATCAAGTCCAGCTGGATATCTTATCACAAGGAATAAAAATCAAAAATTAGGCATTGAATTTGCTGTATTCATCAGAAGATATCTGACAATGAAATGAGTAAATGTCACTCCGTGAGGGTCTTAAATGAAGGTAGATCATATGTTAGGTGTTCCCGCCCCTGGCTGTGATTGGATCAATGACATCGAGCTGCAGCAGGTGACAGGCTGTGAAGGAGCCAGTCCCAGCTCGACCGAGTCACAGCCGGACACGTCAGCGTTCGCCTCAGTGACGTGAGATTTGAGTAAAAACCCATTTGTTCTGTTTAGATGGTACAATAGGGATGCATTAGTCACCCTGAGATACTTCAGTTCTTTTTTTTGTGGCCGCACATTTTTGTTATTGTATTATATCATACCGGCCCACCGGTTTAAACGTTGAGGTCGTCGCCAGGGGCTGCTCCCTTTGTGTCTTAGCAAAACAGCAGCTTATTCTTAATCATTTTACAGGTCATTGTTTTCTTGTCTGATTGGCAAATATTTTAACTCATTACAAGCTGGTAAGGCTTTTTTTGCTGTAATTTGCTGAAATGAGGCTGAACAGGTAGTTTTGGACTTCCATAAGGTCCTGTCCACACGGAGATGGAAAATGATCTCTGTAAAGACACTGAGGCTGTAGCGCTGCCCTGGACATGAACCAGAACCAGAGAAGAAGACACAGAGCATGTGCACAAAACATGTGAGATATAAACAAACACAAGAAGAAGAAAATAATCCATCTGCAGTCCTTCATGTCCTCGTTTCTCACGGCGGTCATAGAGGAGCAGGAGATTGTACAGCCATGACAGGCTCACTGTATTCATCCGTCCTTTCTGTGGTCAGATAAGAGCAGGTGGTTTAAGACAAAGACAGGGCATAAAATCATCGTCTCTGGAAAAGTTTGTATTTACACACAAGGGCAGAATTTAAAGACTTATTCACTCTGGGGCACATTTTCATACTTTCAGAAAGTCTGATCCATGTGGACGGAACACCTATAGATATAAAAAAAAGACTATGGATACCCCTAAACTCATCTCCTGGTGGACAGCCTTCGGTCTGGTGAGATCTTAGACTTGAAATAGACAAATGTTCTTATATGTGAGCTTTTAGAGAGCAGAAGCACACAGATCCCCCTGAGGTGCCAGAAGAGTCCTGAAGGCTGCTGTGAATGCCTCCCTCTGTCCTTCCAACCTTCAGTCAGAAACCACTACAAACACCTTTGACAGGAGGTAAACTTAGAAACCTGAAGGAGCGGCACATGAGGAGGAGCCCTGACGGTCACTCAGAGGGAGGAGATGATGAGGGAAGAGCCTGGAAATGAACTGGAGAGATGATTTTCACAAGTAAAGAGGATGGGGGAGTTCATCAGATCATGAATAGTTGATGAGACAATGATGATCTCGGGGGTTCCACTGTTGTTCATCATCAATCAATCAATCTTTATTTGTATAGCGCCAATTCATATCAAGTGTTATCTCAAGACACTTTACAATAGAGCACAAAGCTCTTCATGTTATGGATACACATATATGCATAGATACATATATACATATATAAAATACACATATACATATATATACAAATATATACATCCAACACCCAACATGAATCAATATAGCCAATCATGAATCCCTCCATCATGGCGGCAAGAAAAAACCTTCTGTTAAGCAGCAGGAAATCTTGAATGTGGACCCCAGTCTCATGATGAACAGCAAATCCACACGATGCTGTGTTGGGTGTGTGGGCAAAGGGAGGGAGGTAAGTGGAGACAAGTGGACTAAAGTAAGAACTAAAGTTAGTGACAGATAAATGGACCAATCATAGACCTGTCGTCGTCAAATTTGTTTCTGCTGCAAACAAATTTATTAGAGGTTAGCCTCTTGAGATGCTACAACTTGTTTTCAGGAGGGTCCTCATGTCTGTGTGGTTGTGATGATAATTTTATAGAAGTATAATCAATGAAAGTCTTGCTGAAATAAGAATTTATGGTAGTGATGAACTCATGTGTGCCCAGACCACAAGTGCACCCCTACCATATTTGTCTCCGTTAAGTATAAATGTATTAAAGGTAGACCTCTTGAGATGTGACACCTCATTTTCAAGAGGGATCTCATGTCCATGTGGAGCTAGAGATAGTTACTATAGATGTATCAACCATGGATAGAAAGATCATGCTAATATCTACATTAACAGCTATAATGATTATGAACTGGAATGAGATGGCCAAATATGTGTTATGTCTGTAATTGTAGTTATTGAGGCTTCGTGACTCCACAGCAGCAGGCAGTCTCCACCAAGGATCCCAGACCACCTACAAGACCAGAGCCAGAGACGAGTACAGGAGCAAACAGAAAGGGGCAGAGGCAGATATGGAGAGAGAGTGTGAGAGAGAGAGGGATAGAGCCCAGTGTGCCAGATCCCCCCGGCAGTCTAAGCCTATTGCATCTTAACTATGTGTCTAAACTATGGACCATGAGCTGGTCCCTAACTGAAAGCTTTATCAAAGAGGAATGTTTTAAGTCTAACCTTAAAGGTAGAGAGGGTGTCTGCCTCCTGAACCGTGGTCGGTAAATGGTTCCAGAGAAGAGGAGCCTGATAACTGAAGGCTCTACCTCCCAGACTACTTCTAGAGACTGATGGCACCACGAGCAGGCCAGCATTTTGGGAGCGTAATGTTCTAGAGGGGTTGTACGGCACTACAAGCTCTTTGAGATAAACTGGTGCCTGTCCACTGAGAGCTTTATAGGTGAGAAGAAGAATCTTGAATTCTATTCTATATTTAATGGGAAGCCAATGCAGAGAAGCTAATACAGGAGTAATGTGGTCTCTTCTCCTAGTTCTAGTCAGTACATGAGCTGCAGCATTTTGAACCAGCTGAAGCGTCTTAAGAGACTTACTGGGACAGCCTGACAGAAGAGAATTACAATAGTCCAGTCTAGAGGAAACAAAAGCATGGACTAGCTTTTCAGCATTGTTCTGGGACAGGATAGGCCTAATTTTAGCGATGTTACGAAGATGAAAAAAGGTTGTTCTTGAAATTTGCTTTATGTGAGAGTTAAAGGATAGATCCTGATCAAATAGAACCCCAAGATTTCTAACAGTTGTGCTTGGTGTCAGGCTAATGCCATCTAGGGCCGTTAAATCATTAGAAAAGGTTTCTCTAAGGTGTTGGGGACCCAGCACAATGACCTCTGACCTCTGAGTTAAGAAGAAGAACATTTTTGGCTATCCAGGCCCTAATGTCCTATAGACACGCGTCTAGTTTAGATAACTGATTTGTCTCACCTGGCTTCGTTGATACATACAGTTGAGTATTATCAGCATAACAATGAAAATTAACGGAGTATTTCCTCATGATATACTGAGGGGAAGCATATGGAGAAGAGAATTGGACCTAGCACGGAGCCTTGAGGAACTCTGTAACTTACTTTGGTGTACACAGAGGACTTGTTGTTCACATGTACAAACTGGTATCTATCAGATAAGTAGGACTTAAATCAATTTAGGGCAGTCCCTGTAATCCCGAGTAATACCTCTAATCTCTGTATAAGAACATCATGATCAACGGTGTCAAAAGCTGCACTAAGATCTAACAAAACAAGTACAGAGAGAAGTCCCTCATCTGAAGCTGAGAGTAGATCGTTAGTTACTTTAACTAGAGCAGTCTCTGTGCTGTGATGAGCTCTAAATCCTGACTGAAAGTCCTCAAACAGGCTGTTGTCTTGAAGGAAGTCACATAGCTGATTAGCCACTACTTTCTCCAGGATCTTTGAAGTAAATGGAAGGTTTGATATAGGCCTGTAGTTAGCTAATGTTCCCGAATCGAGGTTAGGTTTTTTAAGGAGAGGTTTGATTACAGCTACTTTAAAAGACTGTGGCATGTAGCCTGTTGATAGAGATATATTTATTGTCTCCAGCAGGGATGGACAAACTAGGGGAAAGACCTCCTTGAACAGCTTGGTTGGGATCGGGTCTAAAAGGCAGGTTGATGGTTTGGAGGAGGAGACAAGAGAATTTAGATCCTGAAGGCTAATTGTAGAGAAACAGTCTAACTTAAGTCTGACTACTAAGTCTGACTGGCAGAGTCATCAACAAGCTGATCCAGCTGAGAGGGGCTATAGCTAATATCACAGTTATCAGTTGGCCAATTTATTGAGTTTAAGGCAGCAGGAATGGCCTCTTTAAATTTAGCCACGGCACCACTGGACAGATTTCTACTCTTCACAGTTTTGTTACAAAACACAAAATCCTCTAAGAAGATGTTAAAAGTTACGAAGAAGTGATCGGATAATAAAGGATTTTTGGGAAAGACTTTTAGTTCATTATTATCAAGGCTAGAACAAAATCGAGGGTGTGGTTAAAATGATGAGAAGCTTCACGAGCAGCCTGAATAAAACCAGCTGAGTCTATTAAGGACATAAAAGCTGATCTAAGGCTATCACTTTCTTTGTCAACATGGATATTAAAATCACCTACAGTGAGTATTTTATCAGAACTAAGGACCAAGTTTGATATGAACTCAGAAAATTCTGATAAGAATTCAGAATAAGGGCCTGGAGGACGGTAAATTATCACAAATAGGACAGGCTGGCAGGTTTTTGAGCCAGTATGAGATACATTTAGAACAAGGCTTTCAAAAGAAGAGTAATTAGCCTTTGGTCTAGGATTGATTTGAGACAAGAATGATAAATAGCTGCTACACCACCACCACGGCCTGTGTCGCGGGGTATATGAGTATTTAAGTGACTGGGAGGAGTGGATTCATTTACACTGACATATTCCTCCTGGCACAGCCATGTTTCTGTTAAACAGAGTAAATCAATGTGATTTTCTGATATAAGGTCATTCACTAGTAAAGACTTGGATCTCAGTGATCTAATATTTAAGAGACCACATCTAATTATCTGATGTTTTGAAGCTTCTACATTTGAGGTTTTGATTTTAATCAGATTTCTATGATTGACACCTTTTTTATTTGTTTTTGTGTTTACATCTATGTGAGGTTTGGGTCAGGGGACAGGCACAGTCTCTATAGAATAATATTCATCACTATTACAACTGTCAAAGCAGTTATCATAGTGATGAACACAACTGTCATAACAGTAATGGGTGGAAAACTGTCCTAAAGTAAGTGCAGAGGAGCGTGGAGGACTGCAGCTCTGCAACATGGTCTCATCTCTGAGAGGTCATAGGTCAGACTCTGCCATGTTTTTAGATAAGAGAGATGCACCAGCCAAAGTAGGATGGATGTCATCTCTTCCTATCAGACCAGGTTTTCCCCAGAAAGATGTCCAATTATCAATGAAGCCCACATCGTTTTCTGGACACCACCTCGATAGCCAGCGGCTATACATGTCATCACTGGTCAGATTTGGTCAGGGGCCAGAGAAAATTACGGTGTCCGACATTGTTTTGGCAAATGCACACACTGATTCAACATTAACTTTGGTCACTTCCGACTGGCGACGTCGGGAGTCATTCGTGCCGACGTGGACATCATGATTACTTTTGTTCATCAAGGTTTCCAAACGTCTGCACAACAAGCATCACCTGATAACTTCAGCAGCTGGTTCATTGGTCTGTTTATCCAGCTCGAGCCTCATTGTGCCCGAGATTTCTTCCTTAGGTTTTTGGTTGGAGGTACCAGTTATCGTCTGAGCTTCTACAGCATTTTCCAGTTACTGTCGTAACTGTCTTGGTGTTACAGTCTAATGAGCGACTGTGTTAACTGATGACTTCAGCCGACTGTCTGATAGATGTTGCCACTGTAGAGACGCTAATGTTTTGCCATGAAGCAATGACTTGGTCCTCCATTCTGACCTTCGTCTATAACTGCATGTGTCCCCTTCACTCTCGTTGCATCAGGATTTATTATCCTAAATACTGAATATGTTTTTTAAAGTTCACTGATCCTCTTCTAAAGCGGGGTCGACACATAAGGATTCTCTAAATCTGAAGAGATTTTTTATCTGTTAGAGACCCCACACATTAACATCAGGCATTGAACAGTTTTGATTGTATTGTGTGTGGTGTGCTCACAAATCACCATTCTGTCCCACCACTGATCTAGTATCTAGTCCTCAAAGACAGGAATCTTGCATGATCAAATGTGATCTAACAAAAACGAAGAAGAAGAAGCATAGCAACAACCATAAATGTCTATGGCAACAAATAGAAAACACTTTGCCCACACACCCAACACAGCATGGTGTGGATTTGCTGTTCATCATGAGACTGGGGTCCACATTCAAGATTTCCTGCTGCTTAACAGAAGGTTTTTTCTTGAGCCATGATGGAGGGATTCATGATTGGCTAAATGGATTCATGTTGGGTGTTGGATGTATATATTTGTATATATATGTATATGTGTATTTTATATATGTATATATGAATCTATGCATATATGTGTATCCATAATATGAAGAGCTTTGTGCTCTATTGTAAAGTGTCTTGAGACAACACTTGTTATGAATTGGTGCTATATAAATAAAGATTCAGATTGATTGACTACATGCAACATGGGAGAGGACATACGAGAAGAGGGAATGGTCAGTGCCGCCCCTCCCAAAACGCAAAACAAGCGCTGTGCGTAGGGCCCTGTGATCCATGGGGGGGCCCCATTTTGCACACAGGGACGCATTCTCAGCTATCTGCTGCAGCCACAATCCGCTCTGTGGACTACAGGCCCGATATTTTCCATTTAAAGTGTGGCTGTTACCGTTGTTGTCTGTCAGTTATGTCATTTTGCTGTGGGCGAGGCGCAGTGACAGTTTCACCTCATCATGGACGACGACAGCAGCAGCAGCAGCAGCAGCTCCAGGCGGCCAAACTTCTCCCAGGAGGAAACTGATGTGCTGGTCCGAGAGGTCCAAGCTCGAGTACCATAATATATGTTGATGCGAACAGACCTCCATGGGCTGATGATGCAAAAACAGCCTGGGAGGACGTTACTAATATTGTCAATCAAGTTTGTCCACATATTCTGAGAACCGCTGCCCAATGTAAAAAACGGTTCAATGATGTAAGGAGAAGGGCCAAACAAAAGCTCTCAGATCAAAGAAGACTCACGGTGGCCACGTGGGACGGCCCCTTCACCAGCCTCACTTTGAGCTCAGCAGAGGAGATCACCTCCTCCACACTCTCCGTGATAAGTATTGAGGGCTCTGGTGGGATAGAAGTTGGGATTACGGGTAAGGCAAAAACATTTTTCCACTAATGAAGACACTCACATTTAGTAACATATATTTAAACCCCACATAATAAAGATGAGTGGTGTGGACAGATCACAACATGAATAAATTGTTTAATGGCAATGAAATCAGAATCACCTGTGCTGAAATGACGCATTTTCATTGTTTACATGTGAAATTAACTTGTTTAACCCTATTGAATCATGATCGATTTGGCATATAACTCCTGATTACACAAAACCAAAGATGTGAATACATTTGATTAACTGTTTATTGACCGAACCGGTCTGACTGATCCCAACCACTGTGGACACAGTGTGCTGGAAAGACCGGGTGGAGAAGAAGGTCAGAGCCGCTGTCACTATTACAGCAACTGGGAGAGCGCAGGGGCCACCAGGCTGCACATCGGAGGCCACGATGCACGTCCCTCACGGGACAGATGTAATCTGTTCCTGTGTCATGAATAGGAGTACAAAATTAAGTGATAATTACATTTAAACACAGCAGCAGGCTAATCCATTCATCATGTGATCCACCTGCATTCCCGGTCTGTCATCTCCAAATAGCAGAACCTTTGGTGGAATACTCTCTCCTGGTATCTCCTCCTCATCCTCCTGCAATAATGTACTCCATCTTTTTAGATCATGTTAAGAACAAAGATTAAAACAGAGAAATATGGGCAATCACAGGTAAATCCTTAAGACACCGAGTGACTTACATTTATTCAGCGAGCGTCTCTCTCTTTTTTCTTTTCTATTTAATTTCATGAGATGACAGAAGCCGGATACTCCGTATCGGATGATGTGGCTGTTTGTGGTTGGCTGAGAGATGTGAACTCGTTAGTTTGCGTCACTCTTCCAGCTGCCGTCAGGTTGAGTTTCCATTATGACAAACGTCTCTGATCTGACATCAGATGTGACGGGACAATTAATATAGATACAAATGTATATGCTGGTTCAGACGGTTACGTTAAATAGTGGTTGCTGTGATTGTTTATTGCATTGAAATGTGCCTGACACTGTGGATACCTGCCTGTGAGGTTTTGGTGACATGTGCGCACTGTGCGCCTGTCAGCCAAAATTACAACTGCACCGGGTGCACTTCACCTGCGCCGAGAATAGACCAGGTTGGAGCTGGCGAGTTTTCAGTGCACCTCCCGAGCAGTGTTTTAGCACGACACTGTCACTTCGCCAAGCTGAATCTGTCAACAACTCCCCCTGGTGCGCCTCCACACCCATCTCAACGCAGCCGGTCTACCAAATGTGCCAAAGTGGCTGTGCACGGCGGTGCGCCGGACGAAATAACCACTGTGTGGGGTGGGCCACCCTGTGCTGCGCCAGGAAATTAGAGCCCAAAGACTTAAAAAATGACAAGTCAGCCTTTTGATGAATCAAAACTCCACATTCTACAGCAGTCCAGCTCTGAGCCGCTGTTTTCACTCACTCACTGTTTTCTAAATGATAAATTCATCCTGAGGTATCCTGGATCACTTATTCTCCATGATATAAAAACAATCTTTGAAGGATCAAGCTTCAAATACAATCTCAGAGCTGTTTTCAGTGGACGGTGTATAAATCAGGTAAAACTGTGGCAAACATGTCTTCAGTGTATGGAGGCCCTAGGAGGACAAACATCCATCAGAGTATGTCAGAGTATACCCACTAGAATAAACCTAGATGTGGACTGGAGATTAAATTTCCCTGCGGCCTCGATTATCATTTATTGAATGTCTAGTTAACTGCATATACATTCATCCCTGTTGAAAAAGAAGTGGCTGATAATTGACCAGTTGGTGATCGTATGCTGGGCCAGGTTTATAGCAGGCTTTCCATCAATCTGATCGGCTATATTGGATTGACTTAATTATTGAAATAGACATATTTCTCCATCTTGTGATTGGATCAGTGATTGTTTTTTTCACTAATCAGTGATCAGCCCCAAAATCTTGATTATTTAAAGCCTAGTTTATAACCTATCAGTCTATGCTATCAATGGCAGTTTTGGGGTATTTTTTTGGGGTTAATTGTTGAAATCTCTAGGTGAATTTAGTTCATGACAGTCATATAAGATTAAAAAAAAAAAAAAGATAAATTAAGATAATCCTTTATACGATCCATAATGGAGAAATTTAAAGGGTAAACATACCTCCAGTCATCAATGGCGGGGGGGGGGCTCAAAATAAAATTCTTCTTAGGGCCTCAATTTGGCCAGGGGCGGCCCTGGGAATGATGGTGGTCTGTGGACTATTTTTGATGGAAAATCAGGAACTAAATAAAAGAAAAGACTGTGGAAAAATCCAGGAGACTATGTGAACAAATGAGCTGGTCCTCCATTTCTTAGGTCCACCAAACTTTGTGTTTATGTTTCAGGTCAGCTGTGCTTGTTTTTATTTACGCCTGCTTCCTTGTTCCTCAGTCAGCTCACCGCTTGATTGGCTACATCCACATCACAATTCATGGAGTCATGACTCTGGAGTCGTTGGCTTTCCCCACACACATGAAGGTCTTAAATACTGAACAAGTGTAATATTTACAATTGTCAACCCCGACCCATTTCAGAGCTGATTATCGGGACAAATTCCCTCTTAACACAGCTCAGACCACAGGATAATCTTACAGGATAATCTTATAATCTTATATTATCATTTGCTGTCCTTGGTTGGGAAGGGGGAGAGTCGGGACAAAAACAGCCCGATAATCTTTATGTGTGTACCCCGCTAAAGACCCTAAGCACCCCTCACACCTCAAGATAATTATGTCAAATCATCTTTAGGACCACCAGATGATCCAGCCCTTGCTGACTTTGGGAGGATCTGAGCCAAGACTCAAAGACTCAGGCTGATTATCTTGCAGTGTGTAACTCTCTTTAGTCCGGTTCTGTCCAGAGTTTCCTCCAGGGCTCCTCCTTGTTCACCTTGAGTCTGGAACTGCCAGGTACTAAGTGCTTGTGTCTAGAAGATGAGTCTGCTACTGCCCAGATTTTGCTTGTGAGTGTGGTTCTGCCTGAAGTCTCCTCCTGAGACTTCTGCCTGTTCATGACTACTCGGGTTCTTTGCTCGGTTTCCTCCTGAAGTTTCTGCCTGTTCAGCGTCAGTCTGTTTCCATTCAGAGTTTCTGCTCTGGAGCTTCTGCCTGACCAACATGAGGCTCATTCCTGTTGATGTTTCTGCTGGAGAGTCTTGCCTGACCCTGGGTCAGGTTCTGCTAACAGTGTCCTTCCTGGCTGTTTGCCTCATAAACAAGAGTCTGGTTCTCTTTCAGATTTCTGCCTGTTTAAAAATCACCCTGTGCTGTGTTCATGTTCATTTTGGGTCTCTGTATAAATGAATTTGAATTTGTACTAATGAAGATTTATGTATTAAAGCCAAGCCAGACTTGGATTACTTGATGTCCCATGTCTTCCCCTCTGGATTAACTTTCTTAAGTCTTTATTGATGCATTTGGCTCTTAGACTCTACAACTCTAATGAAATAAAAAAAGAAAATCTTTAGCATTGAGAGGTGGGTAAATACATCCACTTCTTTATTCTGTCTTTTCCAGTAGACGTCTTTGGGAGGGACACGTCCTCCTGCAGGATCAGCGACTCTGTGTGTCCACAGCAGTGTCCTCAGTCGCCCTCTGGGTCTGAGCAGAGCATCAGGAGACTGCTAGACCTCGTTAAAGCAGACGTGATGGGATCAGACCACAGAGCAGCTGGACTGAGGTCACATGACTCTCTGTCCACACCTCACAGAGCTGAGCGAGGTGTCAGGACGCCGCCGCCGGACATCCAGGGTTCACCGGGAGGCAGCTGGACTCCACACGCTGATCATCAGAGTCTGCTGTGTGAAAGATTCTCCGGATCTCACACGACGCCTGGAATGACCACCCCAGGCTTAACCCCGCCCCCAGACAGGCCACGCCGTAATGGGACTAATTGGGCCGGACAACACAGAGGGACAGACAATCTTATCTGACAGGACCCCCCAAACACAACAACATCTGCAGCTTCATTAAGGCTGAGGTCTGACCAATCAGGAGGCTGGTTTACAGCCCGGACAGTAATGGTGTCACGCCTCAGCCCGTGTGGGTGATGTGATCCCCCCTGACTCTCTTTAAACAGGACGGAGGCTGACCTTAATTGCAGTAATTTCGTTAGTAGTCATACTTTATGACTCGTCAGCTGGACTGCAGCCGTCCAACAGCCATACCGTCTGCTGTCCAATCAGACGCCTGCTCTCATTATGCAGCCCAGGGCCAAATGAGGGACCGTCATGAAGATGTCCAGATAAACGCTCCCATTAAGTAATCAAAGCAGACTCCGAGTCTGAGCGTCAGGATGAAACATGGAGGGCCCACATCCAGAAATCTTTAATGATGGCTTTAATGTGGGTTTCAAACGAAGTATCCTGTTTTTAAAAGAAGGGAAATAATAGGAATAAACCTGACAAAAGAAAATATGAGGAACTGAAAAATAAAACAGAACTTGAAGCTTCGTCCTGAGTTGATGTTTTCTGGACACTTTAGGGATGTCGGGGTTTTGTTTTTCGTTTGTTTGTGAGAAAGAAAACTCAAAATTCCTCAGTGGGTTTTGATGAGACGTTCAGGAAACATTGGTCAGATTTTAGTGATGATCTGGATCTGGCTGGCCATGACTGTTTAAAAGTGTTTCACTGTGAGATCTTTTCATCATAACTCAGCTAATGACGTCAGAAACTTCTCATGGCCTTAATCATCAAGTCAACCTGGATTCAAGTTAAACCACTTCAGTTTTGGAGGTCATAGGTCAGAGTCCAGGGTCATAGAGTCTTGATGGGTGTTTCTCACACATCACATAACTTTATCCATCCTCTCTCCGCCCCCGACCCTGAAGTCATTGTATCTCCACCATGATGTTAAAAAGAGTCTGTAGAAAATCTAATGTCACCAAGACTCTTGGCTGTTTCAGACTATAGTTCATCAACTGACATATGTGTCCTGGTCTACGTCCTGGTCTATCAGCAGGTTTATCTGGTAAAACTGCTGTTGATATTTTTTATTCATTTTTTAATAACACTGCTTTTTTTCATATCATTTTGAGTTTCAGTGATGAATTGTTTGAATTATGTTTTAATGTGTGGAGTCCAGGTACTTTGGTAGTAAAAGAGTCAAAAATAACCTTTAATCGATGCTTTAATCGGTGATGCAGACAGAGATGATTCTGCATGGATGCAGAGACAGTCAGTCATGGTTTATCTGCAGAGGCTGCTGCTGGACTGCAGCATCAGTTCAGTTTCTGAGGAAGAAAAAAGTTTATGAAGATGAGATCTGAACTTTATTTATTTTGGTTAACAATTAAAAGACAATCCTGCTGCAGTTGATCCCAAAAGCCATTTCAATCTTTATTAAATCAGTCAATCTTTATTTGTATAGCGCCAATTCATGACAAGTATTATCTCAAGACACTTTACTATAGAGCAGGCTGAAGACAAACTCTTCATTTTATGGATATATATATATGCATGCAGTAGTATGCATAGATACATATATACATATATAATATACACATATACATATATATATACAAATATATACATCCAACACCCAACATGAATCCATATAGCCAATCATGAATCCCTCCATCATGGCGGCAAGAAAAAACCTTCTGTTAAGCAGCAGGAAATCTTGAATGTGGACCCCAGTCTCATGATGAACAGGAAATCCACACCATGCTGTGTTGGGTGTGTGGGCAAAGGGAGGGAGGTAAGTGGAGACAAGTGGACTAAAGTAAGAACTAAAGCTAGTGACAGATAAATGGACCAATCATAGACCTGTCGTCATCAAACTTGTTTCTGCTGGAAACAAATTTATTAGAGGTTAGCCTCTTGAGATGCTACAACTTGTTTTCAGGAGGGTCCTCATGTCTGTGTGGTTGTGGTGATAATTTTAAAGAAGTATAATCAATAAAAGTCTTACTGAAAATAAGAATTTATGGTAGTGACGAACTCATGGGTGCCCAGACCACAAGTGCATCCCTACCATATTTGTCTCCGTTAAGTATAAATGTATTAAAGGTAGACCTCTTGAGATGTGACACCTCATTTTCAAGAGGGATCTCATGTCCATGTGGAGCTAGAGATAGTTACTATAGATGTATCAACCATGGATAGAAAGATCATGCTAATATCTACATTAACAGCTATAATGATTATGAACTGGAATGAGATGGCCAAATATGTGTTATGTCTGTAATTGTAGTTATTGAGGCTTCGTGACTCCACAGCAGCAGGCAGTCTACACCAAGGATCCCAGACCACCTACAAGACCAGAGCCAGAGACGAGTACAGGAGCAAACAGAAAGGGGCAGAGGCAGATATGGAGAGAGAGTGTGAGAGAGAGAGGGATAGAGCCCAGTGTGCCAGATCCCCCCGACAGTCTAAGCCTATTGCATCTTAACTATGTGTCTAAACTATGGACTATGAGCTGGTCCCTAACTGAAAGCTTTATCAAAGAGGAATGTTTTAAGTCTGACCTTAAAGGTAGAGAGGGTGTCTGCCTCCTGAACCGTGGTCGGTAAATGGTTCCAGAGAAGAGGAGCCTGATAACTGAAGGCTCTACCTCCCAGACTACTTCTAGAGACTGATGGAACCACGAGCAGGCCAGCATTTTGGGAGCGTAATGTTCTAGAGGGGTTGTACGGCACTACAAGCTCTTTGAGATAAACTGGTGCCTGTCCACTGAGAGCTTTATAGCTGAGAAGAAGAATCTTGAATTCTATTCTATATTTTATTGAAGCCAATGCAGAGAAGCTAATACAGGAGTAATGTGGTCTCTTCTCCTAGTTCTAGTCAGTACACGTGCTGCAGCATTTTGAACCAGATGAAGGGTCTTAAGAGACTTACTGGGACAGCCTGAAAGAAGAGAATTACAATAGTCCAGTCTAGAGGAAACAAAAGCATGGACTAGGTTTTCAGCATTGTTCTGGGACAGGATAGGCCTGATTTTAGTGATGTTATGAAGATGAAAAAAGGCTGTTCTTGAAATTTGCTTTTTGTGAGAGTTGAAGGATAAATCTTGATCAAACAGAACCCCAAGATTTCTGACAGTTGTGCTTGGTGTCAGGCTAATGCCATCTAGGGCAGTTAAATCATTAGAAAAGGTTTCTCTAAGGTGTGGAGGGTCCTGCACAATGATCTCTGTCTTGTCTGAGTTAAGAAGAAGAACATTTTTGGCCATCCAGGTCCTAATGTCCTTTAGACACACTTCTAGTTTAGATAACTGATTTGTCTCACCTGGCTTCGTTGATACATACAGCTGAGTATCATCAGCGTAACAATGAAAATTAACGGAGTATTTCCTCATGATTTCACCGAGGGGAAGCATATAAATGGAGAAGATAACTGGACCTAGCACAGAGCATTTCTATATGATAAAGGAGTTTATAATTATCTGACTGCTTGTATTTTCTATCCATAAAGTTGCATAAAGTGCAGAAATATAGAGAATCAAGGAGACGATTCCCTGTGATGCATCGAGATATCGATGCATTAACTCAACAATGATAATCAAACAGAATCCTGAGACTAGTGAATATGCATATCAGGTAATGTGGATCCAGACAAGTACATAAATAAAATCTTTGGAGGATTTCAGTCAAACTTCACGAAAACTTCTTCTCTGGCTTCACTGAACCGGGTAAATCAAATTAAACTATAAGGTCCAAGGCTAAGAGCGCCCAGCCTCAGCTCCTTTCTTTGCCCTTATGACCTCTGCCCCCACTGTTTATTCAGCAGACGTAGACTTTTTAAGAAAAAGCATTTAATGAACCCCCGCTCCTCCTCCCCTCAGCCCTGCTATAACCGTCTGACACTGATAACGGCTAAACCATCAGAAGAAGTTCTGCTGTTTAATAAATTAACGAGCCAAAGTTTCACTAAAAGTCAGGAGGAGAGGTAAATATGAGAGGAAGAACATTCTGGAGGAACTTTCCTGGGTGTCCTCAGAAGAACAAAGATATGAAATTGCCGTGGAGATCATCCTCTTGTATGTTTCAAAGAGCAGCTTGTAAATTTCCTTTCAGACACAAACATGTTTTTTGGAGTGTTGTTGCGTGTTGTTTGGATCACTGTAATAAAAACTTAATAATGACTCTGATTCAAACACACTCCTTTCATTGTGCTGCTGCTGAATGCTACGCTACGCTAACTGCAGCCAATCAGGCGAACAAACAAACATCCCCGATAGCAAGTCATCCATCCTCCATTCTCCTGACTCCTTTCTCCTCTTTTCTTCTCCTGAAGGCAATCTTCCATCCTCATATACATCTGTACAAATTGATTTCCTCTTTACAAGGGAAGATAATGACTGTGGCAGCAGAAATACCTGTAAGTGAGGGATAATTACACCTCCAGACGCCCCCCGCTGCGTCCCTTTTCTCCGGCCCCCCAACAACAGCAGCTCTGGTCCTGAATAGCACTCAGAGTGTCGCAGATTTGATTAAAATTATAGTTCTTTTTGCTCCGACTTCATCTATTAAGATAAGCAGCCCGTTCAGGACGGTTTTATGTACGTGTGAGGAGCGGCTGCTGCAATTTCACATTCCTCCCCCGCTGTTCAGCATGAAAGGAAGCTCGGGGGGGTCCGAGCGTCTGTTAGCTACCTGCACATCCACCTCGATTGCCCCGCTCTCTCTCACTGTATGACAAAAGCAAACTGGTGTTTACACAGAGAGAACATCCAACTCACCAAACTGCAGGAGAGAACGGCTCACGCATGATGCAGCTTCTGCAAAGACGACTGAAAGCGGAATGATACAGGTCGTGATGGTTTAATCGTCACGGATCAGGTATAAATTTAACACTATATTTAAATAAATCAGATCTAGATATGTTAGGATCAAAATCATGTCACAGCCCTTTTCATTCACATTTATATTTACTTATTTTTTCATGATCTTCACTCTCGACTTGAATCTGATTTAGCATCTTAATCTGCAGTTTAATTCAGATCACTCACACAAATCCTGAATTTCTTATTTTAAATGTTTAATAAACTAAACAGGCCTGGATGGGTTTAACAATCATTATGCATGCCTATGATTAGGTATGTTAAACTTCAGGGCTTATAGTGTTAAAAAGGTTTTAGCTGAAATCTTAAGAGTTCAAATTGATTCAGAGGAGCCCTCCAACATGCTTTTGTTGCTTTTAAATCAAGTTTTTGATCTCATAGTAATACTGATTTTATTTGAAGCCCACTGTGGAACAGGTTACACCTTTTTCTGTCCATTTTTATACAATTAATGCCATAGAAGACTGCCTAAAACAAAGTTCATTTACCCCAAAAACATACCTAAAAACAGCAGGTGGTCACCTATTACCAGCAGCTTCTGCAGCAGCTTTTCAAGAGGTGAGCTCTGACGACCCTGCTGCAGTTCAGTAAGAGGTTTCACTCTCTCATTACGTTAACATCTAACATATCAGAGAAGTTTAGTTTGTTCCAGAGTTTATTATCAGCAGGGATCCAAGTACACAGAGAATAATCTTCTCTTAGAGAGGGAGCCAGATACTGTAGATGCTAACTCCAGGGCTGGACTATAAAAATACTCCATCTCTGTACCGCTCTATACAAGGCCTGCTCTTCACTGACGGCTAATGAGGGGGCATGAAGCTTTATTTTACCTCCCAGAGTCTCTGGGATCAAACACTGGGGGGTGTGGATGGGTTTTTACTGGCACACTCACCATAGGTCAGTGGTATCAGCTGCTGGTGACACACCTGAAGGCCTGACCCCTCAGACCCGGGCTCAAACGCAGCTGCTCAGATTAAGTATTTATTCTAATTAGAACTCAGAGAGCGCAGACCTCCGAGTTACGGCACTGGCTTTTCCACAACCCCTGTAATAGATTAGACTGGACGACCGAGTCTCCGCTCATATGTGTCCATGTGGAGAGCTTCTCTGCCGGCATTGCAGGGGAAGCCTGAGTTGAAGTCTCATAGGCTTGAAAAACATTGACGTCAGTTTGCAAATAAACTACAATTCCCATAATGAAGTAAAGGGGGGGAGAAATGAATGGGATTTGCCATCACAAATTTCAATGTTTATTTGACCCGTCGGCTTTAAAAATCTGGCGTTGCGTCCCGTGGAGTGTTATAATGACCGACATCATCAGGCCAGTCTGAGACTCCACAGGACTCCACAGAAAGTCCAGCTTGTGCCCTTTATTTTATCGTTGAATATCGGTTTACAGTCCAGTACAGATTTTTGACCCCTGCTCTGAGGGATATTTGAATATCAGTTATAAGGTGACAGCCCTCGTCTCCTGTCAAGGTTAAAGGTGACTCACCAACAACCAGGGCCTCCATGCTCACAGCTCATGATCTCGCGTGATCAAATGAGACTTTAGAGTCAAACATGGCGGACAGTGTCAGAAGGAGCTAAATCTAAATGCAGCTAGCCATTAGCTTCTTCTCTGACTTGAGTCCAGCTCCTCTCATCATCAGTCTGTTGGATAATGAGAGACGTGCTCTGGGTTTTTGACACAAATAAGCAAGTTTGTCTTCTGTTCCTGTCGTCAGTCTGACTTTATGTTTCTAAGTGGAGCGTGTTTGGCTGGAATGTGATGTTATTCCCACTCCCCTCCTCCCAGCTCTGGTGTAAATTGAACGCACCATATGTTAGGGCATCCCTGATGCTCTTCTAAGATGATAAGATGAACCTGAACTCCTCCCACACCACAGGACAGTCAGGTCAGACCATCCTTAGAACCACCACATAATCAGATCTGAGCTTAGACTCAACGATGCTGGGGTGTGCTACCCGCTTTCCTGAACCGTTTTTGACTGGCCGATGTCTACACCTCTGTTGTAGATAATCAGTCCTACTACGTGGAAACGAATCGGGCTTCATTTTCTTCAATAGTTAAGTTTTAGTCTCTGCAGAAGGAGCCATGCGATGTTAATGCTAATGTCTAAAGTGTGAAAGTTACACTAATCATTACTGTCCAAAGCTGAGGGCAGATTCATGTCATATTTCTTTGTTTCTCTCGATCTTGTAATGTCTTTGTTTGCTCCCTCATGTCTCTCTAACTGCTGTACCTGTGAAGATGAAGCTGTCTCGCCCTGACTTACCCGGACCAGCCTTCTGAGCGTGTGTTCGTGTGTGTGCGGCGTTGGAGCATGCGGTTTGATGTCCCGTTAAAGAGACCTGGCAGACTTCAGACCAGTCTGTCAGAAAGTGAGGCAGGGACTCGGGGGACGCTCATCATGAGACTTTGGTGCCACTCACCCGACTCCAAACCGGCAAAAACATAAAAAACTTGAGGAACATGAAAAACACGACAGCTCCTGGATCTTTGGGCGAGAAACAGAGAGCGGGGGAGGCTCGGGGGGAAAGGGGAGGGGGCAGGGGGGTACTTAGAGATATTTAAAGGCAGAGATGGGCTTTGTTAAAGATGCCGGTCCCCTGGGTTCTCCTGCTCGAGTCGCGGGGATCTGATACACCGCGCTCCTGTTCGAGCAGCACCTCCTTTGCTGGGGGGGCGAGGAGGCGTGTAATTATACTGCGGGGCTTTCAGGGCCTGACACCGCCGTCACCTGGGAGGAGACGACATCTGCATACTTTTAGTTCTCACTTCAGAACACAGAGATTCGTCCGCTCTCATTTGGTTCCAACATCGTGCTCGGGTTTTTACGCTCGCCTGCAGAGTCGTGTTTTTAAAGTTTGTTCTCTCGCGCTCATTTCAGTTAAAAAACAAAATGAAGAAGAAGAAGAAGTGTGAGTGGGTGAGCATCTTTGATTCTGATTTGTGAAATGGTGACTAATGAGAGGAGATAATCATTGCGGCTCTGTCACCCATTCAAGAGCTGTTTGAAGGCGCTCATTTTATCATTTGTACAAAAACAAATTGAAGTTAATAAGTGACAGTGATAATCAGACATCAGACACAAGCAGAGGAGTACAGAGACAGAGCTGGATTTAAAGTAACGTGAACACGGAGCAGGACAGTGTTCTCTGCAGAGAGTTATATCAGATAATTATCCCCACTGCAGGTCTGCAGCAGGTCTCTGTTATCAATGCTGTTAAAACACTTGGAGCCTGGAGCCTGACCGGGGACAAACCTAAGAAGTCCCAAAGTCTATGAGCGATATTTGACTTTATTAATAACATCCCAGAGTGAGAATCAGATCTTTGTTTTCATCAGTTAAATCTTGAACCTTGTAGTTTGACATCCTCGGTTACAGACTGAGCCACTCTAATGAGAACCATCACCCTGTACCTGCTCTGCTGTGTGCACCTGTGAGTCAGCGCGTTGGGAAAATTAACCCATAACTACAGGCTAAAGCTGGGCTAAATGAATGCAGCAGTGAAGATGCTATCCTGCTCACAGACAAACTCCAGACAGCCTAAACTTAGTGACAGCCTCTGAGCGCTGCCCTCAGTCCCTGAACGTGGCCGGCCGGGTCATCAAAAAATGTCTGTTCATGAAAACAGCCTGACAGAATCTGTCACAGCAGCTTTGGCTTTTTTTCTGTGAAACTCCCTTTTTTTTGGTCCGTTTCAACTTAAAAATAAAGATGTAAGTGTAATAAACTTTGATTACCAGTAAGTGCTTTGTTATTTTTATCAAAAGCAGCTAAAACTGGCTTGGTCTTCAGCTTAGAGATGATTGTATTTATGTCTAATATATACAGGTGTTGTTAAAGCAACTTCATATATATCTATCTATCTCTCTCTCTCTCTCTATATATATATATATATATATATATGTACATATATATAGATACATATATATATATATATATATATATATATATATATATATATATATAAATATGTGGTAAGCAGAGTTGTCCAACCCTGCTATAAATGCATCATGATCATTTAATTTATTTGGTTTTATTAATTAAATGACTGCTATTATCATAAGTAAAGAACATTTTTTTACTGATTCCTGTCTGATGTGATACAAACTAAAAGAAAAGTACTAAGTACCCAATACCTGATCTTTTTTAATGATTAAAATTACAGGTTTACTGCTTTGCACTGTCTAAATTTCACAAAATATCTTTTCAACCTTTAAAAACATTTTTAAAACACTTCAGATTTAAATCCTCCTCCTTCAGTCCAAATAGACTAATGAAACAGGGACCGTGGTTTTTGTACATTTAAGTGATATTCCAGAGCTTTTGGTTCAACAACAAAAAAATTAAAGCTACAAGTAGCGTTGGACGGGTCCTCGCTCTGTCGCACGTCCCTCACGCCCGTTTGACCTCCATTTGGAGGGTTTCTTCACTTTTCAACCCTTTTAGAGATGTCACAGTTGAAGTGATGCATTTCTTGCTCCTCCTCAGTCTTTATAATGTGTGTGTATCACACACTCCATTTTCCCGCCTTCAGTGAGTCACATGACCAGCTGCACTGAGCTGTCAATCATTCTAACAGCTCCTGAGGGAGAGGGAAATTTTCACTCAATTTCACTCTCACAGCCTCACAGATGCCACAATTTTGACCAAATCACTCTAAAAATAGTATCTTCTGATAGTAATTTTTGTCATGAATCCATCCATGTCAGTTTTAAACCTTTACGACTTTAGGTTTTTGTGTAGAGGCCTAACTGCCACAGGTTGTCTGGAGCTTTATCCTACTCACCCCATTCATTTGAATGGGAGGAGCCAGGAGTGCTCCTTCAGGGTAACTTTGAGGGCTTGTTATTCGGAAACCGTTTGAGAAACAACAAATTCCTTCAGAACTGTTGACCAGCATGGCCTGCTCTGTCACTGCCTCATTTCAAGCTGATACCATTTACAGCCTTGGAGGAAATACATTTTGTGTCTGGACCAAAATTATAATATGAAAGGCAAATTGCCAGCTTCCTGTTGCAATGCCCCAACGACATTTTTGTGGCTCAATGAGACAAACGTTTTTGCGTTGGTTTGATCTCTCTACGACATTCCTCCTGGAAGTTTTAGTTTTAGTGTTTTTTTTTTTTTTTTGGTGCATAAGTGGCGCTAGAGAGCTCATTTTGGCATGTTGGGGGCTAATTTTTTCAATTTATCAAATTTTTCAGCACATCTGAGGTGTGTGCCAACTTTGGTGAGTGTTTAAGCATGTTTAGGGGGTCAAATTAAGGTTTAAAGAGGCGGCAGGAGAAAAAAAAACTTGCAAAGCAGGAACAATTGGATACTTGCCGTCAGGACGAGGACCCTAGTAAAGAAATGTAATTACTGATTTATTTTCATGTGAGTGTTTGTCTCCTTTTTTATTTCAAATGATTTCCACATCAGATCCAGTGGGTCCCCTGATTCAAGCCATATCCTCACGTAGGTGGTATTTTTGAGAACGCAGCTTTTTCTGTGTTTTGTCCTTCTGTGGGCACAGACATGGCGTTTCAGGTCACTGAGACTAACATGTAACCCTCGGAGGTCTGCGCTGTGGTATACGACAAAGCACACCGTTCACAAAATATTTAATAACTTCACAACAATTTGTCGTAGCCTCTTACTGATTGTTTTGATTGAATGCTAACAACGTAGCCGTTTCGATGAGGCCTTCGGTGCGATCGTAGCTCTTTCACAGGCTGAGCTATCTCTCCTGAAACGTCAGTGTCTTGGAGGAGACTCCGTAAAAGTAATCCATCATGATAAATCCAAAAGTTATGTCTTCTAGGTATATTATTTAATCCAATTTCTGTATCAAAACACGTTAGCACAGTAGATAGTCGCCATCTTGCTGTCACCCGGATGCAGTTCATCTATTTCCTGTGTCTTCTGATGAAAATATCATCGAAAACGTTGTATATTTACCTATGTCCATTTTGGTTTTATTCCAAATCGTGGGCCTAGTGCACACAGATAATTCGTATGGATTTATAAACATTATGGCATTATTACACATTTTATGACCGGATATGATGTCAGGAGGGTTAGCCTGTCAGATGAACAAGCGTCAGTATCAGAGTCACACAGGGAAACAAGCAAAAAATAGGCTGTTTTGGAACCTGCAAAAAACAAGTGACTTTTTTTGGAAATATGATTGTAAATAGTTTGCTGTGTGTGACAGCATTTATTTCTTTGTTCTAACTTATAAAGAAGACTTGAAAAAACTTTTTCTGTTTTTCTGTTGTCAAAAGTGTTCATCCATACACTCCTGGATTTTTTTGTGATGAATTCTGTCTGATTCAATTTCTGTTTTTTTTTTTTTTTTTTCTTTTGTCTTAATGGTCGTATTACTGACTACACATTCAAGTGACACTCCTGCAGCATACATATTCAGAGAGCCCAGCTTGTCCTGAAAAAAACAAGGTCTAACACATGATTATGCATCATAGGGTTGAGGTTTTACATACATTACAACACAAACAGTCCAGGCGCCCCAAAAACAGGTAAAAATGTCTTAGACCTCAGAGGGTTAAACTAAGATGAGGACTTTAAAAAACAGTAACTGTTTGAAGAGTTGCTGTCTGTTTACATGGTCACAGACTGTCTGATGAATCGTAAAGGGCCAGACCCAGTGCTAGTGTGTCAGAGGTGACCGTGTTGACTAGTGACCCATGGCTGCTTGCTTTGAGGTTGCCGTGGTTACAGCTGATTTTGAAACCAACAAGAGTGCACATGAAACTTTTTGATATCAGGGTTTGATTAAGATCATGAGATAAGTCTCAAATTACAACATAAAGGAATAAAGATTTTGTCAATATGCCGGCTAACTCCACCTAACATGGTCACAAGTTAAACCATAACACCAGTCAGACTTGTGGTTGGAACGCATTTTAAAATAAAACTGATTTGCAGAGAAATCTAAATAAAAAAGGATATTGTTACCAGACAATAAATTAAGCGTTCAACAGTGTCTGTGTGTTTTTTGTGTTTTTATGTAGACAAATGAGTTTTTTGAAACTCCCACAATATGGACGGGACAGCTTTCAAAGACAAAGCAGGAAAGCTGTTTTTAAAAATGATCACCTACATGTGGACACAGCCTCTGACCTGCTCTGGTTTAATAAATAAAGAGACCAGATTAAGATGGGACAGGATTTTTATAAAGAAGTATGGAAGCTGCAGCCTCTCAGATTAAACCAGTGTCTCCTGTGAGGTCTTTTTCATATTTAACAAATCTTTAATTAAATGAATGTACAGTAAGTTTCCTGAACAACATGAGAGCAACATTTTTATTTAGTTCTGATTGAATCTTATTCAGTTTTGTCTTCAGCTGGAGTTTAAATACATTAAACACAGTGATCTATATTTACTTCAGTGTTTTATAATTTAAAAACAGTTTGAAATGTTTGAAAATGTCTGATGGTATTAAAGAAACAAACGAAAAGTGTGTTGTGACCACGGTGCACGTCCACACGCGTGATGAAGAGCAGAGCGAGATGAGCGCTGACGTCTGGGGGTCAAAATAACCCGAGGCGCTCAAACATAATCATTTCAAAACCACTCGTTTAAGACTGCTTGGTATCAATTAAACACATCGCAGTGTCAGATTTATTTCACTCTCTGTTCCTCTGAATCATGTCTGCTGTTGGTCTGACACAAAGAGACAGGAACTATCAGAGGACTCTCTTTGTCTGAGGGCAACAGAATGAACAGAGAAATCATGACTTACACCCAGTGTTTGTAGATTTAAAGACTTTAAATGTTATGTTTCTGTCTTCTAAATGTGCAGCCTTTAACCTCACTAAGTTACTCATTACGTTCCTTTAAAGTTCATCAGGATGAATTTGCTCTTTATTAACCTTCATACAGAATCAGTCTGATTAAAAACAGTAATACACATCACCCTGACTTTATCTACAGCACTGTGATTATTAGAAGAATCACCGGTTATCTGCGTCAGTATTGTCTGCAGTGACAAAGACGAGTAATTTATACCCAGTGACCAAAGAGTGGGTCCAGACCCCAAAGAGGTCCTGAGATGAAGACAAAGACAAATAAAAGTCAATATTAGGGGTTATTTTGCCCATTATTTTAAAAACAACATATAATGGGTTTAGTAGAACATTAAAATATTTGGACTGGGTTACTTTTATAGTTTAATTAGAGTAATGTATTAAAAACCTTTAAAAGTCTTCTCATAATAAATGAGATTTTATGCTAAGAGGGATCAGTGTTATCAGTGTGTAACTTGACTTAATTAAGACAAAATTAACTATAATTAGTGTTTATATTCATTACGTATTTAACCCTTTTGTTTGGTTAATTTCTTGGATATTTCGGGACAGTTTAGGTTAAAATGACCTATTCTGAAAAATATCAATAAAAACTGAACAAATAAAAATGTAAAATAAATAAACAAATAAATAGTTAAATAAATAAATAAGCAGATAATCCTGTGACGTTTTGGTCCTTGTCTTAATTCCAAACAGAATAAAAACATTTGTTATAATTGTTGGATCATATCAACACTTAACTCGTCATTTGATGTAGTTTTAATTAATTTTACAAAATAAAGCACAATACGCTGGGCCTCAGTCAATGGTTACCATTCATCTTTCCATAAAAATCAGAGTTAATAAAATCATACTTTAATTAATGTTAATTATTTTAAGGGGCCCATATTCTGCTCTTTCATGTTTTTTTTTTTTTTTTTCCTTGTTAGTTTTTAACATCTCTTCTTTGTGACAGAGCTCTCTATTAACAGGAAAAAAGTCATCAGCATCTGGAATTCTGTCTGGAACATCTTGTTTCCCTGCTCCCCCTAAGTAGACCTACCAGTGTGACATCATACCACCGTCACTACCTTTGGCTCACAGCAGAGTGCAATGCAGAGACGTTAGAATCTATGCATAGTTGTTGACAACATGGCGCCATCAGAGCTAAACTGTCCAGTCACCACAGAGTGGACTGGTCAACCAATCAGAGCAGACCGGATCCTTGTAGAGGCAATCAGACAGAGGGAGAATAGAGGTGGATCGGGGCACTCAGTATGTTAAACTAGAAGTTTTTTTTGAGCATCAGTGATTGTGAGCATACTCTGCCATCAGGCTACACCCCTCATTTATGTTTATAAGTAACTATAGACTTTTTAAAAGATGGTCTAAAACCTGTGGCTCCTTACCTGCCATGCCCCAGTGCACCCTTGTCTATTAAACTTTTGCAGAAAAGCAAAAAAAAAAAAAAAAAAAAAAGAGATGAAAAAGCTCTGGGGCACCTAAAGAAAGCGTCATCAACTCTTTTCAGAATCAGAATTAGAATCAGAATCGGTTTTTATTGCCTAGTTTGTGACACATTCAAGGAACTTGACTCCAGCAGTTGTTTTCTCTAGTACAAAGGACGTAAAAAATAAAAATAATATAAAAATATCAAATAAAATTAAATAAAATTAAACTAAAATATGGGGGAAAAGGAAAATAATTCTCAACAATTGCAGCGTATCGATAAAAAAATGTACATCAGGACCATATACAAACATCAGAGAATATTTACAACTGATGGGAGGAAAATGAAGCTACTTTGTGCACAGCTGTTTATGCAGTTGAGCAAAAATGAGAAATAAAGCATCAATAATGTTTAACGAATGATAATGACTTATTATTTATTGATGTTCAGAACTTCAATTTTTAAAAGAAATATTGGACATTAAATACCTAAAAACATTGAGCCATGTTCAGATGATCATGTGTGTCATTTCCGTGCTCTAATCCGTGCACACTCGTCACCGCAGCATCTGCAGACTCGGCGAGGATCTGTGAAGGTGTGCCGCTCACCTAAGTAGGTCAAACTATCTGCAAGAAACCAAGTGCACAAACTTTCCATCGTCAACGCCATTGTGGGGAGGAGTTGGGGGGGGGTAGAAAAAACAATTCACTTGTCACAAACTTGACACCTTTCTGCTTTTGCAGAGGAGGAGAAGGAGAAGGAAGAATGAACTCCAAAGCAGCATTTCATTGTTCTGAAGTTTCCTCCCTCTCTGCCACTGAAATCAACACTTGTGTCAATGACACGATGGAAAATTGCCCGACATTAAGGGGAGGCGCACCGGGCCTGCAGAGTGTGGGGTGGGGGTGGCGGTGTAATGCCTGGTCCCAGGGGCAGCAGGCGGGATGCTAAAATAGCTCCTCATGCTCCGGTGCAGGAGCTTTTTTTTCTTGTTAAAAGGTTCCTGTTTTTTCTCCACACGGTGAAAACAGGAGCAGGTTGGGTCTTCAGGGAGCCCATTACGAGGCATTGTGAAATTATCCGAGCCTGATTAAACCTGCTGAGCTCTCAGACAAAACGATCTCTATAATCACAGCTGGAGAGACAAAAAGCTAAACCCCGCGCCGGATAATAAGAGCTCACACTTTTCTTAATTTGAAGAAAGGCAACGCTTGGTGTCCATGGAGCAGACGTTTAACACACAAACATGCAGAATATCCAGATCCAGACTCTTCTTCACATTCAGAGCAGGAGCAAATCTCACGCCTGTAACATGCCGTGAGATTCAGCTCTAACACTACCTCACTCTTTTTTAGGAGTCCTCTGATCCTCACACAACGGAAACTTCCAGATTGCAGCAGAGGAATAATCACCGGCAGAGCAAATTCATCTGTTTTGCGATAACGGTACATTTCAGAGAAGTTGTCGGACAGCTCGGCTTGGGAGCGTTCCAGTACACGCTGATAACCGCGGCTCTACGGCCATTTGTCTGTTTGCTCTAAAATCTTCTGCCTATATGTATGGAAATGTGCAGCAGCAACCACAAACATCCAGGAGAGCCAGAGGGGAAGAAGATGAAGTGTGTGGATGAAAATGGTGACCAAAAAAGTCTGTTGTGATGTTGTTAAAGTCAGAAAAATGGACTGCATGCAAGGAATGTTAAAAATATGTAACTGAGGGGCTTCTTCTCTGCCAGAACGTCACCAAAGTTCTCATTAGCATCGCATTAGCAGGGGAATTAGCATGCTTTAGGATGCAGAGTGCAGATTGTCTGCTTGGTGAACAAGGTTTGCTCAAGCTGCTCATGTTTCGGGAGCAGGAGAAAGAGCACAAAGCTTCAAACATCAGAACAGAGACCAAATCCACCAGAACATGGAAACCTTCATTCTGATTGCTGAGGACGTCAAAGTCGTGATCAAAATGTATCACAGGAGCCTCCAAAATGTCTCCAAATGTTCACAAAGGTTGGCTCTGCACCTACATTTGACTGTTTCAGTGGTGTAAGGTGGTATCAGAGGGCCTCAGTGCAGGATCCATTTAAGAGGCCCTGACTCCTTCAGCAGGGGACACAGTAGAAAATATTTAGCACCAGACCTTGGACCATGGAGCTCACAGCTAGCCACACTCAGGGTCTGATGTATACGTTTTCTGTGTGCGCCATGCCCAAGGCTCTGGGTTTCTGTCAACATGTTTGTCCAACCAAAGAGTGGAGTCAGACTTAAGGGATCAAATGTGGGCCTGGTACGTATCTTGTTGATGTCTGTGCAGATGAATTATGACAAAAAACCTTGGATAACAAAGACCTTACAAAATGCATGTAAAAAGAAAAAATAAACTGTATAGAGACTTCATAAAATCTAGAACAGAGATGGCTGAAAGAAAGTACAAGGTATACAAATAAATTAATCAATATATTGAGACAGGCAAAAAAGAAATATTATAATACAGTTTTACAAGAAAATAAAAACAATATTAAGGGTACATGGAATATTTTAAACAGTGTAATAGGTAACAAATTCAGAACAACAGACCTACCTAATAATTTCATTAAGGCCCATAAGGTGATCAAAAACATGAATGAAGTTGTAAATGAATTTAATTCTTTTTTTGTAAATATTGGGTCCAATTTGGCAAATGAGATTACAAAAAATCATGGTCAAGCAGAAAGTGGCTGGAAAGGGGGAAATAAGGTGACACAGTCAATGTTTCTGGATGAAGTTAGAGAAAATCAAATTACTTCTGTGGTTGCTCAAATAAAAAAGACATCACGTGATAGTGATGGAATCAACATGAAAATAGTAAAAATGACTATTGACTGTATCTTAAAACCACTATGTTATGTTTATAATCTTTCATTTAAAACAGGTGTTTTTCCAGATAGGATGAAAACAGCAAGGGTCATTCTAATTTTCAAGGCAGGAGATAAACACAGTTTTAACAATTATAGACCAGTATCATTACTTCCTCAATTTTCAAAAGTGCTTGAAAAGTTATTCGTTCAAGAACTAGATTGTTTCATCGAAAAAAAAAAAATATTAACTGAAAGTCAATATGGTTTTCAGACAAATAGGTCTACCAATCGGGCAATAATGGAAATAATGGAAGAAATCACAACAGCAATTGACAGAGGGAAATATACCATAGGGGTATTTATTGACCTAAAGAAGGCATTCGATACATTAGATCACTCAATTTTAATTGCTAAATTGAATACATACGGTGTGAGAGGAGTTGTTCTAAACTGGTTAACTAGCTATTTACATAATCGACAACAATATGTCCATTTTGCTGGTAATACATCTGAATGTTTGAAGATTGAATGTGGAGTCCCACAAGGCTCAGTTTTGGGGCCAAAACTTTTTATTTTATATATTAATGACATTTGTGAAATTTCCAAGGTGTTACGTTTTGTTTTGTTTGCAGATGACACAAATTTCTTCTGTTCAGGAGATAATTTAAAAACATTATCTGAATGTATTCAAAGTGAAATGGTGAAACTTAAAATACGGTTTGATGTAAATAAGCTATCGTTAAATCTGATAAAAACTAAGTTTATGGTTTTTGCTAAAAGAAGTAAAGACAAATTTTCATTATACATGGATGGAGTTAATATTGAGCAAGTATCCGAGTTTAGGTTTCTGGGAATCATAATGGATGAAAATATGACATGGAAATCACATGTAGCATATGTTAAAAAAAAAGTTGTCAAACAGTATTTTTATTTTGAACATAGTCAAGGATGTTTTAGATTGCAAAGCAATGAGAATGTTTTACTGTTCATTTATACTGCCTTATCTGAGTTATTCTGCAGAAGTGTGAGGTAATACATCATAAGTATTACAAAGTCTTTGTTTTTATTGCAGAAAAGAGCAATAATCATCCACAAAGTCAAATTTAGAGAGCACACCAATAGTTTATTTACTAAATCAGGGTTATTGAAGCTTTGGGAGATAATAGAACTCTAGACATTACTAATTATGTTCAAAGCCAGAAACAGAGTTTTACCAGAAAACCTACAAAAGCTGTTTGTGTTTACTTCAGAAGATCAAAATCATAGAAGAAAATTTGATTTTAAGCAACAAGTCACTCGAACTACTTTAAAACAAATGTGTACTTCAGTGGTAGGTGTAAAAATATGGAATTCCAATTACAGGACTTAAAGGGTTACACAGAGACTCATCAATTGAAAAAATGTACAAATGCAAAAAAAATGTGTCAATACACACTAGAAACATAAATTGGATGTTAAGCATGTTTTGAGATGTAAACTTGTATATTTATGGGTTCTTCATTTTATTGTACTTATTTGTACTTGTTTTGCTTGTTTTTGTTGTAAAAACCAAAGACTGGTGGATGTAGGCTACTGAAAATCAACTGTATGTGACGTCAGAACATCTGTTCTTTTTTCTCTTTTAAATTGTCAAGTAAGGGCAGACAAATATAAGAGAAATTTCTCTTATTGCTGCTCCTTTCCTATCATGACTGTGTTTGTTTGAGGGTGTAATATGCACCTGTGTACGGATTTTGCTGTCAGCTTTCATGTAAGGAACAAATGAATAAATAAATAAATAAATAAATGTCTCTCATATTCTTGACCAACACAGTTTTTCAGATCTTAATCAGGGCAAAGAAGCTTTGAGCTCAGGCATTTATAATCCATGGTCATGCGTGAAGCTGGTGTGAACCTGTCCTTAAGTCTAGAAATCATGGCCCAACGTGTAAAACCTGGACCATGATTTAAAACCTAGAACACAGCCAAAAAAATCTTAAACCTGCTCTAAAGTCTAAAACTTGATGATGAGTCTAAAACCTGTTATTAAGTCCATGATCTGGTACAAACTCTAGAACCTGGTTTTATGTCTTAAGTTGGTTCAGAGTCAAAAACCTCTTTTTTAGTGTAAAACCTAGTCCAAAGTCATGAACCTAGTGTCCAATCTTGAACCTGGTCCTAGTCTAAAACCTGAGCAGAGATGTAACACCAGGTTAACAGTCTAAAATCTGTTCAGATCTAAATAAGTAAATAAATTGCAGAGCGTTTCTTTAAACTGTCTGTTAAAATCTATTAAGTCTAAACTCTGGTCCCAGGTCTAAAATTATTTCCCAGGTCTAAAAACCTGGTTTAAAATCTTAAACCTGGTCCACATTCCAAGACAAAACCCCTTGGTCCTACGATTTTAGGGGGACCCAAAGACTGTACTCCTATTAAAGGATGCTGGAGGTCCGATCACATGTCAAGATTAACTTTTAATAGCAAAGTCAACACTCAAGAGCAAAAAACTGCAATAATTTAGCAGGTTAAACTGAACAGCCCAGTCCAAAACTGGTGTTGCTCTTAATTGTCTTTATGTCCTTGTGCTCACCTTTTTGATAAGTCATGTGTTTTGATCCTGAGGAGAATCCCGTCATGGAGAGTTGGGGGCGTGGCTGATCTGACTGTGAGCCAGTGGGATGTACCTGATGGTCAGGAGGATGAAGAGCCACCTGAGCTCCACCTCTGTTTTAGGCTGATCTGAAGTGACTGTGAGACTGTGGCCATTGGACTGAGATTGTCTCTCAAAGTTTGTCCAACATTTCCCACCTCTGGATCTGACCTGCGCCCCCCCTCGTCTCTTCACTGTCCTGTTCTATCAGATGTACAGCCATAAAAACAAGTAACAAACCTTTCCCTGTATCTCTTTTTGAACATTTATAGATTTATCTCACAGACCCAACATGTCGCCATCCCTATATCCAGCTGCTGCTCCGCAGCAGCCTCCGCAGGGCCGCAGCCTCAGCCTTCCTCCGCTCGGCTCATTTCCATTCTGCCCTCTTTTGCTTTAAAATCCCTCTGCTTTAACCTCTTTTGCATTTGGACCCTATCTAGCCCAGCACCAGCGTGCACCCCCGCCTCGCTCCCTGGGATGAGGCGATGCTGCTGTCCGTGCTTATTCAGAGAGAAATGGCCTTTTGTCTCTGCTGCTCCCCGTCACAGAAGGTCACGCAGGCTTACCCCCGCCCGAGAAAGCCCCGGCCATTGTTATAATTTGCATTGATGCATGGGGGGGTGGATAGGGTGTGTGTGTGAGTGTGTGTGTGTGTGTGTGTGGGGCTCTGGGGGAGGTCGGTGTACCATGAGGCAGGGCGGGCGGAGGTTATGCAGAGCGAGGGCGTCTTTGCATGGAAATGTGAGCACTGGATGGACGCCGTATTTTTTCGCACCTCCCCTCCTCGACCCCCATGTACACGACACCCTGCTCACCCACCCAGAGGGGGGAGTGAAGGCCTCTTCCTTCCAAGGTCAGTGTTAAGGACGGAGTGGGCCAATCAGTATGCAGATCAGTGGCGTGATGTCGTTTAAGGGTATTGCTCTGATGCAATCACATTAGTTAGGCCAGGAAGAATTCGCCGTCTGACCTCAATCATACGGGGGTGAGTGAAAGACAGAGAGAGAGAGAGAGAGAGAGAGGGGCCTCGATCTCCCTCTCTCTCTCTTCTTCTCTATATCATATCTCCCATCCCCTATTATTTCATTTTTTTCTTTCACTGGCATCACAAATGCATGCAGCGCTGACATGAGACATGTGTGACATATGGACAGATGAAGTGACAGAGAATGGGGGGGGCGTTTAATGGAAATATGAAGTTCCTTTTACATGCTGATGCTGATTCTGATACGAGAAGGGGACGTTTTTGAGCTTCTAAGGCAATAAAAATCAAAGTCGACGGGGATATTGTTCCCCTCCGGACCTCGGAGAATCCTATTGGATGTATCAGGATGCCTGGTTTTGACTGTAGCGTGCACAATAACATTTTTGTGCATCTAAATAAATAATATCCCAATGTACCCACATGCACCAAAGCAGTAAGCCAGAAATATAAGCCTTTTATGTAAGATAGGAAGCATCAGAGAGCACTGGCAGCTCCGTGTGCACTGCAGTCCTGCCATGTGATTGTCTTAACAGTTTCCCAATGCCTCTCATAGAGGGACAGAAAAAAACAAAAAGCTGATCCTCTGTGTGCAGAGCACGGTCCAGGACTTATAGAGCTGCATATATCATATACAAATGTATATTAGATACACCCATTTAACTGCTGATTAATGCAAATATCAGCCAATCACACAGCAGCAGCTCAATGCATGGAGGCATGGAGGCATGTCAACATGGGCAGGATGACCTGCTGAAGCATCCATCTATGATCCACAGGAGCGCCATGTGTTTGATATTGTTGCCATGGAAAAACCTGTCAAGACCAACCCAAGAAATCCTGAGGGACTGATTAGGGAATCGATTAAGAATCAATAATGGCACGGTTATGAAGAAAAACCTGATCATCCGTACCACACCTCTGAGGGATGTTTCATCATCTTGTTAATCTATGACCCCACAAGGAGCCCTGAAGGTGAAAGGGTTCAACCTGGGACTGGAAAGGTGTACCTAATGAACTGTCATACTTTGTGTGTTTAGATTGATGCAGGGATTGATTGCTCCTGTCTGAAAGCTCATTAATTAGATCTGTGCGTACAGTCAGATATAACAGAACAGATGGTCGGACTGAGGCTGAAACCAACTTTAATGATGATTGAGATCCATCTTTTCATCCAACACAAACACGTATGTTTCCATGATTATTCCTCATCCTCCAGCTCACTCTGTAAGAAATTCAGCCTCCTCCTCTTCCTCTGCTGATTTTAACTCTTTCTCTGCTGTTTTTACTTTTCCTCTGCTTTTTTCCATCTTCTTCAGTTTTTCCTCTTCCTCTGCTGTTTTTCAGCTTTTCTTCCTCTGCTGTTTTTCTCTTCTTATTCTGTTTTTCCTCTTCTGCTGTTTTTCCTCTTCCTCTGGTGTTTTTCAGTTTTTCTTCTTATTTTGTTTTTCCTCTTATTCTGTTTTTCCTCTTCTGCTTTTTCCTCTTCCTCTGCTGTTTGTTGTCAGCTGGACGGCCTCCTCCGTGGTCGAGTTGAGCCTCACAGAAATGTAATTCAGCCCTTCTCTTTCTCCTTCTTCTCCTTTTTTTCTTTTTTTTTTTTTTTTTTTAGAAATCTACGGTATGTCTGGGTTGTAAATTTCCTCCAATTCTTCCTCTTTCACTCCCTCTATCTTTCTCCCCTTGTCTGAATTAATGAGATGGGGTTTGATCAGGGCAGCCAAGTGTTCAGTGGGAAATCTCACAGCCCGCCTTGTGTCCCGTAATAGAATTTGCATCTAATGCATACATAAATCAAACATCTTTCTGGACATTTTCATATGCATAATGTCATTTCATCCTGTTTCTGTGTGAGTGGGGAGCTGTGCCAGGCCGAGGGGGGCGGGGGAGGAGTGGGGGTGTATGTAGGTGGCGTGGGAGGGAGGGGGGGATTGTAGTTGGTGCAGAGAGGTTATTTTGTTTTTATGTTTTTTTCTTTCTCACTTTTTTTGACTTTCTCTTAATGCTTTCAATTTATTTTGCTGACTGCGGTGGCGCACTGTGAAGCCGGGCGTCGGATATCTTTGGGGTTTTGGTTGTCAGATACTTTTATTGAGAGATAAAAAAGAGTGCGGATGCGTGTGCACGCGCTCACGCCTCCACCCGTGTTTGTGTGCGAGTGTGTGAGGCATGTTGATGGCTGTTCAGACGAGGAGGAGTGCAGCCTGCTTCATCACATCTCCACCTTATTCTTCAGGGCTTTGTTATGTAAATGTGGGAGAAAAACTCGCACATTCAAAGTGCTTCCTCTTCACAGGGAGGTAGAGATAAAAAAAAAGACAGTGACAAGGTGTCTTGATTGTCCTTAGTGCTTTGCTGCTCCACCGCTAACAAGGCTTGATATTGTAGAAATTCCATTTGCAGCCGTCTCCATTTGCATGCTTCGGACGGTTCTTCTGAGCTCCATTAACTCTTCGGCTTCCAACGGCGAGCAGGGAAAACGACGGAATGTGGAACAATTAAATAAACCGTAGTGAAGAAGTCTGCGCTGTGCTGCACGCCCTTACAGATCAGATAATAACTGTCAAAGATATTTGGATGCCCTCCTACACAAACAGGACCATGTTTGGATGTTTGGATGTCGTGTAAAACAAAAATGAAAACAGAACACAATGATCTGGAATCTTTCTGACCTTTATTCAACTGATTACACTCCAAAGGTGAGATACTTGAGGCCCTCTGTGTTGGTGCTGCTTGACCTGAGTGCAGCGTTTGATACTGTAGACCACATTCTGTTAGGCAGGCTTTTATTGTTTTTAACTGGTTTTAATCATTTCTCACTGAGAAGTTTTCTACAAACAGGGGGGAATGCCAGGCAGGAATTAACAGTGTGAACTGTGGCATCCCCCAGGGTCCAGTTTTAGGTCCTACACTTTATAATATTTACATGGCACCCTTAGGAGATGTGCTATACAAATAAAGTTTGATTATTTAATTGAAAGTTCAAACTGATCAATTTTGTACATTTTCACTGGTACTGGCAACATGATCCAAATGTAACCGGCTGATTGGCGGTTATGCCCCACAGCTGGGGGGGAACCAATGATTGGCTTGCCCGTTGTGTCTGGGGGGATAAATTTGCAATGGAAGCGGCTCTCATTCCTTGTTCATCTCCAGGACCGGAGCGGGTACAAACTGTGCTGTATGTTGAGATAATGGATTTGACTTCATATTAACATTATTTCTTAAGTGTGCTGACGGTACGGGACCGGCATTATAAGCGGGCTAATCCTTTCGTAGGGTCGCGACAGCTGAGGTAACTGAAGTGTTTGTAGCTTACATAGCCATTTTGTTTGTTTGGTTGATTTATTGTTTAAGATACGTTTTTTGTTAGAGTTTGCCACTGTTGCCTTGTCTTTTGTTCTTTTCAGTAGGTTCGTTTGTTGTTCCCCTGTTTACTTTCCTTTTTCTTTTTCCTCCCTGAGTGTTTAGTTTCAGGTCGCCTTAGTTGAGTTCTACATTTATTATCATTTTTGTCAAGTCCTGTTATTAGTTATAGCAGTGTTTCTTTTGGTGTTTGTTTGGTTAAAAATTATCTTTTGGTTTCTTTGTGTAAGAGATGCTGTTCAGTTCAGTAACAAGATCTGTAGCCTTGGATAGCTGTAGGGGTTACTGGGGGCCAGATCTTTTCCTTGTGTGCATTTCTATTTTTCATTAGATGTGTATTGTAGTGTTGGTTTCCATTATTTACAGGTCTGACCAGTCTCTCCATAGTCATTTAGGGGGTTCCGGCTTACATTGTGCAGCCTCCAGTCTATTTTTGATGTCTATTTATTAGATTAATAAACTTTGTATTTATAGTTCTCTACACACCCGTCTCTGTATTCATTTGTGCTCTGACCTGTGTTTGCTTTAGAAGGGGAAACCCTCTGTTAAAAGTCATAGGCTGACTAGGATATCTGTTAACGTTCTTTGGTGAGAGTCCCAAGGTGGCGTTGTTGGGTTTATTTTAACACCAGAAGTCCCTCACCAGTCCTAACTTGGTAACACAAAACAGCTGGGACAGGGGCAACGACAGACTGGGAACGTTGATGAATGCTCTAAAAGCACCTGTTAGGAACATTCACAGGTGAATTGGAAACAGGTGAGAGTCATGATTGGGTATAAAAGGAGCATCTCTGAAAGGCTCAGTTACAAGGATGGGGGGTGGGGGGTTTGGGGGGATTCATCTCTTAGTGAACAACTGTGTGAGCAAATACTCCAACAGTTTAAGAGCAAAGTTTCTCAATGTACAAGTGTAATAGATTTTATCATCTACAGTCCATAACATCATCAAAGATTCAGAGAATCAGAGAAATTGCTGCACTGAATGCCTGTGACCTTTAATCCCCCAGGCTGCACTGCATTATAAAGCATCATCATTCTGTAAAGGATATCAGCATATGGGCTCAGGAACACTTCAGAAAACCATTGTCAATTAACACAGTTCATCTCTACATCTACAAGGTCAAGGTCAAACTGTACCATGCAAAGACAAAGCCAAATATCAACAACACCCAGAAACACCGCCGGGTTCTCTGGGCCGAGCTCATCTGAGATGGACTGAGGCAAAGTGGAAAAGTCTGCTGTGGTCTGAGTCCACATTTCAGACTGTTTTTGGACATCATGGATGAGGTGTCCTCCGGACTAAAGAGGAAAAGGACCATTTTGGAGACAGAAGGGACAAAAGAGAGGAGGGAAAAGGTTTTGAGTTGTCAGAGGTAGCAGGAAGGAGCCTCTCCTCTGATAAACCTCAGGAACCTCTTCTTCAGGGAGGAGCTCTTTCTCCGCAGAGCCTCTCCCTGTCAGCTCTCTGCTGATCCCTCTCCTCCAGAGTCCGCTTGGTGGATGCTCTCAAGGAGGGAGCTCCTGTCCTGCTTCCAGTCCTGCCATGGTCTCTCCAGTTCCTGCTTGGCCTGCTTCAGGGCCACTTTCATGTTGAGGCTCTCCTCGAGGAGTTGATTCCTCTCCTCCTCCCACTGGCTCTTCTGGCTGGCCAGGTCCTTTTGTACCAACGACCTTGACCTTTGACCTCAGCCTGCTCCCCCTGCAACTTGGAGGTCTTTTTTATGTTGAGCCAGGACTTCTTGTCCTCCCATTTGGTCTCCAAGTCCTGCTGGTCTGTCCAGGTCTGGCTCAGAGTGGCCTCCATTCTGAACATTTCCTCCTGGTGTCCCTCCTGCAGACTGGATCTCTTCTCCAGCTCTTCAGCCTCATCTAGGGCGGTCCTCTGATTGGTTCTTTCGTATGAATGGGAGACTAAGAGCTGAAACCTCTCTTTCTCCCATGAGTCTTTACATTCATCTTTCAGCAGTCTTTGTCTCTTAAAGTTCCCTCATTGCGGAAAGAATCCATTATTGTCCCAGTGGCAAAGGTACCATCACCAAAGATTTTAAATGACTATCCTGTGGCCCTCACGTCAGTGCTGATGAAGAGTTTTGAGCGCTTAGCCGAGTGACTGGGCAGTGATTGATCCACTTCAATTTGCTTATCAACCCAGGACAGGGGTGGAGGACGCTGTGGCAACATTGTTGAATTTTTTCTCAGGCACCTTGAGGGTAGGAAGACATGTGTGCATTGATTTTGGAACCATATGCTGGCTAGTTGATTTTCTGACAAGCCCGCAGAGAACTCGTGCCAATGAAACTCTGTCTGAGACCCTGCTGTGCTCCACAGGCTCACCTCAGGGGTTTGCTCTGTCACCTCTACTGTTCATGCTTTACACTAATGACTGTAAGAGTATGTTCGAATCAAGGTTCATCAGAAAATTTGCAGATGATTCTGTGCCCGTAAGCCTTCTGCAGGGTTTTGTTCGATGGTGTAATGATGCCTATCTGCAACTTAATGTGTCAAAAACGAAAGATATGATTCTTGATTTTCATAAGAATCCACCTGTCACAGCCCAAACCTTTGTCAATGGTAAAGCTGTAGAAATAGTCAGTCAGTACAAATATCTAGGCACCATCCTGGATGACAAACTATCCTTTGAGATCAACTCAGATGCTTTCTGTCGAAAGGCAAATCAGAGGTTATTTTATCTGAGGACACTGAGGTAGGTGTTTTAATGTTGACAGAAAGCTTCTTAAAATGTTTTATTCTTCTTTAAAAAAAAACAAACAAACTCAATTTTAACCTTTGATATGATCTGCTGGTTTGGTAACCTCAGCATCTCAGATAAAAATAAGCTGAGGAACATTGTCAAACTCTACCAAAAAACTATTGGCACAAGTCTGAATGATCTTGACTCTGTTTTTGGAGCCAGAGTCACTCAGAGGGCAAAGGCCATTCTGGCAAACCCTCTCCATCCTCTTCATGCAGAGTTTCAGCTTCTCCGTTTAAGAGAAGGTTCACTTTCACCTGAAAGGCCAAATCAAACAGGTACCTTAAATCTTTTGTCCAAACAGCCATTGTTTTTTAAACAAGCTGTAGGCGAGCTTGATGGGAACGATGCACCAGTGAAATTGTGCTGACTCGGTGTATTTACATGTATTTACATGTATTGCGTCTGTTGTATCTGGATGTGTGCTTTTCTCTGATGTGAGATATTGTAAGAATGTGTGTTTTAACTTCTTCACCAAATTGCCCTCAGGGGACATTAAAGATTTCAAATCAAATCAAACCACATCTGCACAAGGAGGTCCTTCTGGGCTTTCTTCAGCCCCCGGCCATCTTGCTGGTGGTCCCCTTCTGCTTGTTGACGAGTGTAGACCTCTCTCTGAATGATGAAGGTCAGCTTTGGCCTGCTGCAGATCAGCCTTTATCCAAGAAGACTCCACGTGGAGATTGGGTCTCTGCTCTTCCCACAGCTGAGTCTTGTTAGTCAGGTCCACTTTGGCCTGGTTCCGATCCTTCTTGAGGGCTGAGCCCTCTGTGGTCAGCTAGGATCTGGGACTTCTGGTCATCATACTGGCTGTCCATGCCTGGCAGGGCCTCTCTGCTGGATGCTGCTGTAGTGGTGCACCTCTCTGCCAAACCACAGGCTCTTTCCTCCTCCAGCTGGTTCTGTAGGCTCCTGGTTCTCCTGTGCCTCCTGGAGGTCATCCTGCAGCTTCTGGATCTCCAACAGTAAGCTGTTTCTGTCCTGGCTGAACATGTGTGCCTGGTAGCGCAGGGGCCACGAAGCCTTCTCCAGGTCAGCCCACAGTCTGCAGATCTATGGCCCAGCAGCCTGTGGACAGACGGCCTGTGGCTGGGCGGCCTGTGTGAAGGCCTCATTAATGCTAAAGGTACATACAGGTTTAGGAGCAACATGCTGCCATCCATCTTTTTCAGGGACGCCCCTGCTTATATCAGAGACAATGAAGACACATTGTGCTCGAGTTACAACAGCGTGGCTTAAGAGTGAAAGAGTTCAGACCAGTTTCCTCTCACCACAACTTAGACATATTTATTTTTCTATTTATATTCTTATTAATATATATATTATATATATACATATATATATAGTTCTGTTGTGTGTTTGTTTTTTTTGTGCAAATTCTATATATTGTATTTTTATACTTACCTGATTTAATTTACTCCCTTTTTTTTTTTTTTTTACCCAATTTAAAACTTTATTTTATTCCTTTCACTTTATTCAAACTATATGTTTGCACCAAGTCAAACTCTTTTTTGTAAATATAATTATTTTGAATCCATGAATGTCCTCTGCAGGGCACTGACCCTATACGTCCTTGTCTTAGATGGCAGTCCCCTTCACTCGTCTCCTGTTATTATTTAAACTCAATATTTTGTCTTGTAGTCCAGAGAGCCCCTCTGTCTGTGGATGATGCTGGCAGACATGTTAGGGTCTATCAGGACAGGACCCCCCCCCCCCCCCCAACCATAATGTAATGTGACAAGTTAGTGTCTGGTCTGATAAACAAAGAGGAAGCTGGCAGCATCATCTGTGTGTTTATGAGGCGGTGAAGTGTCCCCTCTCCTCCTGTCAGATTAATGACAGTGTGGAGATTTTGTATGTGTGCTTTATTTAACACTCCCAGAGTAAAGGCTCCGCATGTGTGCTTTATTTAACAATCTCAGAGTAAAGGCTGTGCATGTGTGCTTTATTTAACACTCTCAGAGTAAAGGCTGCGCATGTGTGCTTTGTTTAACAATCCCAGAGTAAAGGCTGTGCATGTGTGCTTTATTTAACACTCTCAGAGTAAAGGCTGTGCATGTGTGCTTTGTTTAACACTCTCAGAGTAAAGGCTCCGCATGTGTGCTTTATTTAACAATCTCAGAGTAAAGGCTGTGCATGTGTGCTTTATTTAACACTCTCAGAGTAAAGGCTGCGCATGTGTGCTTTATTTAACAATCTTAGAGTAAAGGCTGCGCATGTGTGCTTTATTTAACACTCTCAGAGTAAAGGCTGCGCATGTGTGCTTTATTTAACACTCCCAGAGTAAAGGCTGCGCATGTGTGCTTTATTTAACACTCTCAGAGTAAAGGCTGCGCATGTGTGCTTTATTTAACACTCCCAGAGTAAAGGCTGCGCATGTGTGCGTTAGTTAACAATCCCAGAGTAAAGGCTGTGCATGTTTGCTTTATTTAACAATCCCAGAGTAAAGGCTGCGCATGTGTGCTTTATTTAACACTCCCAGAGTAAAGGCTGCGCATGTGTGCTTAAGTTAACAATCTCAGAGTAAAGGCTGTGCATGTGTGCTTTATTTAACACTCTCAGAGTAAAGGCTGCATATGTGTGCTTTATTTAACACTCCCAGAGTAAAGGCTGCGCATGTGTGCGTTAGTTAACAATCCCAGAGTAAAGGCTGCGTATGTGTGCTTTATTTAACACTCCCAGAGTAAAGGCTGCGCATGTGTGCGTTAGTTTACAATCCCAGAGTAAAGGCTGCGCATGTGTGCTTTATTTAACACTCCCAGAGTAAAGGCTGCGCATGTGTGCTTTATTTAACACTCCCAGAGTAAAGGCTGCGCATGTTTGCTTTATTTAACAATCCCAGAGTAAAGGCTGCGCATGTGTGCTTTATTTAACACTCTCAGAGTAAAGGCTGCGCATGTGTGCTTTATTTAACACTCCCAGAGTAAAGGCTGCGCATGTGTGCTTATTTAACACTCCCAGAGTAAAGGCTGCGCATGTGTGCGTTAGTTAACAATCCCAGAGTAAAGGCTGCGTATGTGTGCTTTACTTAACACTCCCAGAGTAAAGGCTGCGCATGTGTGCTTTTTTTAACGCTCCCAGAGTAAAGGCTGCGCATGTTTGCTTTATTTAACAATCCCAGAGTAAAGGCTGCGCATGTGTGCGTTAGTTAACAATCCCAGAGTAAAGGCTGCGTATGTGTGCTTTATTTAACACTCCCAGAGTAAAGGCTGCGCATGTGTGCTTTATTTAACACTCCCAGAGTAAAGGCTGCGCATGTGTGCTTTAAAGGCTGCGCATGTGTGCTTTATTTAACACTCCCAGAGTAAAGGCTGCGCATGTTTGCTTTATTTAACAATCCCAGAGTAAAGGCTGCGCATGTTTGCTTTATTTAACAATCCCAGAGTAAAGGCTGCGCATGTGTGCTTTATTTAACACTCTCAGAGTAAAGGCTGTGCATGTGTGCTTTATTTAACACTCTCAGAGTGAAGGCTGCGTATGTGGGGTTTATTTAACACTCCCAGAGTAAAGGCTGCGCATGTGTGCGTTAGTTAACAATCCCAGAGTAAAGGCTGCGTATGTGTGCTTTATTTAACACTCCCAGAGTAAAGGCTGCGCATGTGTGCTTTATTTAACACTCCCAGAGTAAAGGCTGCGCATGTGTGCTTTATTTAACACTCCCAGAGTAAAGGCTGCGCATGTGTGCTTTATTTAACAATCTCAGAGTAAAGGCTGCGTATGTGTGCTTTATTTAACACTCCCAGAGTAAAGGCTGCGCATGTGTGCTTTATTTAACACTCCCAGAGTAAAGGCTGCGCATGTGTGCTTTATTTAACACTCTCAGAGTAAAGGCTGCGTATGTGTGCTTTATTTAACACTCCCAGAGTAAAGGCTGCGCATGTGTGCGTTAGTTAACAATCCCAGAGTAAAGGCTGCGCATGTGTGCTTTATTTAACACTCTCAGAGTAAAGGCTGCGTATGTGTGCTTTATTTAACACTCCCAGAGTAAAGGCTGCGCATGTGTGCGTTAGTTAACAATCCCAGAGTAAAGGCTGCGTATGTGTGCTTTACTTAACAATCTCAGAGTAAAGGCTGCGTATGTGTGCTTTATTTAACACTCCCAGAGTAAAGGCTGCGCATGTGTGCTTTATTTAACACTCCCAGAGTAAAGGCTGCGCATGTTTGCTTTATTTAACAATCCCAGAGTAAAGGCTGCGTATGTGTGCTTTATTTAACACTCCCAGAGTAAAGGCTGTGCATGTGTGCTTTATTTAACACTCCCAGAGTAAAGGCTGCGCATGTGTGCGTTAGTTAACAATCCCAGAGTAAAGGCTGCGTATGTGTGCTTTACTTAACACCCCCAGAGTAAAGGCTGCGCATGTGTGCTTTTTTTAACGCTCCCAGAGTAAAGGCTGCGCATGTTTGCTTTAGTTAACAATCCCAGAGTAAAGGCTGCGCATGTGTGCGTTAGTTAACAATCCCAGAGTAAAGGCTGCGTATGTGTGCTTTATTTAACAATCCCAGAGTAAAGGCTGCGTATGTGTGCTTTATTTAACACTCCCAGAGTAAAGGCTGCGCATGTGTGCTTTATTTAACACTCCCAGAGTAAAGGCTGCGCATGTTTGCTTTATTTAACAATCCCAGAGTAAAGGCTGCGTATGTGTGCTTTATTTAACACTCCCAGAGTAAAGGCTGTGCATGTGTGCTTTATTTAACACTCCCAGAGTAAAGGCTGTGCATGTGTGCGTTAGTTAACAATCCCAGAGTAAAGGCTGTGCATGTGTGCATTAGTTTACAATCCCAGAGTAAAGGCTGCGTATGTGTGCTTTATTTAACACTCCCAGAGTAAAGGCTGCGCATGTGTGCATTAGTTAACAATCCCAGAATAAAAAGCTGTGTACGTGTGCTTTATATAACACTCCAAGAGTAAAAGCTGCTTACGTGTCCTTTATTTAACACTCCTAGAGTAAAGGCTGCGCATGTGTGCTTTATTTAACACTCCCAGAGTAAAGGCTGCGCATGTGTGCGTTAGTTAACACTCCCAGAGTAAAGGCTGCGCATGTGTGCTTTAGTTAACAATCTCAGAGTAAAGGCTGTGCATGTGTGCTTTATTTAACACTCTCAGAGTAAAGGCTGCATATGTGTGCTTTATTTAACACTCCCAGAGTAAAGGCTGCGCATGTGTGCTTTATTTAACGCTCCCAGAGTAAAGGCTGCGCATGTTTGCTTTATTTAACAATCCCAGAGCAAAGGCTGCGCATGTGTGCTTTTTTTAACGTTCCCAGAGTAAAGGCTGCGCATGAGTGCGTTAGTTAACAATCCCAGAGTAAAGGCTGTGCATGTGTGCTTTACTTAACACTCCCAGAGTAAAGGCTGCGCATGTGTGCTTTATTTAACACTCCCAGAGTAAAGGCTGCGCATGTTTGCTTTATTTAACAATCCCAGAGTAAAGGCTGCGTATGTGTGCTTTATTTAACACTCCCAGAGTAAAGGCTGTGCATGTGTGCTTTATTTAACACTCCCAGAGTAAAGGCTGCGCATGTGTGCGTTAGTTAACAATCCCAGAGTAAAGGCTGCGTATGTGTGCTTTACTTAACACCCCCAGAGTAAAGGCTGCGCATGTGTGCTTTTTTTAACGCTCCCAGAGTAAAGGCTGCGCATGTTTGCTTTAGTTAACAATCCCAGAGTAAAGGCTGCGCATGTGTGCGTTAGTTAACAATCCCAGAGTAAAGGCTGCGTATGTGTGCTTTATTTAACAATCCCAGAGTAAAGGCTGCGTATGTGTGCTTTATTTAACACTCCCAGAGTAAAGGCTGCGCATGTGTGCTTTATTTAACACTCCCAGAGTAAAGGCTGCGCATGTTTGCTTTATTTAACAATCCCAGAGTAAAGGCTGCGTATGTGTGCTTTATTTAACACTCCCAGAGTAAAGGCTGTGCATGTGTGCTTTATTTAACACTCCCAGAGTAAAGGCTGTGCATGTGTGCGTTAGTTAACAATCCCAGAGTAAAGGCTGTGCATGTGTGCATTAGTTTACAATCCCAGAGTAAAGGCTGCGTATGTGTGCTTTATTTAACACTCCCAGAGTAAAGGCTGCGCATGTGTGCATTAGTTAACAATCCCAGAATAAAAAGCTGTGTACGTGTGCTTTATATAACACTCCAAGAGTAAAAGCTGCTTACGTGTCCTTTATTTAACACTCCTAGAGTAAAGGCTGCGCATGTGTGCTTTATTTAACACTCCCAGAGTAAAGGCTGCGCATGTGTGCGTTAGTTAACACTCCCAGAGTAAAGGCTGCGCATGTGTGCTTTAGTTAACAATCTCAGAGTAAAGGCTGTGCATGTGTGCTTTATTTAACACTCTCAGAGTAAAGGCTGCATATGTGTGCTTTATTTAACACTCCCAGAGTAAAGGCTGCGCATGTGTGCTTTATTTAACGCTCCCAGAGTAAAGGCTGCGCATGTTTGCTTTATTTAACAATCCCAGAGCAAAGGCTGCGCATGTGTGCTTTTTTTAACGATCCCAGAGTAAAGGCTGCGCATGAGTGCGTTAGTTAACAATCCCAGAGTAAAGGCTGTGCATGTGTGCTTTACTTAACACTCCCAGAGTAAAGGCTGCGCATGTGTGCTTTTTTTAACGCTCCCAGAGTAAAGGCTGCGCATGTGTGCTTTACTTAACACTCCCAGAGTAAAGGCTGCGCATGTGTGCTTTTTTTAACGTTCCCAGAGTAAAGGCTGCACATGAGTGCGTTAGTTAACAATCCCAGAGTAAAGGCTGTGCATGTGTGCTTTACTTAACACTCCCAGAGTAAAGGCTGCCCATGTGTGCTTTTTTTAACGCTCCCAGAGTAAAGGCTGCACATGTGTGTGTTAGTTAACAATCCCAGGGTAAAGGCTGTGCATGTGTGCGTTAGTTAACAATCCCAGAGTAAAGGCTGTGCATGTGTGCATTAGTTTACAATCCCAGAGTAAAGGCTGCGTATGTGTGCTTTATTTAACACTCCCAGAGTAAAGGCTGCGCATGTGTGCATTAGTTAACAATCCCAGAATAAAAAGCTGTGTACGTGTGCTTTATATAACACTCCAAGAGTAAAAGCTGCGTACGTGTCCTTTATTTAACACTCCTAGAGTAAAGGCTGCGCATGTGTGCTTTAGTTAACACTCTCAGAGTGAAGGCTGCGTATGCATGCTTTATATAACACTCCAAGAGTAAAAGCTGCGTATGAGTGCTTTATGTAACACTACAAGAGTAGAAGCTGCGCACGTGTGGTTTATTTAACACTCCCAGAGTAAAGGCTGCGCATGTGTGCTTTATTTAACACTCAGAGTAAAGGCTGCGCATGTCTGCTTTATTTAACACTCCCAGAGTAAAGGCTGCGTACGTGTGCTTTATTTAACACTCAGAGTAAAGACTGCATATTAGTGCTTAATTTAACACTCCCAGAGTAAAGGCTGCTTGAGTGTGCTTTATTTAACACTCAAAGTAAAGGCTGTGTTAGTGTGCTTTATTTAACACTCAGGGCTCTAATTTCCTGGCGCAACACAGGGTGGCGCACCCTGGCGCACCCCACGCAGTGGTTATTTCATCTGGCACCGCCATGCGCAGCCAATTTGGCAATTTGGTAGACCGGCCGCGCCGAGATGGGTGTGAGGGCGCACCAGGGGGAGGTGTCGAAAGATTCAGCTTGGCGCAGTGACAATTTCGTGCCAAAAAACCGCGCAGAAGGTGCGCTGAAAGCTCGCCAGCTCAGACCTGGTCTATCCTCGGTGCAGGAGAGGCGCACCCCGGGCAGTGGTAATTTGGCTGACAGGCGCACAGTGCGCACACGTCACCAAAACCTCACAGGCAGGTATCCAGAGTGTCAGGCACATTTCAATGCAATAAACAATCACAAAAACCACTATTTAATGTAACCGTCTGAACCAGCACATACATTTGTATCAATATTAAAGGATAAGTTCGGTTTTTTGACACCTGGACCTTATTTTTAGAATTAAATACGCTTGTAGACTCACCCAGACAATTTTGGTGGACACGCATCGTGGCCTCCGATGCTCGGCCCGGTGGCCCCTGCGCTCTCCCAGTTGCTGCAAAAGTGACAGCGGCTCTGACCTTTTTCGCCACCAAGGTGAAATTGTCACTGCACCTCGCCCACAGGGCATTTAAAGGCGAGGAGAGGCGTTCATTTGATTTGTGAAGATTACACTGGGCTGTGTTGAACCCACTCACGCCTCCTGTCCTCCCTCTCTGCTACTTGCGCCGGTGGGAAGGACTGGGGCATGGGTGCGCCTCCCTGCACCGTGCACGAAACTTGCAAAATGCCCTGGACACACTCCGTTGGCGCGGCGTAGGCGGGGAGCAGGGCAGGTGCGCCCTGCCTGCGCCTGGTCTACGAAATTAGAGTCCTCAGAGTAAAGGCTGTTAGTGTGCTTTATTTAACACTCCCAGAGTAAAGGCTGCTTACGTGTGCTTAATTTAACACTCAGAGTAAATTTAGGCTGCGTATGAGTGCTATATTTAACACTCCCAGAGTAAAGGTAGCGTAAGTGTGCTTTATTTAATGCTCAGAGTAACGGCTGCGTATGTGTGCTTTATTTAACACTCAGAGTAAAGACTGCGTACGTGTGCTTTATTTAACACTCCCAGAGTAAAGGTAGCGTATGTGTGCTTTATTTAACACTCAGAGTAAAGACTGCGTACGTGTGCTTTATTTAACACTCAGAGAGTAAAGGCTGCGTACGTGTGCTTTATTTAATGCTCAGAGTGAAGACTGCGTATGTGTGCTTTATGTAACACTCAGAGTAAAGACTGCGTACGTGTGCTTTATTTAACACTCAGATTAAAAGGCTGCATATGTGTGCTTTATTCAACACTCACAGAGTAAAGGCTGCGTGTGTGTGCTTTACTTAACACTCAAAGAGTAAGGCGCATGAGGCAGCGGGAAGCAATCTCAACCCTTAAGAAGTAAATTTCTCCTATGTGATATTCAGTGATCATATTCATCCTTTCAAGTCTTAAACCAACCTGAGATTAAGGTCACAGAAGTCTCTTTCTGTCTGTATGAGCTTTTAAATTCTGGTAATGTGGCTCTTAGGGTTGCCACCTTTCAAGCAGGAAAATAAAGGACACCCCTGGCAGTGGGGATGCAACTCTGCAAGGGCCCAACCACCAATGGCCTATTAGTGGAGTGGGGCATCAGTTGTGGTAAATCACAGTAAAGACATTTTTTTAATAAGGTGTTAGTTAAATTTTTAAGTACTTTATTCCTCAGTTTTTCAGAAAATATCTGCAAACGTAAAACTAAGCAGAAACAACAATTAAATAACTTCAGTAAAAACAAGGTCGTTAACTTAAAACTTAACTTAAAGTAATTTATTAACTTAGCATCAATTTATGAAATTATACTTAAATGCTTTGACACTTTCAACAAATATGTGGTGCAGGAGAACACAACAACTTTCAAAAGTAGGAGTAATTATACAACATAATGTCATCTCAGGATGGTGTTGCAACTTGTACACACCTGACTTTTCATGTCATTAATTTTATATCATTTCTGCTTCCTGTTTCACCACAAATGAAAGAAACCCCAAGCATTTTTTTTGTTTGTTTTTTTTAACCCAGTTAATAAATGATTCCCCAAAGCCAAATCTGTGAAGGGTATGGATGAGGAATTACTAGTTAACTCTGTTGAAGGCTTTTTCTGTGTCTAACGTGGTCCAGTGCCCTAGAGACAGTAAGAGTTGCGACACTCATGATCTGGCCGCGGAGAGGTCACGTGGTTCATGTAAGCCTGAATAGTTCCAAACACACGCCGTGCTGTCGTGTTCTTCTATGGGACAGACAGCGGAGATCGTGACTTTTCATGGTAAACATGAATAAAATCACATATCCAAGTACTTGTTTGATTTTTATTGCATTCTTGCATATTTGCATATGTCAATTTTACATTTGGAGTGGTAAGATGACAGCTGAGGACTATGTAAAGTATTACGTAGATGTTTTGTTATTTTGGAGGGAAAGTTTCAGGTACGTGTTAGCATGACAAATGGACTTTTACATTGAAATGCAAGATGATTTAAGATGTTCTTTTTGCCCAACTGGATTATTATATTTCCAAAAAATGTCTATATTCCCTTGAGTTTGCTTTCAATTCACTTACCTGTGGTCTGGGAATGATCTGGGAATGACTGAAAAGCAGAGTAGAACCAATCCATTCAGCATTTCGTGTCCAGCTCACTTCTGATGAGGCAGGAGCAGACCACACAACCAGTATCATTTTAAGACTAAACCATACACAGGAGATATATATATATATATATATATATATATATATATATATATATATATATATATATGAGGTGTCAATAATTGTAAACGAGGTGTTTATTATAATTTGTTTAATTTTCAACATGTAAAACAATTTACAAACATCATTCTATTGTTTTGTCACCACCTGTTCTCAAACTGATATCTGTTCTGGTCCAGTGATGGTAACTCGTGTTGGTGGTTCTTTTTGAAACTCCCTCCTAAATTGTCTTTGCACTTCAACTGCGTTTTTATACTTGCAGTAGCATTTTAGAATGAGTTTCCTTTCTTCACAGTTAAGTCTGGCTGCCATCATTCGGTTCAATGGGTTCAATCTGCAAAGAAAAAACAAGAAATTGAGTTATCAGCTGCTAAAAGGTGTATACATTTTTTGGGACACCCTGTATATATCTATATCTATCTATGTATCTATATCTCTCTCTCTATCTCTATCTGTCTGTCACTCTCTCTCTCTCTATATATATATATATATATGTCTTCATATATCTATATCTCTATCTATCTCTATCTATCTATATATCTCTCTCTCTCTCTATATATATATATATATATAAATATATATATATCTGTTGAGCGAGAGATATAGATAAATCAGTATATTAAATAATAACAACTCATTATGCTGTACACCTGGTCTGTGACCAGGAAAGCCACCCTGATCACAGAAGACTCGTCCCACCCCCTCCGCCACTGCTTTCAGATGCTGCCATCAGGCAGGCGTTATAAAGTTCCTCTGGCCCGGAGAAATATCTTTAAATAGTCTTTCATCCCCTCCGCAATAGCCACCATGAACAAACAGAGATAGACACATGCTGCTGTTAACAACTCCCCTCCTTTTTTGTGGAGGAATGTCTGATGTATTCCTTTTTAAAGCCCCACTATGCAAGATTCAGGTTTGTCTGCTCTCAAGGGGCCGCTCTGGTCGTTGGGTGTAATTGCACTGTCTTAACACGGCGCCTCACAGCAACGTGAATTCGTTGACATACAGAGCCGGGAGAAGTGAGTCGACAGGACGGCCGAAGACATAGAAGAAATAGTGAAATAGTGAATGACCGAGCGTCACGGCGCCATGAATATTTCCAGCAATCTGAGAAAAACGCTGGCAAATAACCGCTGGTAGCATTTTTAGTGACAAAACAACGTCCACCAAGTTACACAAAGCATGCAATGCTACGGAGCAACCAACGACTGAAACCAAGTGTTGAACGGGGGAAAACCCGACGAAAACATATCTTACCTCTCCAGCAGTAACTTTGCAAGCTCGGCGTCCGTCTTGCAATTTTCCATCTCCCGACGCTCTCGCCACCGAGCAAAGTGGGCTCCAGTGTTAATTCTAGTTTTGTTCCTTGCGTTGTCCAATAGTCTTTTTTTGGCCCTTGAATCTGGAGAAAGAGCCCTCCTCACACGCTTTGCGGATGCCATGGCTGCTACTACTACATGCAAAACACCAGCTTCTTTAGCTGGATGCCAAATTTCAGGTAGTGCGGTAAAGCAGTTTGCACTTCTCGCAGCATCTTGCGATATGTGTCCCCGTCACGGGAGCAAAAGTTACATAGCCCCTAAACAGAGCAGGGAAGCGCTGTGGGGGAAAGGTGGGGCATTCTCTCTGTTACAGCTCCGAGCTCCACTGAACAGACTTTGGAGAGAATATTTGAAGGCTCAAAAGATCTGCAGTGCTGTTCCGTTGTATTTTCTTTTTAATTGATTTGGTTATGTTGTCCCTTTTAAATGTTTTGAAGGAGCCTGTCAAAGACAAATTTATCATTGGTGACAGACAATAAAGTTTCTATCTGTCTTTGCTTCATGAATTAGTTGGTATTTTTTTATTCAACTCGTCAAAACAACAACAACAAGAGTGTGTATGGGTGGGGGTGGTGGTGGTGGTGGTGAGGGGCTAGGAGACATCCTCTTCTTCACCCGTGTCCTGGACACTAAAAAAGCACATGAAGCCAAATAGTGAGAGAACAGATAAAACATTTAGCACAACAGGTAGTGACACACTTGGAGCAAATTATTAAAATCATATTTTAATGTTTCCCTGAAACAGGCCTGACAATTCAGGGAGAGACAGAAAGAGAGATAATCCTCTTTTAATCATGAACTCTGACCTCTTACCTATTGTCAAAAGTCTGCCTGAAGTAAAGCTATCACCTTTTCTATGATGTGCAACTGAGTCATGGTCCATTGGTTATGCCTCACATTTTATAGATCAGTGGTCATACCATGGTTGGCTGTGCAGCATTTGGATGCTCCAACCGGTCTGAGAAGGGTTACCATATGTATGGCTTCCCCAGGGACCAAGAGCGCCGGAAAAAATGGATAGCCATGGTCCGCCGTCAAAACCTGCAAATAACAGAGGCCTGCAACAACATAAAACTGTGTCAAGTGAGTAATGTTCAGAGAGGACATCAATTGAAAAGGGTATCACATTCCTCAGTATAGTGTATTATCTCTTCTCTTTTTTATTTGCTGTTCTTAACTTGTATTGTTTCCCTATTCCCTGTGAAGCACTTTCAGAGTGTGCTATACAAATAAAGGTTATTATTATTATTATTATTATTATTATTATTATTATTATTATTATTACTATTATTATGACTTTGGTGGTATTTTAAGTGTAATGGAAACTGATCTTATAAACCTGCCTGCAGGTACACTTTGAGGATGACCAATTCACTGCCACAAAAGCAGGAGGAAAGTTGACGCTGAGGCCAGATGCTGTGCGAACAGTCTTCACTCATTGGCCGAAGCCAAAGAGGAGGAAACCCCCTTTTGGAAGGGTGCCTCCAGCAATCCCAACTAAAATGGACCACACATATTGCACCCAGTTAAACTTTGGTATGATACATGCAGCTAACAACATGTCCCATGTCAAGTAATTCAAGGATAAACTACACTCCTCATGAGATTATTACATCTTTCATATTAGCACATCTAGCTCCAAAAACAAGAGGTCAGGGATTCTCTGAGGATTTACATAGAAAATTTAGATCATCTACATATTTTATCTAATTTAAAGAGCGAATGAAATGCTGAACAAAATGAGTGTTTGCTTGCTTTTTTACCTTGAGTAAGTTAGGGCTCTGCAGTCAAACCTGAAATTGACCGACATTTGCTGAAAGACTTTGTGTGAATACTTTTTAGTTTACTTTTCATCACAAGGGCACCATCATGTTTCAACAAGCTATATGGTAACGTCATGAGGTTGGTTTCGCTCTGCTGTTCACCAAACAGGAGGTATAGGTGAAAACAGACTGGAAAGGACAATGACAAAAGGCAAAAAAACAACTGAAGTATAAAACCATTACAACAGCTGTTTTTTTCATTTTGTTGTCCTTTGCAGTCTATTTTCACCTATAACTCCTGTGTGGTGAATACAACAGCAGAGCAGAACCAATTCTGTGATGTCACCAGACTGTTGAATTATGGCAGTGCCCTAGTGGTTTCTGATTGTGGTGGGTGATTTGATTCATGTTACAGTGATATGTCATAGGAGTGTGGTGTACCCTTACATTGGAGATGACAGTAGGTGCAAATGAAAACGCAAAATGCATATGACAGCAAGATTACCTTGTTATTGTTACAGACATTGAGGGAGACATGGTGGAAAGGGACATGACAGGAGACAGAGAAAGACAGAACAATCAGGAGGACATTTTACCAGAGGCAGGTGATCCAGGGATGTGTGTGCTGAGGGCCAGTCAGCCAGGGGTCAGCAATGATGACGCCACAACGCCAGGGCAAGATGCTCCAGAGACCACACTGCCAGGGACTGATAGCGCAACTGTGGAGAAATTACTTAGGCAACTCAAAAGGGAAAAAATAATGAGAAGGAGAGCAGAGAGGGCTCGTAAACATCAAAAAATAATTAATTTGGAAATGAAGAGGAACAAATTAGTTAACCAAAAGTTCACACAAATCTTTACAAGAGACCAAATTCAAGCTCTGGGACAGTCCAAGAAGAGGGGAATTAGGTGGGGAAAGGAGACAATTAAGAAAGCAATTCAAATTCGATGTACCGCTGGCACCACTGGTTATAAAACCCTCCAGCAAATGCAGATTCCGCTGCCACAGTGGAAACAAGTTGTGGCGTACCACTATAGTGGCAATTCCACCGATGGCGCAGTTTACCAGTCCATCATAGTCAGCATTGTTGAAGCAGCGGCTTCAGTGGGGCTTCATGTGCTGAATGTCACCACAGACATGGGGAGCCCCAACAGAGCAATGTGGAAGTCCTTCGGGGTGACCTGTGACCAGCCATGGATCCCGCATCCTGTTGTGTCAGACCAGCGCCTTTATTTCATGCCTGATGTTCCTCATCTTGTCAAGAACTTGAAGAGCGCAATTATTCGTGGTCACATACTCACCCTACCATAGGATGTGGCGGAAAAGGAGCAGCTGCCATCCAGTGAGCTCTCTGTTGCCCCTTTAAAGGATCTGGTGTCTTTCCAAGAGTGCATGGTACTTAAGTTGGCACCCAATCTATCCAGAGGTGTCCTGGAGCCTGGCCATTTTGAGAAGATGAAGGTGAGTTCAGCAATGCATGTGTTCAGCAAAGCTACAAGTGCCGCCCTGAGGTACATGGTGAAAGAAGAGCGCAGACCAGAGTCTTACCTTACAACATCATGGTTTTTGGAGAAGGTAGACCACTGGTTTAACCTCATGTCGTCCCACCATGTCATCACTGCCCTCAGTTATTTAAAGATGGAAAAGTATGAAAAGGCCATCAGCTTCCTACACGACTCCATCCATCTTTTTCGGGGCCTGAAGATTGGTCCACAGGGCAGCTGGGAACCAGTCCAAACAGGACTTGTGATGGCCACAACAGCAATCCTGGAGGTCCAGCAGGATCTGTTGAGAAAAGGGCACAAATTTGTCCTTACAAGCAGGTTCACTCAGAACTGCCCAGAAAATACTTTTTCCTGCATTCGTCAGAGGAACTCTGTTCCGACACCTGTGGAGTTCCACTACGCACTACGGGCTGTCACTGTAGGACAGTTCCTCTCGACCACTCATACTGGCAGTTGCCAAGATGATGCCTCGAGCACTTGGCGGACTTCCTTGACATCAACAACAGCAGCTGCAGAGCTTCTGAGGTTGTCAAAGTTGAGCAGCTGGCAGACCCATTACCACATGACCTCATAAAAACAGAGTCCTGTGTCCTCTACCACCTAGCAGGATACATAGTGAAGAGCATCCTTGGCTTCTCACTCTGTAAGGAATGCCAGTGTGCACTTCTTGAAAATCCTGCAAAGACCACAAGCAAGAGAGCCGTTTTCCTGGAAATGAAGGAATTTAAAAAGGGTGCATTAATACCGGCCATCGGATGATGTCTTGACTCTCGTACGAGGTGTAGCGCAGTGGATCCATTCAGACACGGCTGATTCCCTCATGGAATCCTCCAACATCCTGGCACATCTAAAAAGAGAGGCCATGGGTCTGCATAGCAACCTTCCCACATCATGAGCTGAAAGACAAAAATTGTGACAACACATATCAGGCTAAGATTGAGGATTCAATCCAAGTGCATCATGGGTGAAAGGAATGGAAACAAACGAGACAAGTCGCATCTTGGCCGCAAGAGCCACGCAAAGAAGGCAATGTCCAGTAGGCAGGCATCCTCACATCAAGGCCACTGCCAAATATTTTTTTGGTTGCCATGGACACACTTTGCCTCATCATCCCACCACATTGTCCACAGCCTTCAGTTTCCCTCAGTGGCAACAACCAGTAATTGCCATAAGCAGCCAATCCCAGCACGAGCAGCAAGCATGATCGCTTAAAATGATGATGTAAATAATTTGTAAATATTATGTTCTACATCCATTTCAGTTAAATATTTGTTCTGAACATCTTGAGCAGTGCAGTACCAAGTAGTTGTACAAAATTTTGTAATATACATAGTTTATCAATTTTGAACCCAGTTACTTGAATTATTTGTTCTTATCATCCAATTGCAATCTGTAAATTGTTTAATTCTAACGTTGTTTCAATGTTTACACAAGTAATGCTTTCTATTACTTTTAATTTGCCATTAAAATTAACATTTGCAGTACCCTTCTACATCTGACCGTTGATTCTGATACTGTTCTATGCTCTGCACTGTCTGAACAAAAAAAAACAAAACTTTTGGACTAGGGTTATTTACAGTCCACAAGTTTTCATTATGATATGCACATACAAAGGCTGAAAAGTACAAAAAATGCATTACAAAGAGCCTCTGATAAAATATGGGGAGCTGATAGAAAGAGGTAGCGATTTGATCAATTTACCCCTGGAGATACCTTCACCACTAGCAAAGTTGAGCTAACACAAGCACGTGGCAATGCCTGAAAGTCGGTTATCTACCAACACACACATACAGATATGTCTATGCATCACAAATGGCCTCTCATATGGAGTTGACAGTTAAAAAGAGGTAGTGATTTAATCAATTTATCCAACATACAGTCACAGTTAGCAAGAGTCAACTAAAAAGTAGCAACCAAGATAAAATATATATATAATTACGCCGTGCATATACAACTAAAGCAAAGCATATGCATCATAACGAGCCTCTGATAAAAAATAGACAGTTGAAAATTCCAAAGGGGTAGCTTTTTAATCAACTTACCTCTTAATATACTCAACGGCCAACAATGCAAATGAACGGTGTCTGTTGCTGTAGAAGCGGTGTTTGGAACTATTCCAGGCTCCACAACCTGGAAGTAGACCGGAAGAAAGCGTACAACGGCGTCTTATGGGAGTGTCGCAACTCTTTCTACCTCTACAGCTCTAATGTGGTGATGATGGTTTGATGGTTGTGTGTGGCTGAGTGGTGCATTATATTGAACAGTCTGCGTGTGTTATTGGATGAATGTCTTTCTATGATGAATCCTGTTTGGTCTGGGTGAATTATGGATGGCATAATCTTTTCTAATCTATGCGAGAAAGCTTTAGTGATGATTTTTATGTCGACATTGATGAGTGAGATGGGACGGTAACTTGAAGGTAGGGTGGGGTCTTTGTTTGGTTCGAGGAGGAGTGAGATGGAAGCTGTGTTCATGTTGGATGGGAATCTGGAGTAAAGTACTTATTCTGTAAACACACCAAACCAATTTGAGCAATTGCAAATGCATATATCATTACTAGACACCCATGTGCTTACTTCGCTCCAAATGAAAAAACAGCTTCAGATGGAAACTTATCAGGAAGTCAAACACATCAAATTTCCATAAAAAAAGGAATACAGCCGCTGCAATAAGGAGCGAGAGTGTGGCAGATAAAATCAGATCTCCTGAATGTGTGAGCAGCCTAAAACATACATCCACTATCCAGTCAAAGTGTTTTTACAGTGCAAATCCATGCATCAGAATCTTTGAAAAGAACCAAGGAGAGGTGAAAGAACAAACATTAGTATTACAGTTAAATACAGCCTATAGTGAGAGGAACAAAGGGAGCGTCCTAATTATTACATATTAGGACGCTCATGTACGTTTGCAAATGTGTACATTTATACACATAAGCTTATATGTATATATATATATATATATATATATATATATATATATATATATATATATATATATATATATACATGTAAATATATAAATATACATATATTTATACACACACACACACAAAAGTACATGCACGCATATACTAATATACAGGGCCGGTCCTAGAACTTTGGGGCCAAATGAATACACAATTTATAATTTATTATTTATGTTGTTTGAAGACATAAATAAGTTCCAAACAGTGGAGAAAACACTCTACAGATGAAATTATAGGATAAATGGTGACTAAAACTAGATCTAAAAAGAACTTTCTGGCATTTAGACAATTTTAAGCATTTAAAATGTATTTGTGCATCATATAATCAGTCTTTAAAAGATTTAAAACTTTTGAATATCATACATCTGTCTCGTATAACCTGTTTTCTTCTAAATCCCAGAATATTTTAACATGCTGTTAGGTAAAACTAAAGCATGGATTAAACTAATATCCTCTAATAAATCTTCAGAAAGACTTTTAAATATAAATGTTAATTAATGAGTGTTAACAGGAGCAAAAGATGCCTGAATTTTACAGTTTTTTGCAATTACAAACAATAATGCCTGTTTTTTTTAGTTTTGTATGTGAGAAAAGAGACCCAATGCTATGGCAAAAATTTAAGGATTTGTTAAGTAATAAATAATGATAACATAGGGTGAACTAAAGAACATCAGGTTAGTTAGATATGGTGAAATGACACGGAGACAGAAAGGGCCCAGATGCGAAGCAGTATTTCTAGTTCACAACAAACAGTTTTATTTATACAAGCACAGGAGATGATGAGTCGAGAGCGGGGATCGAACCCACGATCTTGGGAACAGGAGCCGGTGATGCTGTCCGCTTAGCCACGTGGCAGCCGATAGCACTTGTTAGCCACACAGACTCTTTCGGCTGTAGTTGAGAGCGGGGATTGAACCCGCGGACCTAGGATCAGGAGCCGGTGACGCTGTCCACTCAGCCACGTGATAGCCACTAGCACAGTTAGCCCCACAGAGGCTTTAAGTTGATGAGAGTTCAGACTCACTGGATCTTTCACAGCAGGAAGTGAAGTGGAAGACGAAGACGACCACCACAACGCAGGACTCACAGGCAGGTATTCGGCGTCAGGAACGGAAGGCGAGGTCGGTAGCCAGGGATCAGACGAACAGGTAAGTGCAGAGCAGAAGCTGGTCAGTACCTTGTAGTCAGGCTGAGGATCAGGCAATAAAGGCAGGAACAGGAACGGAACAGGTCGGTAACGGGTGATCAGTCCGGATGGCAGGTCTGGTGTGCTTAGCATGAGAGCGAAAACGATCTGACACTGAATGAGTGTGGAGCCGGGGTTTAAGTAGGCGGGCTGATTGCAGATGATGAGGTGCAGGTGTGAGCAGGCACGCAGGTGACAGGAGTTGAGCTGATTACGTGAGCGCTGGGGTGAGGCAGGCTGAGACTGAGACTGAACTGTGACAGTGAAATATGAACACAAGGTTTTATTCTGTTTTGTATGGTGGTGTCAGGTTCATTTTTATGTAATCTTCTTTTACTGTTAAAGTGTAAATTAAATCTCATTTTCTAATAGAAGGAAGTGAGGACGTTTTTGTTAATTATTGTAAAATATTCCTGTTCTAATAAAAGTATGATTCAAAGTCTTTAGAATATTTATCCTTGTTGTTAAAAATCTAAACAAAACTAATTTGTATTAATTAGAAGAAACATAAACAAAATACACAAAATTATGGGATATTTTAATAATTTGCTGAAGTTACTCATGTGATTGTGTTTGCTTTCCTATTTTTCTCTTTTATCCTCATTTTAAATTGTCTCTGAGTTTTTTGAAAAGCATTTTTAAATGAAATGTATTATTTACATCATTCCTATACCTCTTAAAGTCATTATCATTACGATAACAGTCAGAAACATGATAATTTCAGAGGAGAGTGCTGCTGACTGAACAGCAGGATTAGTTAAGCCTGCCTGTTAGCCTGGTCTGGAGCAGGCTAGCTGCTCAGAACAAATCTCCACGGTAACTTATGTGCCTCTGTTTTCATGAAACCAAATCGCAGCTAAATTCATCCAGGAAAACTAGAAGATCCCGGCTTAATCCCCTATCTAGGATTTGTGAAGTACCCCTCAGAGTTTGGTTCATGGCAGATGTGGAAGCAATCTGAACCAAACAAGGACCCAAAGAGGCCAGCTGACCAAAAGCAGGGTCTGAATTTGGCCAATACAGCAGTGAGAAAGTGAGAAAGACAATATCAAACAGAGTGTGGCTAACTTCGGCATTGCTAACACTGCCAGACTCTGAATCCTCCATTTACATCCAAACAGCTGAAATACAACTTTATTTCATGACTCAAAGTCCTGCTGAACTGCTTAACAGTTTCATTACTGGAAACCCGTCGTGAAGGAAGAACAAAGCTCCGGCCCCAACACATGAGGGGACAGTACACAGCTTTAGACAGATTTATTACAACACAAACACGTTTACCTTCAGCAGAGTGAGCTCACAGTCATTGAGTCACGAATGACTGAGAGAGGAGAGAGAGGAGCATATCAGGAGGAAACAGAGGAGCTGATTTAATATTAGGGGAGACAGGGACAAGGTGAACCAATCAGGTAAGATTGTCTTTTGTGTTTATTTGATTGTTTACCCACAAAAGACGATCTCTGCTGTTAGAAAGTGATTTTTGCGCCTTTATTTTGTGACAAACTTGTTAAACCAGGTGATTCAGGCCTGTTAAGCAGCTGTTTAATTACCTAGTTCATATGGGAATAAGGTTGATCTTTGTGTCTGATTAAAAATACTTTTTTCTTCATGGATGTCAGTAATTAGATAAGGTTTGTTATACAGAGCCTTACAGGAGCAGGACTGCAGAGTGATGTAAATATATGAAAAGCCAAATTAACCCTTGAGGCACCTTGGAGCCAAACTGGTACATTTTGTTTTTTTTCTTTTTTTGAATCTCAATATCTCAGTCAGTTTAAATGCAAATTATATGATACTTGGCATGTTTTTTTTTTAGTTTTTATTTTTAAAATTCCATGATCCCACTATTGTGAGTTGTATAGAACAGGAGATATACACCGAGCGTACACTCTTTGACTTCGTGTCCGACTTGGTTCCATTGACTCCCATATAATCATATATTTGTGATATACTGTAATCCTGACATTTTAAAATATTTTCCCCATGAATACCTGATAAATCTAAGCCTCTACCTTCAAAATAAAGAGAAAACAGGTCTTAGGTCTAATGAACCCCATTTAACCACTGGGGGGGCATAATTGCATCATAGAAGGTTTCAGTGGAGGTCTGGCATGTGTGAATGTGTGTGTGTGGGGGTGAGTGAGTGTGTGTGTGTGTGTGTGTGTTTCAAGTTCAGGTCATCAAAGGTCAAATTGGCTCTGTCTATGTGTTTTCTTGATCAATTGATAACTTGCTCTGTCCTTATGACAAAAAGGGCATTAAACATATAAAATATGGGAAAACAAAATCTGAAAAAAACCTTTATATCTGTGGCTAGGTCAGAAGTTGTTGAAAAGATCTGATGCAGTGAAATTAAAAAAAAAAAAAATAGATTTAACATTTTTATTACACTTTTATGAAAAGAATTGAATTGGTACACGTGGGATTTTAATGGTAATTTCTTGAATAAACTCTAAGGGCTCTAATTTCCTGGCACAACTCAGGGTGGCGCACCCCGCACACTGGTAATTTCGTCCGGCGCACTGCCGTGCGCAGCCAATTTGGCAATTTGGTAGACCAGTTGCGCCAAGATGGGTGTGACGGCGCACCAGGGGGACGTGTCGACAGATTCAGCTTGCAGTGACAATTTCGTGCCAAAAAAATGCGCGGAAAGTGCGCTGAAAGCTTGCCAGCTCCAACCTGGTCTATTACCAAAACCTCACAGGCAGGTATCCAGTGTGTCAGGCACATTTCAATGCAATAAACAATCACAGCAACCACTATTTAATGTAACCGTCTGAACCAGCACATACATTTGTATCTATATTAATTGTCCCGTCACATCTGATGTCAGATCATAGACGTTTGTCATAATGGAAACTCAACCTGACAGCAGCTGGAAGAGTGACGCAAACTAACGAGTTCACATCTCTCAGCCAACCACAAACAGCCACATCATCCGATATGGAGTATCCAGCTTCTGTCATCTCATGAAATTAAATAGAAATGAAAAAAGAGAGAGGCGCTCGCTGAATAAATGTAAGTCACTTGGTGTCTTAAGGATTTACCTGCGATTGTCCATATTTCTCTGTTTTAATCTTTATTCTTAACGTGATCTAAAAAGATGGAGTACATTATTGCAAGGAGGATGAGGAGGAGATATATTTTCACCAAAGGTTCTGCTATTTGGCGATGACAGACCAGTAATGCAGGTGGATCACAAGCATGATGAATGGATTAGCCTGCTGCTGTCTTTAAATGTAATTATCACTTAGTTTTGTACTCATATTAATGACACAGGGACAGATTACATCTGTCCCGCGAGGTGGTCCACACTGTGACGCGCACCGTGGCCTCCGATGTGCAGCCTGGTGGCCCCTGTGCTCTCCCAGTTGCTGTAAAAGTGACAGCGGCTCTGACCTTCTTCTCCACCGGGTCTTTCCAGCACACTGTGTCCACGATGGTTAGGATCAGTCAGACCGCTGTCGGTTCGGCCAATAAACAGTTAATCAAATGTATTCAATCAATCAATCAATCAATCTTTATTTGTACAGCTCCAATTCATAACAAGTGTTATCTCAAGACACTTTACAATAGAGCACAAAGCTCTTCATATTATGGATACACATATATGCATAGATACATATATACATATAAAAATACACATATACATATATATACAAATATATACATCCAACACCCAACATGAATCCATATAGCCAATCATGAATCCCTCCATCATGGCGGCAAGAAAAAACCTTCTGTTAAGCAGCAGGAAATCTTGAATGTGGACCCCAGTCTCATGATGAACAGCAAATCCACACGATGCTGTGTTGGGTGTGTGGGCAAAGGGAGGGAGGTAAGTGGAGACAAGTGGACTAAAGTAAGAACTAAAGTTAGTGACAGATCAATGGACCAATCATAGACCTGTCGTCGTCAAATTTGTTTCTGCTGCAAACAAATTTATTAGAGGAGGGTCCTCATGTCTGTGTGGTTGTGGTGATAATTTTAAAGAAGTATAATCAATAAAAGTCTTACTGAAAATAAGAATTTATGGTAGTGACAAACTCATGGGTGCCCAGACCACAAGTGCATCCCTACCATATTTGTCTCCGTTAAGTATAAATGTATTAATGGTAGACCTCTTGAGATGTGACACCTCATTTTCAAGAGGGACCTCATGTCCATGTGGAGCTAGAGATAGTTACTATAGATGTATCAACCATGGATAGAAAGATCATGCTAATATCTACATTAACAGCTATAATGATTATGAACTGGAATGAGATGGCCAAATATGTGTTATGTCTGTAATTGTAGTTATTGAGGCTTCGTGACTCCACAGCAGCAGGCAGTCTACACCAAGGATCCCAGGCCACCTACAAGACCAGAGCCAGAGACGAGTACAGGAGCAAACAGAAAGGGGCAGAGGCAGACGGAAAGGGGCATATATATATATATATATATATATATATATATACACATACACATATATATATATACATATATATGTGTGTGTGTGTGTGTGTATATATATATATATATATATATATATATATATATATATATATATATATATATATATATATACACACATATATGTGTATATATATATATATATATATATATATATATATATATATATATATATATGTATATACCAAACCCTAACACAGCCATATTCAGATGTTAAATTCTTGGTCGTAGTTTATCTGGATGAAGCTCTGTGACATTTAAATTCAGTTTATTTTGTCTTTTCTGATCATAAAATTTTTAATTCATAAATCTGACATCACCAGAGCAAACATTACACCTGAAAAGCTCCACATGCATGCGTGTTTGAGGTGATGTGTTGACAACAAACACTTACTGAGGCACAGCCCCAGTAGAAGAATCAGCTTCTGTTCAGGAGCTTGTCTCACCAGTGGGCTCCTGCTGACTTCACTTTGCTTCACGGTGCACAGCACACCCAAAAACAATGAGAGGATGGAAGTGGATTATTTGAGCTCGATGTGATCTGTTGGGCACCAGCGGGGCATTCACACATTGTTTAAACTTCTGGACAGAACATCCTAAAAACACAGCCAAAGCCTACAGCCCCCCCCCCCCGAGATAATTGGAGGCTCTCATGTCTGAGAACTTCACTCACATCCTCCATTTGACAAATTTAAGGCGAGTTTGGATTAAATGATCCCAAAAAAAAAAAACTCAGCGACCATACATTTAACAAGGCAGGCTTTAGATCAACTGTTTAATAGCAGACTGAACATCAGCACGGAAAGTTCAACATCACATCAGATCGACTGAAGTTCAGACGTCATTTATGGTGAGGCTGCAGAGCAACAGAGTGAACCCACTGGAATGGCTCACATGTTTAGAGGGGAGGGTTTACACATGCACACGAGTCATTCACACGCTCTATCAAATCTCAAAGATCACAGTAACGATTACCTAGATGATGAATGAACTGGAGGTCTGATGGAGCTTTTGTGTTGCCTGATCACTCAGAGTGCATCAGACTCTGGCTCAGTCACATGGTGGAGGCTGCCAGTGATTTAAGGAGAGGTGACTGCAGGAGCTGAGACCAAACCCCTTACCTTTGACCTCCACGAACACCAAAACAGCAGCTCCCTGGCCTCTGGGTGAGTGATACTAGAAGCAGACCTTCTTTTTTGGGTGGGGGAACCTTGCCAGAGTCCAAAGCTTCATCAGCAGCATCCAGATAAACGGTGTGCACAATGTTCTTCAGCTTCAGAGAATATGTGCAGCGTTTCACCATCAGACCTCCAGGAGTGAATCATCCATCCATCATCTAGACCGCTATCCCTTTTGGGGTTGTGAAGGGCTGGAGCCTGACCCATTAACCTAATGAGCACCTTTTTTGGTATGCTGGGGGGAAGAGGAAGGGTTTGAACCAGCGACCTTCTTGCTATGAGGCACATGCACTGCCTGCCATCCAGCAGTGAAACAGTGAGGTAAAAACATATAAATATGTCATTTCTTTACAGGTTTTGCTTCCCACTTTGAGGACTTAACAAAACCTCACAACAGACTAAAGTCCAAACCCTCTCACCTCTAGAAACACATTATCATCCCCAGTTATGGCTGATTCACACTGGACACATTTTACTTGCGTGGCAGCAGTGGTGTGAACATGTTTCCGTTTCAGTGGGCGTCTTCTCGAGCCAGAGTTCAGACTGCCAGCATGACCCGCCCTCCTGAAACTCTTCAGAACAGGAGGCATGCCGTTGTCACAGCAAAGACAGACAGGAAAATAAAACACAGAGATATATTAACCTTGTTTCACACAAACAGTTCACTTACACTTCCTGTCCGTTCCTTTCAAAGTAAAATCTTATCAGCCCTTTCTGCCGGGGACTCTCCTCGTTCATTCAGAAACTCTCACTCTTCACTCAGTTTTTTGATGAATCAGTTCGATGTAGGGGGTTCACTGTGGTTTTCTGCTGAGGCTCTGGCAGATCAAGCCCACACTCGCACTCCTGGTCTGAAAGGCCGAAGCTGGCCGCAGTCAGCCAAATGCATCCAGTGAGAAATTGTGAGGGCCTTGCTGTACGCCTGAAAATCCGAGTTTCATTTATTTAGTCCATGAGTCTTTGTAGAGTTTCTCCTGCTGCCTCTCATTTCCTGATGACTGATTTACCTTCTGCATGTCCTTCTTTAAACTGAAGCACTCTCTGCCTTGCCCTATGGCACAGACTTCTGACTTTGCCATGTTTCCAGAGATGAAGCCTTTGCTTCAGACACCCGCTTATGAGAATCTCACACCTGTGCAGTCACAGCCGTCTCTTCATCAGTTATTTTAGACCATACTTACAGAGCTTCATCAGTCAGACTGTCCCTCATCCATCCGTTTGTCAGCAGCAGCACCTCCACACCTGCCAGCATCTCCTCACTGTTCTTCCTGCTCCTCGTCTCCTTCAGGAGCCAGATGTGAGCCTGACAACTTCTGTGGAGGAGGTTGCTTCCAGCTCCTTCCATCAACACGTTTCCTCTCCTCCATGCTGGTGTTGGAGCAGCGAGACGGAATTGGAGGCGGAGCAGCTGCACAGGCAGGCGTGGGCCAACATGGAGGATGTTCCCTCTTTGACTGGACACGCAGAGCTTTCCCTCCATCAGCTGCAGGAGAACATCTGGGCCGGGCTGGTTGATGCTCCACGATGACTGGTGGAGTCTGTGCTGGACCGCTGCGACATGTTGGACGTCTGCACGCTGACAAAGACGCAGCTGTGAGAAGGGAGAACAACAACGGGCCCATTAATGCTCCGACAACAGCTCCACTGACACGCCATGTCAAAGTTTCAGTCTGCAGCTGCTCAGATGGGAGATGATGTTCCAGGGCAGCAGGAGGTGACTCTGAGTGAACTGTGATCAGCTCTGATGGGTGTTTGAGGGTCCACATCAGGACCACGTTGTCATCACGCTCACTCTCTGAGGGCCAAATCTGTGACAAAATAAAAGATTCTCCAAAGAGGAGAGACAGACATGTCTGCTCTGTGATGGAGGTGAGGGGCTTCTGTTTCAGATAGCCATTCATGTTACATTCAGATTTTTCATTCAGGCTCTCAACAGATTTTAATGAAAATTTCAGTGAATGTTAGTTATGGCACAAGGAGAAAGTGATCGGATTATAGTGGTGATCTGAATCCGGGATCAGATCCAGGATGGTTTTAATATTTATAAGACAGTGTCAGAAACGCCCTGGTGGAGGTCTGTGCTCTTGAAGGTCTAACAGTTTATGAAGGGTTTCTGGCCTCAGACAGTCAGAGACATGACTGACACGGATACACGCAGCAGTGCGTGGCTAATGGTCAGAGGACCCTGAGTCTCGCTCAGCCCCTCTCTCTGTCGGTAGATTGATCCAAAGTTAGATTGAGACACCTACTAGGGATGTCACTTCATACCGTGATCATCCAGTATTCAGTAAAGTCAAAACTCCTTAAACCTATCTCTGGCCAATCAGGGCTAATGGCTGTAAACCCCCCCCTCTCCCCATGGTGTTCCCATGTCTCCCTGCTGGTCAGGGAGGTTTAAGGTGACCATCGTTCTCCCTCTGCATTGGACAAACATCTGATTTGAATCTCAGACAAAGCCTGACTTTTAATGCTCCCTCCTGATGACGAAGCACGCACCGGTGGAGCAGGTAGATTTATTGGGGGCAGCCAGTCGTGCTATCGCCCCCCCAGTCGTGTAATGAAGCGAATATACAAGGCGAGTGGTCAGAGAGGCCCGGCTGGTTAATGACAGCTGATATCTGCTCACTCCGGTGGCGAGGAAGGCTTGAAATATTTGCTCAGGAGACTCGCTTGGGGTTTCAATCTCGCCACAAATCCATTTATATGTTTGCCCGCTGATTTATGGCCTTATTTTAACTGTCTTCTACATGCAAATGTGCTGCGACCGCTAAAGAAATATACATAATGTGATTCTCAGGGTCATCCCTCCAGCCTGGCAGGTGGAGGGAGGAGACGGAGGCGCGGGGGTGGGGGGAGTGGGGGGGTCGCAGGGACTCAGGGAATTGTACCTTCCAGAGGGGGGGTTGAGGTGGCGTCCGGCTCTGTGGCCCTCATCTGAATAAAGCCCCCCTCAGGCCCCAGGCAGATATTCATCATCCTCTTTCTCACACCATCATTATCCACATATATAACCCCCCACCCTCCTCACAGTGGGGGGGGGGAGGGGTGTCCAGCAGGGCGTTTATTTAATTACATCTGAAAACAGAGATGGACTCTATAAATGTATACTTACCATTAGCTTAGCAGCTAATTAGAAACTGTGATGATCTCTAGTTTAATTAGAATCGAGTCTCGTTTAGAGTTAAACTGATCAAACCTATGATGGAGACGGTCCTGCACGTGCACAGTGGAGGTCCATCAGACACAGGTAAAGAGTTTTTCGTGAACCTCGACAGGCACCTCATGCTCAAAGGGCCCCAAAATCCAGTCGTTCATCAGTTACAAATATGTTTAAATGAATTGCACACTGATGAAATTAAAGTGGGTGAAAGTACGGAGCACTCACACAAATAAGGAACATTTTCATCTGTGCATCCATATATTTTAATCTGACTTGTATTCTATGTCCTTTTTATAAACACTTAGTGACTTTGTTAAGAAATAGGTGCTTTATAAATAAATGTTATATCATTATTATTATATATACAGTAGCTTTCCCTTTATTTAGATAAAAATAATGGAAGTGAATTCCTGCTCAGTCTCAATGCGCCGGTGGGTTTGAAACATTTGGATCAGTGGGTTGAACTGACACAAATACATCCAAACATTGTCCACATAATTGTGTGATTTGTTACTTCCTAAAGCTCATTAATTTTGATACACATCATGGTATTGTTCAGAATAATAAGAGCACTTCTTTCAACAATAGCAAAACTGCAAAAATAAGGTGGTAATGTTTGGTCAGGTGGGTCAAACCGACAAGAAGAGAGCCGAGCACCACCAACATGACCAAACAAGGATCAAACCAACCTGTTCACATATTTCTCCAACATCACTGGCCCTTTATAGTGAAAAACCATAGTATTCCCTTAAAAAGCCTCTGAATGGTTTATGTGCTATGATTGCTCATCGTTGTTATTGATTGGTGATTGTTTTTTTCACAGTGATGTTCGAATGACTGGTCCCGCCCCTGCACGCCTGTGGCAGGTCTTCTTCGTCCTCCTCGTCTCTCAGGAGGATCCCCTCAGTGGAAAAGGTTCCCGGGCAGAGAGTTCTGGTCATACATGGAGACAGGAGAAGACAAGGTCATTACAGATATCTGTCACAGTGGCTTTCAAACGTGACAAAGTGGATCCATCCATTAAAGATAAGAAAGCACATCAGGCTGATATCAGACGGACTTCACCGCGTGTTCCTCCTGTTTCTGCAGAAGTGTTGAAGCTCGTCTCCAAACATGTTTCATTGCAGAGGGAGGAGAGGACAGCTGTTGGTTACACCTGGGTACTCCATCAGGACCTGATGAGTCCTTTTCTGTGATTGACCTGAGCTCTCTCTCAACCTCTGCAGTCCTTCACTCTCTCTCCTTCAGAAACAGGCTGAACTTCGGCAGGTGAACATGTCTCAGGCTCCCTCACACTGGACAAACTCAGGCAGCTCCTGGTGCCTGAGACAGGGGGACAGGGGGGAGTCCGGTGACAGGAGACACCGTAAACACACTGAACTGCATTCAAACTTTCAACCAGAGACAGCCAGAGTTCATTTGGTCCTGTTCCAGAGTGAAAAGTGAAACTTGTATTGGCTGGCTGTGGGTAAAGGACAATAATAAAAAAATTAATTACATGTGAAGTATTTTGGAGCAAAGCTTGTGTCAGGTGTTCCTCTGACCTTGAGTCCCCTTCATGTCTTCATGTGTTTTCTTGTCTCATGACGATGGCTTACTCAGTAGGTTTGATCTTAAAAAGAAAAATAATAATAAAAAAACAAAGTCAATTAAGCTTATGAACCTCTACATGTTTCCATTCTGTTCTCAGAGTGGCACGAGGAGCTCATGTATTAAAAGTTCTGAGCTCCAACAGCTTTACTTTAATATTAATGCTCTCTCCCTTTAACTTTAGGGGGGACTTTAAAGACCTGTTAATGTATAAAGAAAAGAATTATTAATGTAAATTATTATTTTTTACTTCTTTCAAACAGCTTGACAGAAAAACTTAATACAATAAATGGATTTAATTATGCGGCAGTATTTAATGTAATGAATGGTAGGTCTACCTCACTGTGCAGTAACACTGAAATGTTCCTTAAATGTGTGTTGATGCTTCATTTATCTTAAATATTACCAAAGCAGAATGTAATGTACATATATGTAATGAAACAATGCTCTGACTGAGACTATTTATTCATAACTGAGTTTCTCAGACTTTACTTTCTTTCTTTTATTCATTTATCAGTGCTGTGAAAATATAAGATCTGTTTAAGTTTTGTAAGTCAGAGCTGAGTTTATTACCTTCAGCTTTTATTTGGATAATCTCAGCTGAGATGCAGACATGTGGACTAACAGGATGGATTTATGAAGGTTTATGTGACCTCCTTTAGCTTTATTAAACCAATCAGAGCCATACTTAATGCCTCTGCACCAGAGACAGTCTCAGGTTGTCCGTCCACACGTCTGTACCCCCGTCTATCTGTCAGCCTGTACGGATCACTTTGACACATCTTCGCCTTGATTCAAGGATGAACTAAGATTTCGTACAGCTGAACAGAGTCTTTCGTGCCACTGTAAGTGGTGAAGTGCTGAGCTCATGTTTGGTTTGGTAATTTGCATGAATATCAGGGGAGTCCAAACTTATTCCACTCATGGCCACATACACGAGGAGAGTTGTATGAACAGCAGAAGCATCTGCTGATGGAGACTGAGCAGGTTTGAATGATAAACTAGAAAGCACTCAGAGAGCACAAACCTCCACCAAGGTAGCTCAAATACTGCTGTTACATCTATAAGCAATAGTTTCATCATAAAGTTTCCATCATAAAATGATTCATGACCCTGAAAACCCACACCTAGCACTCAGAATCATGTTGATATCATTATTAGTTAGACAGTTATTGAGCAAAAACCATTGTTCACTAATGGAGGTTATCTGGATCACCACCAGAATCTAATCATTTTTAAGTTGGGCCATTGCCAACATCTCCTGAAAATTTCAGCAAATCTGTCCAGTAGTTTTTGAGTAATCATGCTAACAAACACACAGACAAAAAGACTAATGGACAAACAAACATACGCTGGCAAAAACACAACCTCCTTGGCAGAGGTAATAACAGAAACCTCCGTGAACTGAAGGACATGAGAACATCCAGGTGACCTGTGGATGCAGGTGTGTTAACTAACACCTGCATAACTTCATAAAAAGTCTTCAGATGTCCTCTGATCATCCAAAGATCCTGAGGCGAGTAAATCTGCAGCCTGCAGCTCTCGTCATGCTGATCCTCCTGCTGAAGTCAACGTACAAACTTCTACACAGACAAATCCACATTGATGCTCTATTTAACTGTATTTTAGACCTCAGGTCTTGGATGGCAGACAACTTTCTTCAGCTCAACCAGGACAAAACTCATGTTTTAGTCATCGGTACAGGTCCTCAGAGAGAGAAACTGGATAGCAAACTCCAAGCACTGTCTTTTAACCCGTGTCAGCAGGTCAAAAATCTTGGTGTTATATTTGATTCAGACCTCAGCTTTGACCTGCACATCAGAAATGTAACAAAAAAGTCATTTTATCATTTAAAGAACATTTCAGAGTGCGCCAGTTTCTCTCTCAGGCCAATCCAGAGACTCTTATCCATGCTTTTATTACCTGTAGGATTGATTATTGTAATGCTCTTCTTTCTGGTCTTCCTAAAAAGAACATTTCACAGCTTCAGCTGCTCCAAAATTCAGCTGCACGCATGCTGACTAAGACCAGAAAGAGAGCCCACATTACACCGATTTTAAAGTCTCTGCATTGGCCTCCTGAATCTTTTAGAACTGATTTTAAGGTTCTTTTACTAGTTTTTAAATCCCTGAATGGTCTTACTCCTTTTTATTTATCCAATCTGCTTTTACCCTGTGAACCAAGTAGATCCCTCAGGTCTTCAGGTAGTGGCCTTTTGATAGTCCCCAGAGTCAGAACTAAAACATACGGTGAGGCATCGTTTCAATACTGTGGCCCTCATCTGTGGACCAGTCTGCCTGAAGACCTGAGAGCACCTAATGTTCATATTTCTAAAAGCAAACTCAAGACCTACCTTTTTATTCTGGCTTTTAGCTGATTATATTAATTTTTATTATTTAATCTTATTTATGTATTTAGTTTAACCCTCTAAATATATGTTTGTTTGTTTTATTTCTCAATTTCAGCTAAGATTTATTGTTCAGAATTTTATTATCTGTTCATTGATTTTCTTTCCACTATCTTACCTCAGTACATTTTATCTCATTTTACCATATTCTTTTTTAAAATTGTATTTTATTTACCTATTTATTTTCCTATAGTATGCTTATTTATTTATTTTAATATAATTTCTTATCAGGATGTTTTATTGTTATTTGAGTCTTAGCTCCAGTGTTTCCTCATTTTTAATTAAAGATGGCGTTTCCTCAGTCCTCTTATTGTGTTTTCTGTTAAAACCTCTTCCTCATGTCTTTGTATGTGTGTGTGTGTAAGTCAGTGTGTGTGCTGTATGTGGATTGTGAGGGTGGGGGGTGGGGCGGGGCGGGGGTTGTATTATTTATTGTATTCAGTCCTTTTTATTTATTTCAACTTTTGTTTCTTCATTTCTATGTGAAGCACTTTGTGCTACAACATAATGTATGAAAAGTTCTATACAGATAAAGTTTTATTGATTGACTGATTGATTGATGTTCAAACTCAAAGACAAAAGTATTCGTCTCACACTGACAGTTTATCGTCAGAAGACGTATTTTTTAATCCTTTTACTTCATGAAAACAGACCGTATGTTCGCTACTGAGGAGGTACACACTTCATCAGCATGTTTTAGCATTTGTTAATGTGAAGTCTTTATTTTGGATGAAGGGACATTAGTTCACAGAGTGAATCAGAGACAGTGTTGATATTCTGATGGAGGAAAGAAACGAAGGTGGCGCTTTGCTGTAATGGTGTCTCTCTGTGCTGAACTGTGGCCTTCCAGAGACTCCTCAACAATGTCCACTTTGATTTAAGGACAAACTGACCGGATTTTGGAGGGACAAGGTCAAAAGTCCTTGGGCCTCATGATCATCTCTCCCTCCCTGAACTTAATGGGTCAATAATTCTTTGAATAATTTCTGTAATTTCTCTGACTTGATGGTGAACTGGTCGCTTAGGTAGTCACCAGTGACCCACCTCTGTGCTCTCCTTGTTGGTGATGTTGACCTCACAGGGGCATAAATCCACTCTGTGATCTATCTAGTTTTTAATCGGAAACCATGAGGTCTTATCAGTGGAACATCCTCTGTATTTATTTGATATCTCACTATTACCGCCCATATCTACAGATTATTCCTCATCCCTCCATGAATAAATGTCTCTACTCTACCTGGCCGTCCCGATCCGTCCTGATCCGTCTCATTTCCCTGCAGCAGCTCAGAGAAAATCTCTTTTTCCAGCCCGTTCCTCAGAGAAATTAACATTTCTATTCACAGAATAAATTTTCAGGTTTTGCCCATGCGACACTCGGGGGTGTTGAATTTTTTATGGCAGCAAACGGTCTAATAATTGTTGAACAGATGTAAGTGTTGGAGAGTGGGCTCTGTCAGAGCTCATAAAATGGAATTAGCATGTTAGCCCTGAATGTGCCTGGGACTGGAGGGCTGGGGGGGTTAAAGAAAGCCGGGGGAGATGTCGGACTCAAATGGACTCGGAGGTTTGGACTAATAATGTGGACTGGAGCTGTCGGCTGCAGAGGGAGAGGAAATTGATCGAACAGACATATCCCATAAGAAGTGAGCACACTTGTGTTAGTATGATCTGGTGTGAACAGATCTCTGACTGCGTGTCAGGCTCAGGCTCACGGGACAGTTTGCAGAGTGGAGGTCTGTGGTGGGGCAGTGAGACCCAAACCTGCAACGTGGTCTGTTTACATGCCAGGCCTAGAAACTCTGTTTGCATCTGAAATCTATTCAACAATGTTTAAAGGTCAGATTTAGTATGTGTGCTGATAGTTTGAGGGTCTGCCCATGCAGCCCCACATGTGATCAGGTCTACCCTCGTGCAGCAGGCCCTGCTCTGAATCCAGCTCAAGCCAGTTTACTGTGGGTCTTCCCCTGCTCTCTGCTGCTCAATCCACCATCTCTGCACACCATCAGTCAAGACAGAAGGGTATAAAAAGAATGAATTAAAGAGGTGAATGAGCATATGAACTGATCAGATTAAAAATGTGCTTTTAAAAGGACAGTTCAGGTTTTTTGGAGTGTGGTTGTGTGAGGTGCATGAGCCTGAACATGTGCCACAGTGTCTCAGCTTAGTTCTCTCTCCGTTGAGAAACTCTGGACAGACACTAATGCTATTCATTGATGTACATGGTGCCAAACTCTCCTTGTCATGAAATGAATCATGGGAAAAAAAACACCACAAACGTGTCCTTCCACCAGCAGCACTGACTAGTTTCCTTCACAAGAGGAAAAAGCCGCTGCCAAACGGGATAAACTGGCAATTTCTGCAATGAATATGACCGCCGTTTACTCTGGATCCTTGTATGAGCTGGAGGAGAAACTTCTGTGGATGGAGAGTCACAGGTCTGAACCTGCTCTAAGAGCTGGAGGAGTGGAGGAACACTCGTACCTGAGATTTCTGAGCAGAGGAAGAACTGAGCTGTGACACTGTGGCACACGTTCAGGCTCATGCACCTCATACAACCACACATAAAGAAAACCCTGAACTATCCCTTTAACTGGTGCATCTGGACCTAGACATGGGTTCAACCTTTTTCTAGCATGTTGAGTTATGTGTCCTCGGGAGGACAAAAGGTAACAAAATGTCATAAATCCATTTTGACAGATGCTCTAAGTGACACCTACATGTGTTAACTTCTATTTGTGACGATAAAGTGTAGTTTGGTTGGTTTATTGATGTCTTTTCGTGTTCACCTGATAATCTCAGCCCCCAGCTATTTCTCATTTACTTGTTTAGCCCTATTGTTTGCCAGTCACAGAGGGATTTGGCGTGGAGGTATCTTCTCTGATTCCCACCTGTCGCAGGTGTCATTTATAGGCCACGCCCCTCCTGTTCATCTTTGGTCACGCTAAAAAATGCATAGTTTCACACTGTAAACCCCAATAAGTTACCAGAACTCAAAAAATTAAGGCAATCAATTGTCTCAAGATTTTCAAGTTTATGAACTTAAAAGTCAAAGTTTTCCAGAACTTATAAGTTTGGATTACTTGCTACTTGTACCATTTGATTACAATTAAAATACAAATTTTCATTAAGTCAGCTTAAAGATTTTAATTTACATGACTTTAAATTTTTAGCTATATCCACTCATTGGGCTCTAATTTTGTAGACCAGGCGCAGGGGGGCGCACCTGCCCTGCGCCGCGCCTGCGCCGCGGCAACGGGGTGTGTCCAGGGCAATTTGCAAGTGTTGTGCACGGCGCAGTTTGGCGCAGAGGGGCGCACCCACATCTCCGTCCCTCCTTCTGGCGCAAGTAGCAGAGAAGAAGGAGAGAGGACGCGAGTGGGTTTAACACAGCCGAGTGTGGTCTTCACCAATCAAATGAACGCCTCTCCTCGCCTTTAAAAGTGCTGCGGGCGAAGCATAGTGACAATTACACCTCGGTGGTGAAGAAGGTCTGTCACTTTTACATCAAAACATTTCCAATTTAGAACTGTAAATGTGTTACAATAACCACAACAAAGGCACATTGTGTAGATTGGGCCGACTGGCTGAAACACCTGCAGTTATTTAGACAAAAGAAAAGAACTTCGAGCTTGAGGGAATATGCCTTCAATGACACGTCACCCCACATCCGTCTTTCTCATGAATTTCTACACATGTATCATCAAGTCATTCTTGAGAGTCTGCAACCTTGGCTAAAGTTTATCACCTTTCAGACCAAGTAAAATCCTCTGAGCAAATGCAGAAGTGTTGGTCAGTGCTTTGGGATAGCTGAGGTGTGGTGCATAGATCAGTCCAAACATTGTCAGGAAGGCATCACCAAATCTGGGACAGCTGACCACGATGTCCCTTTCAATGACCACAGATTTTCACAGGCTGGTAGTGAACTGGACTTTTGTCATGGTCACTGGTGATTGTAATGAGGGCCATGGCAACATCTCCAATCCTAGGCTCGTCCTGAATGAATGAAAGAGATACTAATCTTAAACTAATCCATGGTTTTAACAGTTTTAAGACTTAAATTTCATTATTTTTTACAATTTTTTAAGTGAAGAGTTTTTCTTATTGTTGTCAAGTCATCTCTCCTCATCACTTAAATACTGCTAGTGCAGCGCAAAGCTAAGTATATGGAGTTACATTTGTAAGTTTATATTTTCCTTAGAACTATGTTTTTGACTTGAGAACTAAAGTCTTGTTGAGATCAAATATCTTTTACAAGGGAGACCTGGGTCTTACTATAAGGGTGAAAAACATAAGATCTGTGTTCTGCACACAGGAATCAGTCGAATTACCAGAGAATCTGAGTGGCAGGAGATAGACTGATACTAAGCCCAAGAACATATACAGGGAAATGTTTTACTAAACTTCTTATTGCTTTGAACTAAACGCCAATCCAGATCATTAGCAGTGAGGTGAAAGAAATCAGACCAAACCTCTCCAAATCACACAAACTGTAGAGACTAAACAAGGGTAAGTCCTAACATACATCGACGATCTCCCTAATGCTTGTTCTGATGTTCATTTCCAAATGTATGCAGATGATGCTGTAATCTTTACCCAAGCAAAAAATACAAAAGAAGCGGCCAAGACACTTACATCAGCATTGACGCACATTCAGGACTGGTTGACCAAATCATGTCTCCTTCTCAACACCAAGAAAACTGTGTGCATGATGTTCTCTAAGCAGCCTGAGAAGATCTCTCACTCTAATGTATTTCTGAGAAATGAGGAACTACAGCCTGTTAATTAATTTAAGTACGTGGGTGTCATTTTGGACTCTTGTCTTTCTTTTAAGAGCCACATCAAAAAGTAACCAATATTGTAAAATTCAACCTGGTCAATTTTAAACAAATACGAAATTCTCTGACTATAAGTGCTGCATTAATGTTCCTGCACTCAGTGATACTCTCAGACATTGATTACTGCATAACTACCTGGTCACTTATAGGAGTAACGACTCTCAAACCTGTTGAATGTCTGTACAAAAAAGCACTAAAAGTATTAGATAAAAAACCTCTCTCACATCATCACTGTAACATCCTCTCCAAGTACAATATGTTAAGCTTTGACAACTTCCAGAAATTTAAAACTGCCTGTATGTTTTATAAAGTTCTGAATGGACTGGCCCCTCCTTCACTGAATGAGTTTATCAAACAGAAAATAACCACCAGCTCTTCAAACCGAGTCACAAGAGCCACTGTTCGAGGTGACTGTGAGGTTCCCCTCAGACGAACCAGCTTTGGTCAAAATGTTCTGTTGTTCAAAGGTAGCACATTATTGAACAGTTTACCACCATCCGTCAGAGAATGTTCCAGCTGTGCAGCTTTTAAGGGTCATCTGAAGGTGTGGCTCAGGACAAACCAGACCTGTGACCATTTAGAAACATCTATCCTTAATGTGCGTTCAGAAATACCTCTGTATGTACATCTGTGTATGCTAACCATGTGCAATACTGTGCATACACTGGTCTGCCTTTGCACAACCTGTGCAGTACAACTGGCGTGGGCAAGAGTGCAATCATACGTTAGCACTTTTATTATGGTGTGCAATATACCAGCACTTTAACACTTTAGCACTTCAGCACTTTAAACACTGCACTTGCATGCACTTTAACCCTGAGGGTCTCTTTGTTATGGTTCGTCTTGAGCATATCTTTTGTGATGTTGTATGTTTGTCCTGTAATTCAATGTAAATTTCATGTCTTGCCTATCTGTCATCTTGATGCTGCCTGTTATCATTGTTTTATGGACTTTATGTATTTTAAGATTGTACATACCAATGCATTATATCAACCTGCCGGGGACTACAGATGGAAATTAGCCTGTGGCTATAATCTGGCACATTTACATGCCTATGTTCATTAATGTGCATTGTCCTCTATCTAAATAAGTAAATAAAATAAATAAATAAAAATAACATAGGTCAGCCTTTTGAAGAGATGTTCACCTATTAAACAGTGGTACTGTTAAATATTTAAGGAGACTCACCGTGCAGGTTCTGAAAAATCCAGAGACATCCTCATGCAGATACACAGGAAGGCCATGGAGAACAGTGGTACGCCTGCTGTGGATGTCATGGAATTCCGATTATGATTAAAGATAGAGGTGTATCAACGGTTTACTGAAAAAAAAGTTGTAAAACCTGTGCAATTGTACTGCGGTTGAACCCATGAACTGTATAATGATCTATTCACCTGTTCATCATGGATTTCTAAAATTCCAGCCAAAGCATCTGCCGTCTTCCCAGTTTTGGATGCCTTCTGTCTGAATAAGGTCGGCAGTCGAGGAAGACGGAGGTCAAGCTCAGCATAGAATGTGTTGGGCAGGTTCTGGTTTGTAATCTGTTGGAACTCTGCATACACCTTCATTTAAAAACAGCCGGAGGACAACACAGCAACATCAATTAGTCGGTTCAGCTTGAAAAATACACACATTCAATTAGTGTAGAGGCGTGGATGAGGGCTAACTCTGGAAAAGTGGCTGTGCTGCAGTCTGTAGTGTTTGGATAACTGTACTCTGGAAGTGAAAGAAGCTGCACACAACTTACGCTGCCAGATCATAAAAGTGACAGTGGCTCTGACATTCTTGTCCACCAAGGTGAAATTGTCACTGCGCCTCGCCCGCAGCTCATTTAAAGGTGAGGAGAGGCGTTCATTTGATTGGTGAAGATTACATTTCGGCTGTGTTAAACCCACTCACGCCTCCTCTCCTCCCTCTCTGCCACTTGCGCCGGTAGGAGGGATGGAGGCGTGGGTGCGCCTTCCTGCACCAGACTGCACCGTGCACGAAACTTGCAAAATGCCCTGGACACACCCCATTGGGGCGGCGCAGGTGCTGCGCAGGGCAGGTGCTGCGCAGGGCAGGTGCGCCCGCCTGCGCCTGGTCTACAAAATTAGAGCCCAAAGACTTAAAAAAGGCAAGTCAGCCTGTTGATGAATCATAACTCAACATTCTTCATCAGTCCAGCTCTTGTTTCACTCACTCACTGTTTTCTAAATGATAAATTCATCCTGAGGTATCCTCCATCACTTATTCTCCATGATATAAAAACAATCTTTGGAGGATCAAGCTCCAAATACAATCTACTAGTGCAGCGGTTCTCAACCTGTGGGTGGAGGCCCATAAGTGGGTCACAGAGCTGTTTCAGTGGACGGTGTATAAATCAGGGGAAAATGTGGCAAAAATGTCTTCAGTGTATGGAGGCCCTAAGAGGACAAACATCCATCAGAGTATGTCAGAGTATACCCATTAGAATAAACCAGACGCAGGAGGAGATACTGCTGTGTGTGTGTGTGTGTGTGTGTGTGTGTGTGTGTGTGCAAGCCTGCGCGTGTGGTGTGTGTGTCAGAGCAGGTCTGTCACTCCGCACAGTGAGAAACAACTGTTGCCTGATGTGCTATTAAAAAAAGTGCTATTAAAAAAGTGGATTAAGAGTTGGGCCTATGAGCATGATTTGTAACACCATAGTTTAGAAGCTACGCCTGGTCCAAAATTTAATGTTCAGAAGTGTGATGTGTGAACCTTAAGTGTGCAATACAAATGCCTAAAGGACTCTATAGTGATGTACATTAGGATTCTAGGCAGGTAGTTTTTGTTCAGACAATAACATTGCTAAAGTAGATTTCATATAAATCATCCTCTGTTTAATAGCTTTGCAACCAGTGAATCGTGCAATTGAAATACTTTTTACTTTTAAAAGTACTTTTGAGTACATTTCAGAGCCTGTACTTTTTACTTTTACTTGAGTAGATATTTATATCAGTATGTTTACTTTTACTCAAGTCGTTTGTTTACATAGGTTTTTTACTTCTACTCAAGTGAGGAATCTGGGTACTTTTGACATCTCTGCAGGTAGGTAAAGTGGAACAATGCCAGTGATCCAAAGCAGTTTGATTAAATTACTTTGCACCTTTTGTCAGGTAAAAATAAAATATTCTAGCAAGTATTTGTCATTATACAGTTATAAATGCTTCAAACAATGTGTAATTACAAGGAAAGAAAAAGAAGAGATTTGAATTTTTAACAGGTTCCTCTTCATCAACAATTCTAAATGAGCATGTACCATACACAAACAAAACAGAAATTCAACCTATTTTACATTATTTATTAAATTCTATTTGTTATTATTATTTTTTATTTATTGTGTTTTATTACTTATTTGTATAATCATATTATTATTTAATTACTATATTTTTTAACTATTTGTGAAATCCATAAAACACAAACTATGATGAAAAAGAAGTCAAAAAAGATGAACTAGGCAAAAATATGGCAAAAAAACTGCAAGAAAACACTCCAGAATATTACTAATGTCATTATTTACAGTTTTTTTTACATTATTCATACTGAAAATACTGATAAATCACCGATAAATGACTCAGATGTTTGTCTCTGAACCCTCTCACTGCCCCCAGGCAATCATTTACTGTAATATCTTCTGTTCTTTTGATCTATGTCTTATGCATGCTACTATCCTTGTACTTGCCTTGTACTGCTGCAATACCAGAATTTCCCCTTTGAGGATCAATAAAGGACTATCTTAACTTATCTTAATGTTCCATATTTCACTGGAAAGCTCAGCTTCTAACCTTTCAGAATCCATTAGAATTATTTGGATAGCGTGGATACTAGAGGAGTTGCGGTATCTCAAATCATGCATGTTTTTTTTTTTTTTTTTTTTTGCTGGCGACATCTTCGTCTGTAGAACAAGCTGAGCAAAACCTGGACATTTTAGGGAATTTTATAAAATCCTCCCGGACATTATTTTACAACCAAAAAGGAGGACACGTCTGGGCATTAGAGGACGTATGGTCATCCTGTGGTTGACAAACAAACTGGCTGTGGCTTTTAGACGGATGGTCACCCTTCTTAAACACACTGGCTGCATATCTGTAGGCTTAATTGTAGCTGTACAGAGACTGGCGAACAGCAGACTTTTTAACAGTAATTTTAGTTAAATATAACTAATCCCTTACCATGTGTCCAATGAGCTGTCTGCTGCGTAGGTCCAGCTTTGTGCAGTTACTAGTGACCTGTGAATCCTGTCTTCCAGCTTTTCTTCTTTGTGTTTTCATTCAAACAGCGGTAGGCAACCAGCGTAGTAAGTGCATTAGCGCCACCTTCTGCTTCAGAGTGTGAAGCAGTTATAATCCCACACTCTTAGAATTCCCCCTGTTAAAAAACAGTAAACAACTGGCAGTAGGGTTGCCAGGAAGTTACTGTAAAATTAACATTATATTGCTGTTGCTGAAATTTACAGTTTGCTACTGTTTTTATAAATACAGCAAGGAGCTGTTATTTTAAACCTTAACAGTAAATTACTGTTGAAAAGATTTGCAGTTTATGACCCTTTATATACACTTTTTCTTAAGATGTATATTTACAGTGTTTTACTGTGAGCTGTAGCATAATACCACACCTTGCTGTTAATTCATTTGCCTCTAGCAAAATTGACAATATATTAATTTTTCTAAACCTAGTGATTTAATAAATTACTTACTTGCATGTCATGTTATAAGGACCATGTTTTTATGTGATAAATAAGCATAACCTTTGAAACTGCAACTTAAAATGTCAAGACAAATGATAAAACTTCAAAGTGTCTCCTCAAACCATGTCTCTTTATTGAAATTCAACATACATACAGGTATATATTAAGTATCGCTGCTGCCATGCAAAAACCTCCTGCGAAAAGGTCAATTTTTCAAGGTTAAACAAAAACGGCCAAATGTTGAATTTGTTCAAATATTGGGTTTGTAATGAGTTGGATGGTTCTTAGTATTATCAAACTTCCTCATATCATAGAGAACAACTTAAAACTTCAATTCTACTTAAAACACTTAAACAACTAAACAAAAAGGTTGGTTTAGGCCTGACAACAGCAGTCTGCTTCAGGAGTTGCTGTCTAAGAACATTATGACACAAACATAAGTATCAGAAAAAAATTGCATCACTGTAAACTTAAGCATCACCAACAAGTAAATTGACATGACAAAATGTTTTGCCCTTCAGAGAGTTCCAGAGAGTTGAAAGACATTCATTATCAGGTTTTAAGGCCTAAGAAATATTTTACTAATTATGTTAGTCAAGTTATTGACTAACTAGTGACATTATTAACTTCATCTCTTCACATGAAAAGTTTGGACAGCCCTTTAACTCTGACTTAAAAGTAAAGAGAACATCAGCTGCTTCAACAGAGCTGTGTCTGTGAGAGTGTGTCACTGACTACACTAAGTCCCACTCCAAGTCCGTTAGTCTTCTTAGGAGACTTGAGACAGGAGGGCTGACAGAAGCTCTCTTTATCACCTTCCCTTTGCCCCGTGCAGCCTTTGTGCCCTGCTCAGGGTTGATCCCAATGAACCGCCTGAAAAACAAGAAGGTGTGTTCAGAGCTGGTGCTGAATAAAATATTATACTGTAATGAACTTCTTGCTGATTTGTTCTTTCGTGTTCTTGATATTCCATATTGTAGTTGATTTACTAAACACCACCAGCGTATGAATTGAACCGTGGTTATTAAATTGAGTCTGAACCAAACCGTGGATTTATAAGGTTACTGTCTAAAACTCTGTTGAAGAAAATAAGCATGCCAATAGGCTCAGGGGTGAGATGTGAGCGCAGTCTGGTTACAGTCAGTCCAGCGGCAGAAAGCAGCTGCTCTGAATTAACCAAAGTTGCAATGTGCAGCGGTACTGTCGCACAGTAACTTTACCAGCCTTTGATACCAAGGTCACATAAATCAAATTTCATGTGATTGTCGAAAGTCTGAAACATCATAATTGATCATCAATGAATCGTTCCCATTCCTAATTTAAACATCTAACCTTTGGATGAACCCCAGGGTGGCTGCTGCACCATCGTCATCCTGCAGGTTAAAGATGTAAAATGTGTAAAAGTCAGTAGCTAGACCGGAGACAAAAGATGGCTGGATGCCTTCTCAAATTATGTGCCCCTTGATGCTGATCATCCAGCCGTGAATGCAGCAACCTGGTGCTTTGCCTGAAACTTGCCAAAGAAAAGAAGAGAAAAACAAAGAGTGACCACGCTCTTAGTCAACCTCTTGTTTAAGCAAATACACTCTTATAATTGTGGCAACGGGACTGAAGACACCGTATGCTGTTGACATGACTGTGAGTCAGAGGAAAGATATCTAACACTAATGCAGTCAGAGGATGAAGAGGACTAACACAATAACAGTTTTTATTTAACGTGTTTTGAAGTCATGAAATGTTAGGAAAAACACTTGGTGAATCACAAGAAGCACTTTGGCGGCTCATCTAAACATAAAAAGAATAAGAAAATATTACTATTATATATCTGTTAATAATAACTAACTAAAAATATAACTATTCCGTTTTATTTAAAAGGATGTGGACATCATGCATGCTGCAAAAACGGCCATTTTTGGAGCTTGCCACTTTTTATTAACAGCCTGCGTTTCAACATATAACAACTCCTCCCAAAATTTGAAATTGCAAGAAAATGTTTTGTGGGGGTTTAACATTTAGCAACTGTTAAGATCAAGGTAATGTTAGCTGGTAAAGAATTTACTCACTTTGAGTGTCATAAAAAACTTTTCTGCTAATCTTACAAATGACTTCAAACTTAATAAGTGATGGTTTGAGCCTACTCTAACAAAGGAGTGAGGCACTCACCTGTTTATTGTGAAGGTGGAGTTGGATAACAAGTTGGGTAATGTGACTTCTCACTCTCTCACCAAGCCTGTGCTCTCTCCTTCTTGTTCCCAAAATGCAATGCAAAAAATACAAGAACTTACTGTTTTCTTTCCTTGAAGCAATAATACAGTAAAGTTATGTTATAAACTGTTATTATACAGGGTTGTCCTGCATATTAACAATACAGGATCTTACTGTTGAAATTTCCTTGTAAATTTACAGCAATTCGTTAGAGTGCAGAATCAGAAATACTTTGTTGATCACTGGATGTTCCTGCAGTTGCGCAACACTCAAGCAGGAAAACATCAGAAATACATAAACAAAAGATATAAAATAGAGATAAAATATATATATATATATATATATATATATATATATATATATATATATATATATATATATGTTCTGCAACTCCACCAATGTCCTTGTTTCTATGACCTGCTGTTTTAGACCATATGCCCCTGTTCTCATTGTTGCTGTTGTTTCTATTATTATGTAATTTACCCATGAATGATTTTTCTTATTTTATGAAGCACCTTGAGATTTCATAGTATTTTATCATGTGCTATACAAATGAGATTTACTATTAAATCTTACTTATTAATCCTGTACATCTAATAAATTAAATAAAAACTCTGCTCAGCCACTTGGCAGGTTCACTTAAATTTTAATCTGAGCTCCTGAAATCCAATCTACATCAGTTCTTCTTTCGATATTGTCTTTCTTGAACATTCTTTGCACAATATATAACTATATAGTCTCCTCATCCTGACTGTGTTGACCTAAACAGGTTGCATGCTTTCATATCATCCCTCACCACACCCACTGTAACCTTACCGACATCAGACACATACAGTAATGTTGAAGCAATAGAAAACAGTGGACATAATCATTTTTACTGCTTAATTATTTTAAGTTGTGCTGAAGTAACTTTTTGTAAATCTTTAATTTTACACTACTCAATCTATTTAATTACTTTGAACATTTGGGTTTACAGTGCAGCAAATGAGAGCAGCGGAGCCTGGCTGAGCTGCTCCTCATCACCTCCTCTCAGTCCTCAGTTTAGTGAGGTGTCTGATGGGAGGATCAGGACTGTACCCCGTCCCCCTCAGAGGATCAGGACTTACCCCGTCCCCCTCAGAGCAAACTTAAACTCAAAGTGACTGAGTGATCACAGAGATGCAGGTGCTCCTGGTGTGGCTCTGCAGCATGTGAGTCAAACTCTTACTTCCTGTTTTTCTGCCTCTTGCTCTCCTCCCTCTCCACGTTCTCCTCGTTCTCGCTCTCCTCGCCTTCCTCGTTCTCCTCGCTCTCGCTTTCCTCACCCTCTGCAGCTCGATAAACAAGCGTCAGCAGCTCAAACGGATCTGTTTACTGCCGTTAGAAGCCGTACCACTGGGCCTATGGCGTGTTGCTGGCATCACTCGCCTCTCTTGATCTGGTCGGTCTCGGCGGTCCTGGCTCCATGAATAATTGAACACTGACCGGCGCCTGACGGGCGTGAAGTTTGACCTAGAGATTTGTTTAAACGCTGCTTGCTGGCGGGGTGCGGCGCGGAAACTGGTGCGTCCCTCATGTTTATATAATGTTGAACATCGTCCTCTTTTTAAGCCTCAGATCGCTCTGTCTGCTCTGCAGGCATGATGAGGGCCTCCTCGTGGCCTCCGTTTGGTCCACTTCAGTTTGTTTCTATGTTTTCAGAGCTCTGATGAGAGAGCCGGTCCCACAGCGGCTCAGAAGAGGAGGTGGGATCAGGGAGGTTCTGGACCACAGAGGCTTTAGATGCAGCTTTAAAGGCCTGGGGCCTCATTTATAAAACTGTGCGTAGGAAAGATCACTGCAGGTGGCGTATGCCGGAAACATAGGAAATGCGTGCGCACAAAAACTTTCAGATTTATAAACGACAGAGCACATCCTATGCTGGTTTCCATTTATAAATCACAATCAACTCTAAAGTTGTCGCACATGAGGGAACGCCTTGCCCAGCCCATATTGGTGCCTCTTAAAGGTCAGGTGAACACCCTTGATGAATATTCAGTGATACCAATTTCACGATGGACTGAGAGGGAAAACAAAAAAAAAAAAGACATTTACTCAACGTGAGGTCGACATATTGATAGTTGGGCACAGTTCGGGAAACACTAATGATAGAAAGGCAAAAGAGAAGAAGCCTGTGTCAGATGCTGTTTACGTTGCCTCAGAGGGTTGGACTGTGGCTGAAGTAAAAAAGAAATGGTCAAACGCAAAAGTGGAGGTGAAAAGGCGAATCACTCTCCATAGAAAGAGTGTCTGAGTGACAGGTGGGAGAAGGGGCACACCGGAGCTCACCCCCTCATATGAAAAGCCGCCAGGGATCATCGGGGAATCCCTCCTGAGCGGTGTGGTGATGGAGGCGGAGGCGGAGGGGGACACGGATGCACCAAATGCGCTGGGGTCTCCCATGCGTCACATCCTCCAGCAGTGCAAGATAAGCCACTGTGCGTCTTTTTGAGTGCGTGCCCTTTTACATCCAACCACCACTTCATTCCCTGAACAGCTACAGGTGTTGTAGCTTAACTGATCAGCAGTTTTGTGCAACGATCATGACATTTTAATACATAATTGATTCAACAATATAGGTTACGTGTGTGGGCACGCACACGTGTATGTGGGTGCGCTCGTGCATGCGTTCGCAAAGTCCCTGGGTCACCAATATACATTTCCCCTCTTTCTTTGTTTTTGCAAAACATCCTTCATATATGATGTGTTGTGAAATGTGTAATATTCGATCTTCTCACATAAATGTATCAGTTCCACAGAGCTGTCTTTAATTTCATCCTTCTGCTGTTGGGGTCGCAGTTTCCCCTTTGTTCAGAGTTTGTGCGTACGGCAGGGTCAGAGCTGCTGTGGAGGTGCACACATTCTGCCGTCAAGTTTGTTTTTTTATAAATCCCGAACATTGCTTACAAGTGGTGCAGCTTTCTTTTGTGAGTACGCAAGCTTTATAAAATAGGCCTCTGGTCTGACCAGAATAAAGGATCTGGGAACCAGTCTGGACCACCTGAAGTTTAAGCTGTGGACCATGAATGAATGTGATCAGTGATTCACACATTTCAGAACCAAGACCTGTGGAGATGGGACTTCGGATCAGCGTCTTGTGTTTGTTTGGTGAATAAAGGGTGAGTTAACACATACAGAGCTGGCATACACTCATCTAACAATTATAAGACATTCTTGTTTAACTGTTCATTAATGCAAATAGCCAATTGGCCAATCACATGGCAGCAACTTGATGCAATCAGACATGTAGACAAGGTCAAGACGACCTGCTGAAGGTCAAACCGAGTATCAGAATAAAGGAGAAAACTGATGTGAAGGACTTTGAACATAACCTGCTGATCTACTGGGATTCTCACACACAACCATCCCCAGGGGTTACAGAGAATGGTCTGACAAAGAGAAAATATCCAGTGAGCAGCAGGTCTGTGGACCAGAATGCCTTGTTGATGTCAGAGGTCAGACGTCAGAGTGGTAGGGCATTTTAGAAAGATAACAGAACTCAAATAACCACTCATCATAACTAAGATCTGCAGAAGACACACAGAAGAAGACACATTATGTCCAATCATGACAGTGGTCCACAGCAGCAGAAGACCACACCAGGTGCCACGCCTGCCAGCTAAGAACAGGAAACTGAGGGTCTGACTCTCCAAAACTGGACAACAGAAGATTGTAAAGATGTCTTCTAGCCTGATGAGTCTGGATTTCTGCTCCATATTCAGCAGCAAAGAGCCGAGTTTTGCTGGTGGAAGGAATACAAAGCCCAAATTTAGCATCACAAAATATTCCAGTTACAGGGTCAAAGTTAAATATGGTAAAGAATCTTATTGTAGCTTCTAGTTGAACCAACCCTAAACAGGCTTTCAGAGGCACCATGTACTGCTATGTTTCAGCTAGAGCCTGAACCTGACACCCCCCCCCCCCCACCCCCAAAGGGGCGGAGCCTCACAGCTGGTTTGTTTCAGGGGTCATCGAGTGCTTTGATATAAGGGCCTGTTTTTTGTTTGACAAATGCTATGAGGCCTGGACTTTATAAACAGTAAGATAATAATAAATAATTTGGTCCAAATAACAAATTATCCATTAAATATTTTTATCTTTGTAAAGTTTTATGAATTTCTCAGAGTTTAAAAGTGAGGCCAGTCCCTATCACCGAGACCACATGGTACATTAGAAATATTTGGCTGCCATGTTTTTATGTGATGGGTCTGGACTGGATTCCCTGTTACATGCTGACTGGCGGAGATCATGAAGTCATTCCTGATAAAAGTGTTTAGGGGCTGCATTCATAACAGTATTAATTTATAACAACAAAATACCATTAAAACCTGTTTAACCCTCACATTTTCTGGATTTGATCACATTCTGGGGGCCGGACGGGAAGCTGTGGAGGACTGATGTGGCCACTGGGCCTGATGTTGATCATTGCTTTATAACCTTCATGAAGGTCTTTATGGAGCAGCACTAACACGTTACAGAGCTGTGTTACAGTGTTACACAGTGTTACAGTGACTGCGTGTGTGTGTCAACATCCACGGTTTTGACCAATGATCACAGAGACCAGCAAAAAGCTCAGAGTGTGTGTGTTGTTGTGTGTTATTGTGTGTGTTGTGCATTGTTATTGGAGTGTGTGTTGTTGTGTGTTGTTGTTTGTACGTTGTCACTGCAGTGTGTTATTGTGTGTTGTTGTGTGTTGTCACTGCAGTGTGTTGTTGTGTATTGTTGTGTGTTGTCACTGCAGTGTGTTGTTGTGTGTTGTTGTGTGTTGTCACTGCAGTGTGTTGTTGTGTGTTGTCACTGCAGTGTGTTGTTGTGTGTTGCTGTGTATTGTGTGTATTGTGGCTGCAGTGTGTGTTGCGTTTGCTCCTCCCACTGTACATACTCTCCCTCCACAGAGCCTGATCAGCGCGGTGCAGCAGCGGTGAATCAGATCAATATTTAACACCTCCTTATGCGTGGATTCCGGCTTGTCCGACTTCATTAAGGCCGCTCCTCATCCTGCAGGCGGGGACGCATTCCCTCCGGAGCCTCGAGATGAGAAGTCACCGCTGATCCTCTCATGTTGGAGCTCCTCTGCTGATATCTCCACACACACATTCACACACACACCCACACACACACACACACAGCTGTTGTTAGTTCAGAGAAGCTGGGACACTCAGAGACCTGATGACTCACTCTTCTTTGGTCTTTAAAGGGGTCATGGGGTCAGGTCAGGGTTGGTAACCATGGGTAACACAGTGGACAGCAGGAGCATCACTGAACTCCCGCCCCTGTGACTGTAACATGTTTCTTTGTGTTTGGACACAGGCGGAGAGACTGTTCAGGGGCAGCGGCCTTGGAAACAGTGTACCACCAGCATCAGTCTGGAGTAAAGGGATAGTTCAGTTTTTTTAAAGTGGGGCTGTATGAGCTCCATATTAACCTGACACGCCAGATGGACAGTTTCATATTGGAAATATTTCGCTAATCCATCTGGGAAGGAGCCGTTCGAAAATGTTTTCAGGGGAAGAACCTTCAAAAACAACAGCAGCTTGTGATTGGATGATCATTCGGCTGACGTAGCATACGTAGCGGCAAGAGGCAGTGTCAGTGCCGCTGAGCCACAATGAGCACGGCTAACAATGGCTAACAACAGTTACAGGCCGTTAGCCCTAGCGGCTAACAGTTAGCCACTAGGGCTAGCAGATATTGAGACCGCCTCAGAAGGTTCCTTTTTTTTCAGAGTTGTCATTGCAGTCGTCGCATCCGCGGCTCCCGCAGCTCCCTCCTCTTTTCCCTGATGGGCTGTTAAGATTCCAGCTGGAGTGAAGTCATTGGACAATGGAGGCTGGCAAGACGGATATGCATGATTTCAGAATAAGGAAGGTCCGTCTGCTCTACAAGGCTAGCTTCATATGGCCACTAAGTACATTAGATGCAGTAGAGCAGGCATCACCAAATGGCGGACCTCGGTCCGGATCCGGACCGAGTGATGGTTCTGTCCGGACCCGTGACCAATCTCTGATACATTCACAGGAATAGATTTTAACTGAGCATTTCTTCCGACGGTAGTGGATATACAGCTGTGGTCTGATCACAAGCTGGTCATGCCATGAGTGTCCCTAAATATATGTTCAGTAAGTTTTCTGAAGCTTATACTGTTGTTTAATGAAGCACTAAAGAGGAACGAGACATGATTCATTTTGCGGAGGTGATTTTCCCGCTGCTATTGTGTTTACAGCACGAGCTGCAGCAGCCACAAGCAAACAGGAGGCAGAGACAATTTAACTGGGAATAAACTGCCTGTGCAAAAAAATAAGACCCTTGTCACCTGCAAGCTTTGCGACTGACCTGTGTGGGAAATGCTGATGAGGGCTGAGAGCTTTTGCGCTGTGGTGGCGCTGCGCTGTCCACGGGCTGATCCTGTTCTTTTTCTAATTGTTTACTAATCGAGTTGATCATTTGTTCGTGTTATTTTCATTGTTGCAGTTTTACAGTTTTTAGCACTAGTTTTTTTCCGAATGTTTCATATTTGCAAGTTCTATCAACACTGTTCTGTTTATTTATTTATTAGCCTATGTGAGTGTGGGTTCATGTAATGCGTGCAGCGCTGTTTGTGTGTGAGAAAGAGAAAGAAAGAGAGAAAGACTGAAAGAGAGAGAGAGAGAGAGAGAGAGAGAGAGTTAAGGACAGAGAGCCAAAGACAGAGAGAGCAAAATCTGAAACATGCGCAAATAAAACATTTATCCTCCTATCACTTTCTTGTTACATTATTTTGCAACCACACAGCAGAAAAACAGTTACAGATGACAAGTGATTGTACTTTAAAGAGTTAATTTCTTGTATTATGAAGATGTTGACTTTTTTTACTTTAAGTGTAGGTCTTCATATTTTTAGGCTGTGACCTCTCTTATTTAAGAAAAAAAGAGAAGAAAAATATTTAGTCAGCGCTCTGTATGCACTTGTTTTTTCCTAAAAAGAGCCACCTTTTATTTATTGTTTTCTGAAGATGTTGACTTTTTAACTTGATGTGTAGGCCTTCAATTCTTGGCTCAGACCTCTTTCATTTAAGAGAAAAAATGGTTAATTTGCTCTGTTTGCACTTTTTTATTTATTATATTCCAGGTTTTTCTTTTTTAATCTAAAATAAAAGCCTTAATTAATTTGCCTAGGACTATTTTTATTTATGGTAAAGGAGCTAGCTGTGCACTCAATAAAACATATCCTGCATTAAAAATTGACAAAAAATATTGTTGAAACCATAAAAATGTGGACATAGGGGAAGGCTATAAGACACAATTTGGACTTCGGTTCGGACCTTTTATTGGTGGAAACTTTATTAACTGGATCTCGGTGACTTTTAATTGAATACCCCTGCAGTAGAGCGTTCTCTCCTCTCCCTCAGTAAGGAGCGCTGCCATGAGATGCTAAATCACTCCAGTTCCCTCTCAGCTGTTGTAAACATAACAAACTAGCAGCTTCAGACACCGGTTGTAGCCTCATTGATAGCAGATTATTTGACACATATTTCGGAGATGGGGTTTTTGTGTTTCTTTCCTGGATGCAGAAACAGATGTGTATCATGGAGAACTCATAGCTTTCACTGTATTCCTCTAACAAGGGCATGCGGCAACATCATATACAGCAAATGCCTGCATCTCTCGTTACCTGACAGATTGTGTGTACATACACTATATTGCCAAAAGTATTCGCTCACCTGCCTTGACTCGCATATGAACTTAAGTGACAGAGAACGCGTCTCCACTGCTCCAGAGTCCAGCGGCGGCGTGCTTTACACCACTGCATCCGACGCTTTGCATTGCACTTGGTGATGTATGGCTTGGATGCAGCTGCTCAGCCATGGAAACCCATCCATGAAGCTCTCTGCGCACTGTTCTTGAGCTAATCTGAAGGCCACATGAAGTTTGGAGGTCTGTAGTGATTGACTCTGCAGAAAGTTGGCAACCTCTTCGCACTATGCGCCTCAGCATCCGCTGACCCCGCTCCGTCAGTCTATGTGGCCTACCACTTCGTGGCTGAGTTGCTGTCGTTCCCAAACACTTCCACGTTCTTATAATACGGCTGACAGTTGACTGTGGAATATTTAGGACACAGGAAATTTCAGGACTGGATTTGTTGCACAGGTGGCATCCTATCACAGCTCCACGCTGGAATTCACTGAGCTCCTGAGAGCGACACTTTCTTTCACAAATGTTTGTAAAAGCAGTCTGCATGCCTAGGTGCTTGATTTTATACACCTGTGGCCATGGAAGTGATTGGATCACCTGAGTCTGATTATTTGGATGGGTAGTACTTTTGGCAATATAGTGTATATATATATATATATATATATATATATATATATATATATATATATATATATATATATATATATACATACATACATACAATTTATATAAAGTCATGGCAAAATCTAAATATATTCTTGCATTTAGGAGATGGTATATTTATATTATTACTTCAGAAACAGCTAAGATTGTGTTGTAGCAGAAGTTAAAGGCTAATACACAGTAATGGTTGTGTGTCTGCAATGTTACGATGAACAGCCTCCTCTACTCTGCTTGTTTGTCTCTGACAGATCATTATTACTTACTTTGAAGATAAACTGTCATTAGGTTCTTCAGGTTTGGGACGTTTTTTCCAGTTTATCTTTGGGAAATTGAAGAATGTCCACAAAACTCTGGGAGTCAGAAGAGAAGGAACGTCTGTATGATGAGTTATGCAGACGGTGTGAGAGTCTCCAGTATCCTCTGACTCAGACAGATCCTGAAGTTTGCAGCAGTGGCACTCGGGGTTAGGCCTGTTCGGTCTCCATCTGCAGCAGCAACTGCGGTTCACACAGATATCCTCTTGGCTCCAAAGTGAATGGAACTTCATTGCTGCTGTCATAATCACTCATTTTTAATTTCCTACACTGTCTCTTCCTCACACCGCAAAGAGTCAGAACAAAATAATTACAATACTTGATAAAAGTTACACAAGGCTACAACCTGAAGCCTGAAGCCACGGGCTTGTTATGTTTACAACAGCTGAGAGGGAGGCGGAGTGATTCAGCGGAGGAATACATGACGTGAGTCGGTTAGTTCCAGATAAACTTTATATTTCCCAAAAGTTAATGCACTTAAAAACATTTATAGGTAGCGTACTCTTAAGCTGTGGTATTATTTTTTGATGGGAGTTCTTGTAGGTGGAGAAAATACCCTCTGTTCTTGGTACGTTACTTCCCTGTTTGCAGCTATATCTGCGTAACAGACTCTTACAGACTGTCTTACTGAGGGAGAGGAGAGAACGCTCTACTTCATCTAATGTACTTAGTGGCCATATGGAGCTCATACAACCCCACTTCAAAAATACTGAACTGTCCCTTTAACCTCCCGCTAAGGCTGAGGCACCCAGACCTCCACCACCGAATCCCTCCATCAGCCGCTTGTCTTTGAGAGTCACAGGGGGCTGGAGCCAGGTAAAGTACTCCCAGGACCAGTCACCAGGGCCACATAGAGAGACAGACAACCGCAACCCCACTCACACCCAGTTCACCTAACAAGCATGTTGAGGAATCTGTGTCTATGGGAGGAAACTGGAGTGCCTGGAGAAACCCTTGCAGGCACAGGGAGAACAATCAAACTCCATACACACATGTGAGGCGTGTGCTCTAACCCGCTGCACCACCGTGCCACCTCCCCTTCTGAGTATATTCATGAATATTATCTGAAAATATGATCCTCCTTTATTCTGTGTTCAAACTTCAGTCCTGGACAGAAGCAGTGTTTTAAAATGTCCAGGATGATAACCAGAGAGGCACCGGGGCTGATAACCTGACCAGAGGTTAAATAAACACTATGGCTAAAATCAGTCCAACGTAGGCCTGCATTAGTAGTTATTTCATTTGTATTTTTTTATTTATAGAATAATTATACAGTCATCCAACACATGTCACTTGTGTCTTTGCTGGTGGAATATCTGATCAATTTATTTCCCTGTACTAAGACTTAAACTAAACTGACTTTAAGATCTTATGATCTAGAGTCTGGTCTGCATGTTTTTTTAATGATCTTTGGTCAATCAAAAACATCAAAATGCAATCATTCCCTGCAATGCAAACACTTTGTTTGCATTGCAGGGAATGATTGGTATCAGCGTCATCATTAGAGAATCACAGCAGAATGTATCTTATTAAGTTAAGAAAGTCTGCTGTCGCCAGTGTTGGGGTTGTTTGAAAATAAAATACACATTCATTGAGTTATTTTCTGCTGTTTTTTTTTTTTTTTTGAGATTTTTGTAAACATTGTCTATTGATTAAAATTTAGTACATAATGAATATAATTCACAAAATAAGATGGAATTTTGTTTTGAATACTTAAAGATTTATAATTAATAACCCTCTGAAGTCATTAGTTACAAAATCCAACATCTTGAAAGACTGCTGTGAAAATATTACAGAATAATGTGTAGCTTTCTTGACCAACTCAGCACTGATCACAAACACCAAATATTTGATCAGGATTTAACTCTTTAACTGCCTGACTGATCACGTTATTAAAATGCATGTCTGCATGAGTTAATTTATTTTTCATAAATGTTAGACTTGGATAGCTCAGGTGTTTTACTGAACCGCAGTCATGGATGTTTCCAAAATAAAAAAATCAATATTGGTTTTGTTCCAGTTGTATTTTATTTCTAATTTAAGCTGATCTTGGGCCATTTATGGACACAAGAGTCCCGTTTACTCCCATTCAAACAAAGGTCTTTACTCTCAGAGCTTTAAAAGAATAAAGTCATGTCCAGGTATCTATACCTCGAATACTTGTCATGGTCACAGAGCTGGGGCCAATCCCAGCTGGGGAACACCCTGACCTGGCTGCCAGCCAATCGCAGGGCTGACACATACAGACAAACAACCATTCATGCTCACACTCACAACTACAAACGATTTAGAGTCATCATTTAACCAAACAAGCATGCTTTCAGTCCGTAGGAAGAAAGTAACACACCTAGAGAAAACCCACACATGGACAGGGAGCACATGTGAACTCCTCACAGATAACCCCGGGATTTGAACATCCTTCTGGCTGTGAGTCGCGAGCACTACCTTGTGTGACCACAGGGCAGCCCAGAATGACACTGTTGTATTATTTCGACTGAGTGTTGCTGTAATTGTATTTTAATGTGATTGTAGAGGACTAAGACTCTGTCTCACTCAGACAACAGCTCCATCAGTGAAACCTCTGCTACCACACAGCAGGGGGCATGGTGGTCTGTAGCAGGTACTGATGGAAGTGTAAAAATGACATTAACGTAAATTCCAACATTCATTGAAGTCCAGCGTTTGGGGGGGGGGGGCGCCTGTGTGTGTCTGTCATGAACGAGCAGAGTCCAGCGCCGTGACTCTGTCAGAGCTGGAGAGCGATTCCAAGAAGACAGTTCAAGCTCTGATTAGCTCCAGCTCTCCAGAGGCCATAAAAGGCTGAATGGATGTATAAAAGCTCGTAAATTTAACTGCAGGGTCGTTTTCTTTTTCAATTATTGTTACTAATGTAGGACCGATATAACAGGGTGTTAAACAGACGCGAGAGTCTGACTGCTCTCAGTAAAGAGAGGGCGACCTGTGTGAGTTCTTTAACTTGGACAGAGTGAGACTGATCCTGAAATAAAACCAGAGTCTTTCTGATAGTCTCTGATGGCCAAGATTACTCTGAACCTTCTATTGGTTGAAACCAGTAGCAAACCAGAAATGGAAAGTTAAGTCATGCAGAAGTGCCAAAAACTGTCTAAAATCTGTTGTAGAGAGCCTGCGCTCTCTCTCCCTCATTCTCTGATTATTTGGTAAATCAGGGTTTTTAGCATTATGCTGGTTCGCTCATCTCAAAACTTGTGAGATGTCTTCATGCTCACTGATGATAAGCTCTGCAGAGCAGCCTTTCTCCAGCAAGTCCCTTCTGGTTTCAGCTGTTTCATGACTGTGCAGGTCATGATTGTATTAAATAAGACAGAGTTGTGTCTTGGCTTTGATGTCAGGGTTAGTAAAATCCTAAAATCGATATTCTTTGTGTAAATAGAGCCGACCTTATTCTTTTGGCAGGCAGGTTTGTAGAACATACTGTAGCAGCAGCTTCATTATCATCATGCTAAAGGGATAATCAGAAAAGTTGCTGTCACCAAAACCATTGTCTCTATTGCTGCAGGGCGTGACTTCACTGCATTTTTTTATGAGAAAAGATTTAAAAAGTTCAACTCTCTGCACACAATGTGGAGTCACAGCATTAGCTTATGTCAATATCAGCCTTTCTGGTGATTTGGGGACTGGTTCTGACAGAACAAAGAGGGCAGAGAAGAATTACTTAAACTACTGTGTCAGAGGATTATGTTTGTTCTGCATGCACAAGACACAGGCCCTGGTATATGGGAGCTACACTCACAACCCGCCCCAGCAACACAAGTTATGGGTTTAAAATGACCATGGAGATTTTATAAACCTCTTTTATCACATCCTGACTTGAGTGACTCCAGACTTCTCACATCATTTACCTTCACATCACTCTGGAAGTCTTTTTGTGTCTGTTCTTTGCTATGTGTCTCAGAGCCCCTCAGGTGAGTCTCAGAAGAACAGTGCAGTAGGTCCCAAAGGTCATCATGGTGATCACTAACAGCACCACCTTCAGCTGATTTAAGCTTCCACATGATCTAAAGATGAAGGAGCTGATGTAAGGGCACTGAGTTACGTCGGTTTGAACACAGCACCTTTGGGCAGTGACATAAAGCTAGGCTTCATCAAGGGACACGTGTGCATCAATCAGAGCCATGGGTAACCATGGTGACTTAAAGCCGTTAACTGTACATAAGACTGGAGGCTGCTAACGCTAGCCACTCTTTGCATGATAGCATTCATAATTGCCTCATTAGCTAGCTTACCACATTGCCTTGCTTCTGGGTTCACTTTCCTTGTGTGGTCCTTGTTTGGCTCAGATGTCTTTCACAGCCATGATGAACCAAACTCTGGCCTGCTTGGGAAGACCTTTGACCCCTGTTTTTAGGTGGACCAGGTTCTTTGGTCCACACCAGAAGTCCCAGTGCTTCCACACCTCCTCAAATCAATCCAACTCTCCAACGAAGTGAGCCAGAGTTTGTTTGGTGTGGACCAGTGACCCACAGCTCATCCATCAGTCCTGAATTCTGGTTTACTGCTCAATGGAATCAGTTTTTATAAAGTGGTTCACACTTTTGTCTTTGTCTATCCTCCTGTGGGTCCATCCTAAACTTCCTCTGCTTTGTCCTTGTGGATGGATGTATTCTGCAGCCAGGTAAGAACAGCAAACATCAGAGACCAGAGACTCAGGAGAAGAAGAACATTAGAAAACATGAATTCATGAATACATTTGGTGACAGCGTGATGCCTGCAGCCTTTTGGAGTGCTCCTTAAACCAGCAGTGATCTGAAGAAGACAGCCGTCCTGTTTTTGTGCTGCCACGCTGCAGACAGACAGACAGACAGACAGACAATAGCCTGGTCTGTCCCTCTGTCTGAGCTGTTCCTGTGAACGCATTCTCTCAGAAATGCTTTGAGGGATTTTCCTTTGGCTTTGAATGATCTGGAAGATATTGAAGGTCAGAGGTCAACATCACTGCGACCTTAAATCTTTTTAGGCACAGTACAGTGTTTTAGAGGTTTTTTATTAGTGTGGTGACAGAATGAAGCTATACACCACAGCATTTACACCCTGAGATCACTGACTGCAAAACCAAGTGAGAAAGCTGATGTGAGGTCTGATTATCGGAGAGGGCTCTGGGACTTCGGAGGCCAGATCCATCAGACAGTCACACTGTCAACACCTTCAACTTTGGATCCACTCCAGACAAGGAGGCTGACACTAGGCGGGACCAATAGCAGCACTGCACGGGCCTGAAGTCAGACTAGCCGCAGCCCCTTAAATCCACCATAAAATCTAAGTTGGTGTGATATGAAGATGCTCCCCTGGTAACATGTAGACCTGTGTGTTCATCACTTTGTGTGGCTTGTGTTTTCTAAGCTGTCTGATGGAACCATGAGCAGGAGGCGGACCGGGATGAATCCACGTGGAAATGAGAAAAGCTTGTCACAATGAGCTAAGAGGCGAGTCAGCACCACCGCCCGCCCGCCGCCGGCATCTTGTTTTGGATTTGTTGTATTTTTTCTCCTCAACCACGTGCATCTTCTTCCTCCTTTCTCTGTGAAAAGCTCACTCCCACCTGGACCTCATTCAGCAGCCGGCGGCTTCTCACACACACATTTGCATGAGAATTACCTGCAGAGGAAGTGATGTTAAACTCTCAAACCAGCAGTTCTGCCGATCACTTAAGCCCCCAGCTTATCGGGGTTATTAGAATTTTGGAGGAGGATTTATGAAATCATATTTCACGTTGAACCACAGACCGTCCCCGAGGTGTGATCCACACACACACTCACGCTCACCCTTGTTTACCTGTTTGGTGGCTCGGTGCCGCTGACTGAAGCTCCTATCCGACTCTAAATCCTCTTTGGCTCATTCATGGATACTTCAGTAAATTGTCGCTTGCTGCAGATCGACTCAGAGTTTAAAGAAGTTGATCTCAATTCAATTAAAAAACTGAAACTGGAGTAATTAAGCAGGTCACAGGTAGGAGACGGTGATCTTTGTGTTTGAGCCTGTGAAATTTGATAACTGCTCTGATTATGGTTCATTTCTTACAGTTTTACGGTAATGTCAGAGTATCACGTCAGAGAGCCTATTGAAGCTCCATGTTGTCTCTCACTGTGGGTCACTGGAGTCCTAAAGCCTCAGAAATGCTTTATGACCTTTTCCACACTGATAGATGTCTAAACTTTGTTTCTCATCTGTTCTTTAACTTCTTTAGATTGAGGCACAGTGTGTTGCTTTCTGAGATCTTTTAGCTGTCTGTATGTTGTCAGTCTGGTTCTGTTCAAGTGATTTCTTGATTTTACAGGTGTGCTAGCAATCAAATTGTGTCTGGTTACTGAAATTGAACTTAGCTTTACAAAAAAATGTAGTTAATCACCTTAAATTCATCATTTAACAAGAGGGGGTTGGGTTACTTTTTCACATAAAGTCAGGTTGGTTTGGATAGCTGTTGTCCCTTAATCAATGAAATAATCATTTAAAAACACTTTCTGTATTTACTCAGGTTGTCTTTGTCTGATATCAAAGTTGTTTTATGATCTGAAACATTAAAGTGTGTCAAAAAAGCAAAAAGAGAAGAGATCTGTGAGGGTCAAATACTTTTTCACAACACTGTGTCTAATTTAGCAGATGTTTTGACTGCTGTACAGAAGTAATCTTCAGGAAGCAGAGGGTGATAAAGTGTGGTTAAAGTTCTGTGTCACGTTCCTCTCAGACCCTCAAACCCTGCAGAGATGTCTGCAGGTGTTTCAGTCCATATGCAGGAAGTTCAGCTCATAACTGAGACTCTGTGGTGAAGACGAGAGAAGAACTGTAACTCTCTGTGGTTAAATCACCTGTGCAGCTCCTCATGTCTGTAAACTATCGTCTTTCAGAGTGAAGAGCCCTCAGACTGAACAAACACTCTTAATGGACACAAATGTTGTTCAGCCTTTTTGGGGCTCCTGTGTCTCTTTCACTAAAGTGTGGATCGCCCATTTGTCTGAGGCAATTTATACCCTCCTTCAGCTTTTATGCAGACTATCAGATCAGAGCGTTCTCCGTCTGATTTGGACTTTTATACGGTTATAATTTCAGCACTTTAGAGGCGAGGAGAGAGAGAGACTCTGGCTCTTATCTTTGCCTCATAATGTCCATGAAAGAGGATTTTTATGCCTCTGATTATTTTTACATGCCGAGGAAATATTTTCTTTAAGAGCAGACTCAGTGTCCATGTTGGTGACTTTCCAGGATTTTATCTGCCTCAGGATCAGGATCAGATTAAAGTGCCGGAGCGCTCTAATCAGGTTTGATCTCAGTGCACGTGGAGATGGTCCAGACAACCTGCTGAAGCTCGAATGGAGAAGGAAGGGGAATCTCAGAGGCTTTGAACGTGGCATGGTTGTTGATGCCAGACGGCCTGGTCTGTCAGAAACTGCTGGTCAACAGGGATTTTCATGCACAACTGAGAATGGCCTGAAGAAGGGAAAAAATCCAGAGAGCAGCAATTCTCTGGGACAAAATATCTCCTTGATGTTAGAGGTCAGAGGTGACTGGTCAGAGTGGATGGAGATGATAGATAGACGATAGGAACCCAACCAAGTTCTGCAGAAGACCATCTCCAAGCACACTACACGTCCAGCTTTGATGCAGATGGACCACAGCATCAGAAGACCACACCAGGTGCCACTCCTGTCAGCTGAGAACAGGAAACTGAGGGTACGCTCATACAGACTCACCAAAACTGTTCAACTGAAGATTGTAAAAGTGTCTCCTGGTCTGATGAGTCTGGATCTCTGCTCCACATTCAGATGTAGGCTCAGAGTCTGGTGTGAACATCATAAAGCATGGATCCATCCTGCCTTGGATCAGCGGTTCAGGCTGCTGTTGGGGGTGTGCTGGTGTTTTTTTGGGTCCCTTAGTCCCACCTGATCATGGTTTAAACCCCACAGCCTAGCTGAGTATTGTTGCTGACCATGTCCATCCCCTAAAAGGATTGTACTTAGCACTAGAACATTGGCCACAGCGACAGAAATCAGCTCTGTGTCCATGCAGAAATAATCGGCATGTCAAGATGGTCAAGATTTATTGACAACAACTTACTTTCCCAGGAGTGCACTGATTTGTTTGGCACTACTTTGGTGCACAGCCAAGCCTAATGCACATTTTTAAACCATGGTGCCTTTGACTTAATGTTTCACTACAAGTGCTGTTTTTGTTGTATTTTATCTGTTTTAGAGGTTTTTAGGATTTGGTTTGTTTGATTTTACATTTTTTATTTTACTAGTTCTTTAACTCTTAATAGCCTATTTTTCCTTATCTATGATATAAAACAGAAACCATAAGCCTTTTTTTTGGCTGATTTTGTATTATATTTAACACCTTTATGTAATAATCATCAGGACTGCCATGGGGAGAGGACAAAGGTAGGACAACTCTAATGGCCCATGGCTAACACAGGCCCTAAAGATACTCAAGCATAATTATTCTTTCTTTACTAAAATATAAATCTTTGTTTTCAATGAGTGCAGACTTTTCTGACACTGTGCCTGTAATTCTCTTTGTCTTTTGTTGTTTTTAATGCAAAATAAAATCAAATAAAAGTATCATTCAGTGGTCATTTGTATTGCTCATAATTTTTAAAGGCCTGTTAGAGGCTTGTGAATGGACCCAGGGAGAGGAAGATGCTCATGTTACGAATTTAATCATTTTACTCATCCAAACTACATGTTATATCATGTTTTATTTTGAGGCCATTTCATCCTCTTTCGAGTGTTCAAGTTACTTTAGAAACAGCTCAAGTGAGTGTATGAAGTCTTAAAGCAAAAAAACACTTTTTAAAGGCTTTTGAACACATTTGGGTATCCGTCCTTCCTCCCAGCCCACAAAATGTGACAGTAGACAACAAAACCTGTATTTATCAGGCTGCATGAATGTAAACTCATGGTATTTGGCAAGCTGTTGAGTCTGTTGATATACTGATAGGTAACAGTATATTTTTGATCTGCATACCTAACCTGATTGGTCAACTGAATAGACCCCCCTGCTGGAGAGATTCCTCTGTGAAGAGCAGCCATTTTGTTTATATTCTTAGTGAGAGATCTGTGTTCAGCATGTCTAAGCTCAGAAGCTGTCTCTGCTCAGTTGTTGGCTGTAAACAGACACATATTTCTTTACATATAGGCTACCAGCCTCAGAGGACCAAAGGGCCTAGTGGATTAATTTTATTTTGAAGGGAATGAGCAGCTACAGTCGGCTAAAACCTGTATGTGTGTGTCAGTCACTTCACAACTGACTGCTTCTTCAACTTCAGTCAGTTCAACACAGGACTGGGAACTAGACTTTTCCTGAATCCAGGCTCAGTACCAACAATCTGTCACCAAACCTGATTATGGAAATATGGGTATTTTAATGCTGTGTAGAATTTATTTTGCTCATTGCTACGAGCTAATGCTAACAACAGGGGGAAGTGAACCAGAGGTAACTGCACAACATGTTCGTCAATGTTAACGTTACTTGCTGAAAGTCTGAAGGATGAACTTCAGTGTATGAGCATTCTTACATTAGTCAAGAGGAGTTTAACAGTTGGCTGAATATAATCAGTCCTTTACCCACCCCAGGTCCCTCCATTTGTGCTAACGTTAGTCTGGAAGGTAGGCTAAGCTGTGGCTATCCAACTGCGGTTAGCATGTTGTGTGTTAGCCTGTGATGTTTGGGGGAAGCGAGATCGCTGTTATCTGTTAAACGGCATGAATTAATGGTTCGTGTGTGTTCAGGACTGTCAGCGGCGGGAGTGGCAGGACTGGCAGTGCACACCGCCCTTGAGTTACACTGCAGGTCTATCGTGAATTCCCGTATGTACGCTGCTCTGCTCTGTCTCATTAACATATGAAGGCGACGCCCTTAAAACCAGCCGTTCTGAACAGAGGGGTTATGTGAGTGTGAAAAGAATGCAGCTGTGCTTTATTCATAGGCTTTTTGGACCAAAGCATGTTACTAACATTTCATGAAGACATCAAGGATCCATGTTAAACTGCAGAAAAGGAGCAAAATACGGGACCTTTAAAACCCAAAATTATTGTTATTTAAGGGTATTATATTTCAATGATGAATGCTTTTTTTTGTATAATGGAGGTGTGGTTTAAGTCAGTGGTTCACAAAGTGGTGGGCGGGACCCTTAAAGGGGCTGTAAGGCACACAAAAGGGGTCATGAAATGCTTTCAAAATACAAAGAAATGAATAAAATGAGTTTCATTTGACAACAAACATTTTGGAACATTTGGACAGATATTGTTCTGAATAAATTCTCTAACCTTTAGGTTTTCACAGATCAGCAGTATTAAAGGGGTCTTCAGTTCAAGGGTTGACTGCTGCTTCTTCAGGGCTGGTGGGATGAAAAGTTTGAAGATCTTTGGTTTAAGCAAAGACTTCCCAAACTTTTTACACCAAGGTTCCCAAAATACTAGTAACAGGGACTGTGGACCCCCACTGAGCAGGAGACCCCCCACATTACTGGTGAAAGTCCAAATGTATATTTCAAAGATATTTTTACCCCCATCTTAAATCAAATGTTTGTTTTCTTAAAATAATGGATAAAAAAATGTGTTCTTAGTTATCACATGAAAATATGAACTGTTCTGAGAGAGCATCCAAGGACCCCTCTCCACGTTTAAAGGCAAGGGTGCAGGACTGGTTTGGGCGGTGATGTGTGTGTGTGTGTGTGTGAGTGTGTGTGTGTTAGCTGGGTCATGACAGAGAAACCAGAAGAACAGCTTATATTCAAACCTAAGTTTACAATGAAATGGAAATAAAAATGTAAATGTATGTGCATGAAATGTTGTGACGTGCGTTCGTGCTGTCATGGTTTCCTGCTCCGTTGGACTTTAGCTGACATGGATCCACTAACATTCAACGAAATCTGCAGAAAACTGTTGACAAACTTTATTTAACGTCCCAACTGTTCTGGGAACTCAAACCTCAAACTTCACTTTCAGGCCGATGTTCATATTTCATCACCTTCAGCAGAGCTGATTTGTCACCGGCTGAACTTCACTAACACGCATGACACCGTGGGGGTAACCCCCCCCCACACACACACACACACACACGCACACACACTTGCTGTGACAACCCCCCCCCCCCCCCCCCCGGCTCCTCTGCTCAATTAAAAATGCATCAGGGAACGGATTAGATGCACGATCCCCGGCTCTACTGATCCGGAGGCTGAAGCTGTCACGAGGAGGCATGTTGGGGGGATTGAGGGTGTGGGGGGGGGGGGGGGGGGGGGGGGGGTAGATGGGTCTTACCCCCCCCCCCCCTCCTCATGGTGTTATCTCAGCCCCCCTCCTCCTTTATTTACTCCCCCGCCCTCAGATTCATCTCTCACCTTTCTCCTGTCTCCGTAGCCCCTCCCCTCCTCTCCCTCTAACAGCCCCCCCCCACTGTCACCTCTGCAGCAGCAGGGACGTCCCATCCTTCCTGTTTACCTCCTGTTGGTCCTCTCCATGTTCATGTGTGATACTGTATGGGGATGGGTCGGGCCGGGGGGGTTAAACACTGACTAAACGCATGGACACAACATTAGCCCAAGCTGCAAACAGTCCACAAAAGACCCACATAAACTCACACCACAGCTGCATAGCACTAAATCACAGGTCAAATAGTGAGTTTATCTCAGGTCTTTCTCTTCTGTGTCCTATACATTGTCCATGTGCTTCTACATGGAGACATAAACATTTTCTATTTAAATTGTCTCTGTTAAGATGGCATGGTTTTGGTAAATGTGTCCGTCCACATGAAAACACTGTAGTACAGATGCCGGGCCTGTAGGTGGTGCTGTAACACCACTGCAGGCAGACAGCAAAACCAGAAAAGACGACATAGAGCACGCTCATGAGAATCAACTCTGGTGTCTGCTATTCTCTGTGTCCTCCTGTTGCTCTCATGGAGAAGGTTTTACTGTTAACGCTAAAACAAGCTCAGGAGCTTCTGCAGCACCAACCAGACGCCTGATTCAGACACTGATTCTTTTGTTGTCATGGTTACAGCATGCTGTTTAAGTGAGAGGCGGGGCTATGATGTCATTGTTTCTGTAACTATCCGTATTCCTTGTCAACGCGGAAACGCTGCATTTACAGATTTATCCTGTGTGGACGAAACGCAGATACGACTAAAAACTTGTGTGGATACGCTTGGAATCATCTCAGTGTGGGCGGCCCCTGAATCTACTGCTGTGTTTGGCCAGTTCATGGTGGAGGGGGTAGCTTAGACAGCATCCTCCTCTCTGACACAGCGTCAGCCTGCTGTGGCCTCCACAGACTCAGAGAACATCCTCAGCACCGTCCTGCAGAGGTTGAAGGACCTCGGCCTCCTCAGGAAGTAGAGGCAGCTCAGGACCTCCATGTCCAGTCCAGTGTATTGTCCAAGTACACTGACCCCCTGGATGGAAACAGGGGCCCTGGAGTCTTTGCCCTCCTCAGATCCATGATCATCTCCTCGGCTTTTGTCCCATCGAGCAGAGGATGGTTCTGCTGGCATCTTGTGACAGTCACCCTCCTCCCCCCTGGACCGGCCTCCTCCCCCCTGCTGAAACATCAAAATACAAGTTCATCAGTTATTACTGAATGTTTGGATGAGTTGGCCCTCTGACAGTCTGAACTCCAATAGCCTGGCCCTCATGGTGATCAAAGAATCTTTAAAACTAAAACATTTTGTTAAAGCGGTAAATTTAAGTGATCATCTAATCATCAGTTCAGTCTCTCAGCTGCTCCTCCACACAGCCTGCTGCTCGGAGCTCCAGCTTCTTCTTATCCAAGATAAAACATTTGCTAAAAGCTGCTGCTCTTCATTAGGGCACAGATGAGGGCAGCTAAATGCCGTCACACACCAAGAACAACATAGAACAACAGTTTGAATACTGCAGAGACTTTGGATGAGCCTCCCTCTTCACTCTAAAAGTGCATTCACACCGAACGCGACTTTGGTGACCAAGATCGCGTCGCAAACCCAAGTCCTGTCGCCTGTTCAGAAATCATTTTGTCGCCGTCGCTGTTGCTCAGTGGTGTCACGCCTGCTCGAGTTTCACACTGCAATCATATCTTAATCATATAATAGGACGTATTAGCTGACTTTATTCCAGCCGTATCCTTTTCACTCACCTACCAACCACTAAACACTGCAGCTGATGGCCCTGCAGCAGCAGCATCTTCTGTGAGTTCAATGCGGTCCAACTAAGCTGAACTAATGTACTCACTAACTAATGTTCCCCACACGGACATGGATTGTCACTCTGTGGACCGGAATAAAAACAGTCTGTCACGGGTGTCAGTCAAGCACCCACACAACGCTGATTGGCTCTCACGGCGCGACATCGCCTGAAAAGTTCAAATATTTCAACTTTGGCGACGGAGCACGGCGTCCAAAGCGACCCAAGAGTTCCCATCTGCAGCAACAGGGGCGCCGCCCCCATGTCTCCAAAGATGCAACCAAGTTGCCCAGAACGCGTCCGTCGCATCGTGTGAGATCTGGTCGCATGTGGTCGTGGCAGATCGTGGCTGAGCACGAGTATTTACAGACATAACAGGAGTATTTAGGAGGTTCACCATGAGAAAGGTTTGGACTGTGGGGAACGTGCCAGCATCCAGCGCTCTCATTGGTCAGATGTGAGTTTACTGGATGTTAAACCAACTGTGGAAAAATCAGAGCTGCTGTTATTGTAGGAGCCCTGCCTGCCCTGCTTTGATTTAATTTACCAGTAGATTGTCAGCTTAACATCACTTTTATGTGATCATTGACTAGTTTGTGTAGATGGTAAAACAAGTTTGGACGTCGTCTAAGGAAAGACCAAAGTAAACGTCAGCATAAAGAATAGAAAAGTAAAGCTAAGCAAAGTGATGCCATGATAATATTATCAGTGTTACTGCTCTGAAAGAACTACCTGTGCAAAATTGTTGGTACCCTTCTGGCACGGGTCCTTCTCGTAAACACCCAAAACTTTCAAAAAAACACAGGCGTAGTCAGAAGAATGCGTTTGGTATTTATTTATGCCGGCCTCCCATCTGGCAGTGCAAGAAACTTAAACAAAAAAAATGTAACGGTGAAAAAATGTTTATACAATATTTACAAAAACAAAGGGAAAAATAATGTGATATTCCACAGAGTTCCTCAACAACTCAGAGACATCTCACATGGGAGCTGTTACCTGCTTGGTAACCACGTCCCCACTCTCCCCAGCAGGCCAAAGCAGCCATCTTTTAAAGCTGAAGCCCCTCCCACTGGGCGTAATTAGTTACATAACTTATACTGAAACATGTATTTTCTTCATAGTTGAAACACTTTCCACTTTTATTTACCTACCCCTTTAATCATCATTTTTATTACATTTTTATCCATATTTTTCATAATTCGTATTCCCATAAGAAAAGGCATATAAACTCTAAAACCACAAAAACTGCTCTGTCCTTAGTCATGTGAGCACGAATTCCCGTGAGATTTCATTTATAGGAACAGGAAATGATGCGCTCTGGTTTTTCATCCAAACACACGACTGGGACGCAGCATGGTGCCTTTGAGATGAACGTCAAGGTAGGAGTGCTTTAAAGTTGTGTAAATGTATGCAGATAAATGATTAGAGCTCCCAAGTGTGCACCCTTAGTCACGCTAAAAGACAGAGAGGGGCAGGAGGAAAATGGTGAGTTTTTACAGAGTGAGAAAAACGCTAGCAGGGAGGGAAAAGTTTGATGTAGTTGTGTGGACTCAAGCCGGCCTTGGCGTCTGTATGTGCGCTCACTGTGTGTGTGTGTGTGTGCGCTTCGCATCTGTATATGTGCGCCGCGGGGCGGGTGTGTGTGTGTGTGTGTGTGTGTCTGCGTGTGCGTGTTTGCTTCCCGGTGTACGTGTGCCTCGCGGGGCAAGTGTGTAAAAGCAGTGACGGCGCTGCTCCGTCACACCTTCTGTTAAAGAAAGGAAACCCACAATGGTCACTGAAATAGGTTGAAACTGAAAAAGTAATAATAAATAAAAATTTACTGAAAATCAACTAGTGAAAATCAGACATTGCTTTTTAATGGTGGTTCAACAGAATCATTTTAAAAAACAAACTAATGAAACTTGCCTGATAAAAAGTGATGGTACCCTCAACTTTATATTTTGTTGCACAACCTTTTGAGGCAATCACTGCAATCAGGTGATTTCTGTAACAATGAGACTTCTGCACCTGTCCACAGGTATTTTGGCCCACTCCTCATGAGCAAACTGCTCCAGCTGTCTCAGGTTTGAAGGGTGTCTTCTCCAGACTGCATGTTTCAGCTCCTTCCACAAATGTTCAATAGGATTTAGATCAGGGCTCATAGAAGGACACTTCAGAATAGTCCAATGTTTTGTTCTGAGCCATTCTTGGTGTTTTTAGCTGTGTGTTTTGGGTCATTATCCTGTTGGAGGACCCATGACCTGCGACTGAGACCAAGCTTTCTGGCACTGGGCAGCACATTTGGCTCCAGAATGCCTTGATAGTCTTGAGATTTCATTGAACCCTGCACAGATTCAAGACACCCTGTGCCAGATGCAGCAAAGCAGTCCCAGAACATAACTGAGCCTCCTCCATGTTTCACAGTAGGTACAGTGCTCTTTTCTCTGTATGCTTCATTTTTGTGTCTGTGAACATAAAGCTGATGTGACTTGGCAGTTCACCTCTAATCTCTTCTGTGGACCTTAAACTTCTGAATATGTGCAGCTGTAGTCATAGGAACATCAAGCTGCTTGGAGATGGTCTTATAGTCTTTACCTTTAACATGCTTGTCTATAATTTTCTTTCTAATCTCCTGAGACAACTCTCTCCTTAGCTTTCTGTGGTCCATGTTCAGTGTGGTACACACCACGATACCAAACAGCACAGTGACTACTTTTCAGCCGTTAAATAGGCAGACTGACTGATTACAAGCTTGAAGACACCTGTGATGATAATTACAGGACACACCTTAGTTTAACATGTCCCTGTGGTCAAATCATTTTCAAACTTTTCTTGAGGTACCATCATTTTTGTCCAGGCCAGTTTCATAATTTTATTTTTTTTAAATGATTCTGTTGAACCACAATTCAAAAGCAATGTCTGATTTTCATTAGTTAATTTTCAGTAAATTTTTATTTATTCTTACTTTTGTCAGTTTCAAGTTATTTCAGTGACCATTTCTTTCTTTAAAGAAAGGGTACCACCAATTTTGCACAGGTGAGAGGTTTCTCTTCACTTTACCTGGTACAGCAAGTCCCCGGTCATGCTGTACTCAGCCAGCAGTCTGTTTAACTCTGCACTGTATTTGTTCAGTGGTTGAAGATTAACTGTGATCTCAGCTATGAAGTGAGATGAAGTAGCACCTGAGCACAGAGACTGTGGAGCTTTATGTGCCTCCTCCTTGTACCTGAAGCTCCCTCTATTTCTGATTCACTTGTTCCATTTTGTACTTCTTCATTTTTCAATTTTGTCTAAATTTTTACAAAACAATCTCCTTAACACTATTTCGCTGATATATAAATTTTCATTTACAGGCCATTGTCAAATAAAAATAATCCTGCGAGAGTTAATTGCACACACACACACACACACACAACGTGTGGAGTAAGAGGCCAAAATACAGGTGCTCTTTATTAACATCTGATCACTTCTTTGTGGCAGAGCTTTAAGACCTCATTATGGATTAAAGAGTAAATGTTTTACACACACACATTTTAAAAGTGCAGGAAATCATTTGAATTATGTCTAAAACATTTTTCTAATTCCTAAGAATTTAACAAACATTATTCTGCCTCAGTGTGCTCACTCCATGAGCATTATCTGACGTCATGAGTTTACTCCTGCTCTCAGTTTCATTTTCTTACGAGTCATCATCTTCATCATTTTAACTGCAGTGAGAAATATTCAACCAGGAGGACCTGGGTGAGGGCATGAAGGGTGTGATGTAGGGATACAGGCCTCACCTGTGTGGGACACCATCAAGGAGACCTTCCCTCCTCTTCCTCACTTCCTCTTCCTTCGACAGTGAGCGCTGCGGCTTTATCAGGTCTCAGCTCGCAGGAAAATTTGCCTCTCTTTGAGTGTGATACTCGCAAAAAAAGAATAAAGATTTGGGAGGAAGGAAGAGGAAAAGTTTATCTCAGAACTATGACCTTAATCTTTAAATTCTGACTCGTCTTAGGATTCCAAATTTCTTTTTCAGGGTTCTGACAGAAGCCGTTTTCACACATGCACCCCTTATATTTCACAGAAACACTTGGATTACCTATCAGATTATTCCCTCACAGCAGGAGGTGTCCTGCAGTCAGCTTGTCAGTCAGTTGAGGGACATATGGGGGGGCAGCAGGTAAACATCAGGATGATTTCAGGCTGAAAACTCTGAAGTCTGTATTCACACATGCATCCCACCTGGGTGTTGTATTTCAGGCTCTTTTCTGCAGGTGGGAATGAGATTCTGATTTAGAACTTTTTTCAGGATTCTGACTTTAATCTTGGAATTTAATAATTTTAGTCTCAGGATTAGGACATACCTCAGAAAAACGTCTGACCTGAATTTGAATATTCTTGGCCAAATCTTAGAATTTTGACTTTGTTTATAACATTTGATTATGAATTTATCTCAGAATTCTGACTTTAATCTGGCTGTCATCTCAGTATTCCAACTTTTACCCGAGAATCCTGATTTAAGTCTGAGTGTCGAGACTTTTTCCCCAAAAATTCTGCCTTTAATTCCCAAAGACATTTCACTAATAACTTGGTCTTTTCTCTCATAAATCTGAATATAATATCATAATTTTATTTAATTTTTTTCTAGGAACCATGACCTGTCTCAGCACTGAATTCTTATTTTATTTTATTTTGATGTTCTAGATTAACTCTCAGAATTCTGACTTTAATCTTGCTCTGACTTACATATCATGACTTTTTTCTTCAGAATTAAATCCCTGAATCCTGACTTTTTACTGAAAATTCTGATTTATTTTAAAATTGAACTCTGACTTAGAGCTCAGGCTTTAGGATTCTGACTTTAATCTCTCAAGTCCTGACTTAAGATCAGTATTCTTAATATAATCTCAGAATTGAATTATAACTCCTTTTTTCTCAGGATGAGGATTAATTTCAGAATTAAATTCTGAGTTTAATCTCAGTGTTTCCAGTTTCCCCCTCCCTCCTCTCCCTCCTCTTCCTCACTTCCTCTTCCTTTGACAGTGAGCGCTGCGGCTCCATCAGGTCTCAGCTCGCAGGAAAATTTGCATCTCTTTGAGTGTGACGCTCGAAAAAAAAGAGTTGGGAAGAAGGAAGAGGAGAGAAAAGGAGACAGGGAGGGGGCATGAGAAGGAAGGAAGGAAGGAAGGGTGAGGGTGGGTATATGTGTGTGTATGAGGGGGGGGTTTGGTGTGTGTGTGTGTGTGTGTGTGGGGGGGGGGGGGGGGGGGGGGGGGGGTCGTCACTAGATTAAATTTTGCCGTCTAGAAAATGAGAAAAAAGGGCCCAGTCTATCTGCGGGAGTCTTCTGGGGAGATCTTTATTCTGATTCTTGTTAGAATTGTTTATCACTGTGACAGAGCAGGCCGGCTGCAGATAAAGGCAGTGCTCCATCACGCCGCTGACAGTGCGAGGACACGCGCCGCCATGAAAGGAGCCGGGGAAATATTATTAATAGATGCTGACTTGATTTGCCTCGATTGCACGTCAAGAAGTGGGGGCCAGGGCTTGATTGCAGCCCTGTGAAGTTCTGTCCAAAAGGAAGCTATTTTTCATTAAGTGATAGAAGTCTCCCCTCTCACTGTCTCCTCCTCTTCCTCTCCTCACCACGCACGCCACCGCCGCTGCTTTCCAAGGAGCTGATAACTTATGCAGTTTATTCTAAGCGTGCTGATTTGTGTCAGCGCTGCAGAGGGGAGAGATGTGGTGAAAAAACACTGGATTTATCTCACCTTTCACTGACGCTTTAATGTGAGTTTTTGGTAGAGAAGGTGAAACCCCGGCGCTCACCATCGGCCTATCACCGCCATCGATACTCCAGCAGAATCCGGTGCTCGGCAGGACTCCCGCCATCCCTCGTCTCTCTCACAACAGATAAAAAAGAAGTCTATAAAATGTGATTACACAGGCAGCATGTTCATGGGCTCTGATACGCCGGGCGCACTTTATTTTTAGAGTGTTGCATTACTAATGGATATACAGGAAGAGCAGGATTTACACCCGCCCACGCACGCCAGGCAGATATGAGCGAGCAGAGTCTATGCATCACATTTATGAACCTAGCATTAAACCAGAGCCCCCCACCAACATCACCCCCCCACACACACACCTTCACTTTCAGAGAGAAGAAAGAAAAGGATTCACGGACGAGGAGAAGCTGCAAACTGCAGAAGAGGAAGTTCTTCTGTTCTAAACGGATAATACCGCGGTGTGTACCGAGCAGGATCGGGGCATGGGGGGAGGGTTTTCTTACCGACTGGACATTTTCTTAATCTGGGTTCAAGGATTAAGAATTCTACGACCAGAGGCAGAAATCTGAGGAAGAGGTCAAAGTCTGCAATCTCAGAATTAAACTCGTTTCTCACAGTTTATTTTAATCTGAGAAATGAATTGAGACTTTTCTCAGACTGCTGACCTTTTTCTTACAAATATGACTATTTTCTTAGATTTTTGACTTCAATCTATGAATTATTTTTGACTTCTAGTGAAGGACTCTGTCTTTATTTTAGACTTGAATTTTAACTTAATTTCCACAATTCTGACATGATTTCAGAAGTTACTTTTTTTTCTAAAATTCTGACTTAAATTTCAAATTTGACTTCTGACTGAATCTCAAAATTCTGTCTCTCTGTATTTGGACTTTTTTCCTTAGAAAACTGACTTTTCTCTCAGAACCGAATTCACTTAAATTCTGCTGTGGAATTTTAACTTTGAAACTAAGTTAACTAAGAATACTGACTTAATCTAAATCTTGACTTTATGAATCTTAATAAAATCTTTAGAAGGAGTGTGTCGGTTATTGTTTATATGGGTGTGTGTTTGTGAGTGCGTGTGTGTGTGGGGGGGTGAACATGTGGAGCCTAACAGGTGAGTCTCAAAGATTTTTTTAAACTTTTATTATCAAAGAAAGATTAAAAAAACACACCTTCCACACCCCAACCCTCCCTGTTTACCCATCTCAACTCAACCCTCCTGTCCTTTCCTCGTCTCTCCTATGCTCTCATCTCCTGTCCCCCCCCCCCCATGTCTCCTTTCCTCTCTTCTCTCCTCTCCTTCCTCTCCTCCCCCTCTCCTCTTGTCTCCTCTCTCCTCTTTCCTCGTCGTCTTGTAATTAAGCTGCTGTGGTTAATTTATGCGTGGATCTGCGCAGCAGTCCTGTGAAAAAGCCTCACAAACATCACCAGCTTTTCTCTAGTTGGATTTCAGTGCTAACATTTGTGGTATAAAATGTTCATGTGGCGATTATTTCCTGTAATAAATGTTTTTCTCTTTTAATAACCTGACATTTTCTGATATTTTCCGGTTATTTCCTTGGACGGAGGCCTATCAGCCATGATTTTTATCTGCAGTTTTCCTGTGCAGAGGGGAAGTTTTTGAGGTTGAAATGAAATGTCAGGATGTTTTAGAGCAGCTTTTCTTCCTCCAATAACACACCGTGATCATAATGAGAGCAGCTCGTGTGTGTTTCTGTGCAGCAATTTAAATGTTGAACTAATTCACTAAGAGCTCAAACGGGCTTGTTCTGCTAACCGGGGTCAACAGGCTCAAACGAGCTCTTAATCGACTGCAGCGAGTGACAAATCCTGCAACGTGATTGGAGAGCCTCTTTAGGTGCCACTTTCTCTCCGCTGCACCCTAATAACTCTCCAGATATGTGAGAATACTATTAATTATGCCACTTAATGCCTCCATGCCACACCCGCACCCCGCAGGAGAGGTGAGGAGCTTGACTTATTTCCTGTCGCCATCCTCCGAGGTAGGTGGCGACTCACACTCACAGGAACAATGGGGCAAGAATTCATCAAACGTCTCATCCCATTTCTCTCTGTATCATTTTCTCCGCCCTCCTCTGATCCCCCGCTCTAAAATATGTCCTGCTAAATTGGCGCCGACACATCTGCATATTTGGTTTTCAGTAAAATATTTGATTGCTGCTTCCATTGGACGTGACAGTGTGGGTAAAGGCTGTGTGCCGTGTAGGATCCTCTCCCTCTGAGTAATGGAGCCGCCTTCATACAGGCAAGAGGGGGAAAATAAATCTGTAGGACTGTCGGCTGCAGGACGCACTCAGGTAAAAAAAAGGAGAATCTGTGAAGAGAGAGCGTTAAAACAAAGCAAAATGTCAGAGGGAGCGGTCAGGCTGCAGGACGACGGTTTGGAGTCTGAGGTGAATTCATGAATGAAGGGAGATCTGTCTTATTGTAGGAAGAAGTCTTTGGCTCCCGCCTGATCATTTTCAGCATCAGGGCCGCCCCTGGCCAAACTGGGGCCCTAAGCAGAATTTTATTTTGAGGCCGAGCCTACCCCCCCAACAAAATGACTGTATCATGAAATGCCATTTGGATTTACAACCTTTATCAGTCGGATTCACACGTCTGCATTTTCTGTATGCAAAGTCATCAGTCAGGTCATCATATGACAGCTGCTGTGCCACTTCTGCATTAATACTTATGAGATAGGCAGGCCACTCAAGCGCTGTAGCACCATTGATGAGCAGAGGTATGTTTACACTTCAAATTTCTACATTGTGGATCAAATCAAGGATTATCTTAATTTAGCTTATTTTTTTAATCTTGTATGACTGTTATGAATTAAATTCACATACAGATGGCGACAATTTATCTCCATAAAAATAGCCAAAAACTTCCATTGATAAAACAGATTTATAGGCTATAAACTAAGCTTTACACGATCAAGATTTTGGGGCTGATAACCAATTAGTGAGACCCACTTTTGGGCCTCAACACACAGGTTGAGAAACGCTGCACTAGTAGATTGTATCTGAAGCTTGATCCTTCAAAGACTGTTCTTATATCATGGGGAAAAGTGATGCGGGATACCTCAGGATGAATGGATCATTTGGAAAACAGGGAGTGAGTGAAAACAAGAGCTGGACTGCTGAAGCATGTAGAGTTTTGATTCATCAAAAGGCTGACTCATCAATTTTTAAGTCTTTGTGTTCACATAAACCATGCACGTGAGCTATAAAGACACGTTTGAATTATAAAATCACACAGAGAGACTGATGATCCCTCACTGGCCCTGCGATGCACGTCTGTCTGCATCTTCACACTCAACGGCACACGGAGGAGTGCATGCACAAAGACGCTGAGTGATTTAGGAGGTGTTCAGATCAATATTCACACGTAAATGGGCTGCACCGCAAAATGACATAACTGACAGACAACAGTGGTGCTGCTGTATCATCGCGGCAAAGCGTGCGGTGTCAGATTGCTTGTCTCTTTTTTTCCCTCTCCTGACTCGGACTGACTTACAGCTCTATGCACATTCTGTTCGCATTTGTAGAGAATGCGTCCCCTTGCGCAAAATGGGGAGCCCCATGGATCATGAGGCCCTAAGCAAAGCGCTTGTTTTGCTTATAGGGAGGGGCGGCGCTGTTTAGCATTGTTGTTTTTTGTAAGTAATAAAAATCCTGTGATTATTCCAAAAACATATGGTTGTCTGAAAAGTTTATGCAGGCCACATAAAACTTGTTCACTCGTCCTTCGGCATTTGAAGAAAATGCTTTTGATGTGTTGTGCACCTGGATGAATTATTTATATCTCTGGTTAAAAAAATATCTAAATGGTGGAAGAAGAGGCCGCCCATAATCCTCATTAAACAGCTCGGTCTGTTGGCTCTTCACTTGGTCCCATTTTGTCTCTGTTTGATATAGTCAGACGGATTTCAGAAATGTTTTGTCTTGTAATTGACATTTATGTATTTAAAATGGTGTTAAATGTGTTGAATTGCTGAATGACGACCTTGGATAATTTTTTTCTTTTTCACATTCAGTCATGAGTACACTTGTGTTCCAGGATCATCTACTTATTAAGAAAAGAAAATCATTACAAAATGTCAAAAAAAAAATCCTCTCTCATTAAATAGATGCGTCTTTGGCTCTGAAACAGCTCTGCTTTGGTTCCATTTGTGTTTTTTAAATGGTCGGCCCGCTTTAATAATGCTTTGCCCTGCTTCGTACTTGAATACTGATTACTAAATGTCCCGTGTCCAAAATGTCCTGCTGGGTGAATAAAACTCATTGACTGGCGAGGCCATGTGGATGAAACTTAAAAGTTAGACCATCAAGCATGACACCCCATTTGATGGGACCCAGGATGATGCCTTTATTACATCTCTTGAACTAAAATCAATCAATTAATAAATTTATATATAAATATAAATAAATAAATAAATATCCGTCTCTTCCTTTGGTTCCATTTTGTCAGCGTTGTTTTGGACCTCAGATTGACGTTTCAGCATGTGGACTTTTTGCTTGGTTGAGTATGTTTTTGAGTTGTAAAATTGTCATGAGTATTTAAAACTTGAACTATTTTTTAATTTCTCATGCACAGTAAGTACATGATAAATCATGAATACGCAGGCATGAGGAAAGTCCTGAGCATAAAGGAGAGTGACCTGAACCAAGAAGAGCTGGAGGCTGAAGGATCAGACTCAGCTCCATGAAGACCATCAGTCAGTAAAGAGGAATGATGAAGGTCGAGGTGATGCTTTCTGCAGTAACCTCTGCCCGAAGAAAGAAGATTAAGTTCAATGAAAAAAGGGTGATTTTATTGATCCACATTCAAGATTTCCTGCTGCTAAACAGAGGTTTTTTTCTTGCCTTCATGATGGAGGGATTCATGATTGGCTATACGGATTCATGTTGGGTGTTGGATGTATATATTTGTATGTATATATATGTATATGTGTATTTTATATATGTATATATGTGTATCTATAAAATAGTTTGTCTTCATTCTGCTTTATTGTAAAGTATCTTGAGATAACACTTGTTATAAACTGGCGCTATACAAATAAAGATTGATTGATTGACTGACTGATTGATTGACTGACTGACAGTGGTCAAGTCCTGGTTTTCACTCTGCCCCCTCTCTGAGTCTGTCCTCTGTCCCTCCACTGTCAATGGATGCCGGAAAAACCCCCCCAAAAAAACCCAGAAATATATATATATAAAAAAAAAGACAAAATAAAACTCAGGGGTCCTGGATACTGAGGATCAGATGATCAGGACAGGTCTGCATCAGCTGAACACATGTATGAGTCTGGAGTCTGAGGTCGGATTAAAAAAGAAGAAGAAACCCTGCAGCGTCTGACTAATGCAATGTGCTGATTGTGTTTTTCTCTCCTGTACCTGAAACTAAACCCTGATGTGAGTGCGGGTGTGTGTGCCTCTCCTCCAGCATGGTCAATTTGTAATGCAGAGCCATTAAGAGAATTTGCCCCCGAGAAGCTTCCATTTGATTGTGAAATGGCTAAATAGTGAGCGCCGTGTTTCCAGCAGCTGGTTATTAGGTGTCTGTATTCATTACATGTTATTGTGGCCCCCCCACTGTGATCAGAAGTGGAATCAGGAGAAAGTCTATCAGCCAGCGAGGAGGCGGCGAGGAACCTGCACAGCTGAACACCAGGAGAAAAATAAACCTGTTTTAGTTTTCACTTACCTGCAGACAGAAAGACAAAAGAACAGGAGAGCGTCCAGGAGAGTTTCAGTGCTCTGGGACACAAAGACACGAGCTCATACCTGACCCCATGCCCATGCTGGGATGGCTCTGGTGGGATGGATGTGCAAATGATCCTGACTGGTCTAATGATCTTTATCCTCCTCTGACCCTCAGATAAGCAGCACCATTCTTGGCCAGATTCCCCCTCTGACCTCAGGACAGATCATCTGATGGTCCTGAACAGGTCAAGACAAAGGTGACCGTCCCAGAGGAGCAGTTTGTGTCCCAGCAGCAGTGAACAAGGTAAACAAGGATTCTGAGATGAACTGATCATCATGAGGGGTGTTCAGAGGGATGCTAACCTCCATCCTGCTGTTCTTTTATTTTTTAATTCAGTTTAAACTAACACTATGTAGTTTTTCCACCCTAATATAATATTTCTAGGATCATTGTGATGGTACATCACCTTACAACAGGTTGAATGACCTCTGTCATGGTCTGAGGGGGTCTGTATCACCTTCACTGGCACTAAGTAACTATCACACTAAAAAACTACACATTTTTACTGCTTTGACTGCTTTACGGCATACGTCACTTCACCCTCGAGGTGAAAGCTAAACGTTGGGAAAAGGAGAATATAAAGCAGTTTATGAATTTTTAAAACAGATTTAATGAACAGAATTTAGTTTAAAGTAAATATGCACTTATTTTCCTAATGGAAATAGGGACCTCTGGCTCACACTCCTGCATAGAAGGTGGTGGTAATGCTTCTCTGACGTTGGATGCCACCCGCCATTAAACAAGAAGAAGAAATCACACAGATCCACCTTGCCAATTTTCAATCTCCAATGACGGCCCAATCAGAGAAGAGAGGCAGGAGCTGCAGACGAGGCCACAGCGGGAAGTGACTGCATGTTTGAAAACATGCAGTTTTATCAGAAATGGACTCAATTTCTTTAAAAGAGGAGCAAAGAACGTCACTTAAAGCTTTTCTTACAGGAAATCATGTTTTTGCTCTTTGCCCGACCGAGGATCACTGCTGGGAAACTGAGAGAGATGAGGAAATCCTCCTGATGATGTTGGTTAGTCTGTGGTAGTCGTGGTTACTCAGTGATACCTGGAGAAGTCTGCTCTCCTCAGAAGTTTACTGAGAGAACATAGTGGGGATTGTCATTGACCAGGTTCATGTCACATCTAAGTGGTAAATGATACATCTGTGTGGTAAGACCATACTCTGAGGACTGAAACATAGTTTAAGCTAACAGCTAACAACAGGGTCGAGCTGCTACGTCATACTGTGGCTTGATATGATTGGTCTGTGATGAGTGTGACTGGCTGACTGATCGTCCAATCACCAGCTGCAGTTGTTTTTAAAGGTTCTGCCTCTGAAAACATTTTCTATGGACTCTTCTCCAGATGGACGAGTGAAATATTTCCGTGGCGGATATATGGAGCTGTCCGTCTGTCCTGTCAGGTTAACAGATAAAAATAAAAACTGAAATGGCAAAAACAAAAAAAGCAGCACAAACATGTTAAATCTCCGTCCGTCTGGAGGTCTGATATATGAAAACATGGTGCACTCAGACTCCTGTTAGCTTTGGCTGCTGGGTGCCGTTTGCTCTTGTTTTGTGTCTGAATATGAGGATCAGCCACCAGCCTCACCTCTCCCTGCCCTCACTCTGCACAGAGCATTACTATTAGGCTGACTAGGGGCTCAATCAGAAGGAGTCAGAGCCAATTAGGGGCCCCTGAAGTCTCCCGGAGACTGTGGACTGTGGATCTCTGTGTGGATCATGTAAAGTACAGCCGTGTTAAATCTCGATCTGTCCTCGTGTGTGATCATAACTCTGTTAAAGAAGGATGTGTAGCTTAAATACATAACTTCATATCAATACAAATTTATCTTCATCAAGGTCTGCTATATAATGTATGTAAATAATATTTCTTCCATAATCAGTAGAACTGCTAGTTCTCTGAAGAAAAAACAAACACCGTATTACGGATTCCTTTATCTCAGAAACATGCAGCATGGAGAGGAGGCCTGGAGAAGTGTCCTCTGAGGACAAGACAGTTCACCGACCTTAAACACAGCACTCTCTGATGAGTCATCACAAAATCACATGACACAATTAAATATTTTTAGACACAAGCATCTGCTCAAGAGGGTAAATACCTCAGGACACCATATAAAGGTAAAAACTTCACCCTTCATTCCCTTAAACAGTTCAGTCCTCACTCACTGACTCTGCTCTGATCTCTGCTGGTTCTCCTCTGCAGTCATTAGTTCTCCCTCCTGACCTGTTTCAGCTCCCGTGACCTCCGTGGTCATCTCCAAAAGTTAAAAATGTAAATGTATAAACCCTTCTTTGTCCCTAAAGGGCCTGCCTGATGTGGACCTGGACTCTGGAGGATCCAGCTGCTCTGAGAGGTTAGACACTGAGGCTGAGGAGAGTTCGGTTGTGCACAGCATCCCCCCCCCTTTTGTTTCTGCCCAAACAGAGAAAAGGCGACCTTGTGAGGTTTGTACATTTGTCGTTGCCCTGAGAACACTGCTGTCACCGCAGAGAAAAAAGCCAGAGAAGAAGAAGGGGGGGGTTGTTTTTCTGGTTGTTATCTCCTCACTCGGCTGCAGCTGCCTCGCCGCCGCGCCGCACAAACACCTGCCGGCCTTCCGCAACACCCCGAGAAGAGTCAATCCTGCCGAGCGATAACCTGCGCTCGCTCGTGTGTGTGCGTGCAGACGCCTCCCGGACGTGGTTAAGATGCTATGACACCTCGCTCTCTCTCTCTCTGCTCCTTGCTCGCCCACTCCCTCCATCTCTCCTTGTTTACTCAGTGTTTGTGATTTTACTTTTCCTCCTCTCTGCAGCCGTTCTCTCCTCGCCGCTTTGATCCGTGCGTTCAGAAGTGTTTTTTGAAACGCTCCTCTTTTGTTCCCCCTCGGTCCTCGTCTCTTTCCCTCCCAGCAGCGTCTTCAGAGGAGAGGAAGCGTCCAATTCTGTCACATTTCTCCACCGTCTTTGTGTGCGTGTGCGGGCCCGTGCAGACATCAGCTACACAATAGCCCGTGACTTTACAATAGCTGTGTGGCGTTATCTTGACAGCTGAGGAGAGGCCTCTTTTGTCTAAGGCGGCGGCGTCGCTACGAAGCGGCGTGTCCAACAGCACGGCCTCCTCAGAGGGTCTTCGCGTGCTGTGCAAGGTGGCGAAGGTTTGCATGAATTTAGGTCAGCGTGAGAGTCAAACCTGAGTGTGCGTGAACAGAGCTGAAGAGAGGGAGCGGTCAAGAGGCCTTTTGTTGGTCCTTCAGTGGCGGGTGCACCGCAGTGAGAGGCCAGGCCTTAGAGGGAAGCACGGCGCTCAGAGGCTGGTGCTCAGGCTCTGATATAACTCTCCGATTCTTCAACGCCACCCTCTGGAGCGAACACTTTGTACAGCATTGGTGTAGGTAATACGTACGAGGATTAGGGCTGCTGGAAAAACAAAGATAAACTTCTTGATTTGTCTGAAAAACAGAGTTCTGAGAAACAAACTTTAACCTCAGGACTCTGGTTTCATTCTCTAGGATTTGTTAAGTGTTGTTTGTCCTCAGGAGTAACACAGGACACACAGGAACACCAACAGTTTTTGTTCTCATGTTCTCAGGCTGACGTCCTGAGAGTGGACGGCCAGGGTCCGTCCCAAGATGTTGGCGTCGCTCATGTCAGTCTCTGCTCTGTCTGTCCATCAGATGAATCAACTGTCATATATTTGTAATATTTTAGAGAGAGGGAGAAGCAAAACAAACCAAATCATCAGGCCTAATGAATGAGGTCAGTAGAGAACATAAATAAGAGGACAGGTCATTAGGAACGGCCATATAGAGGAGGATACACCAAAGTTCATCCTTCTGTTGGACAAAGAGGATGCTCACAGGCATGCGAGGAAGGCTCACAGTATATTCTGGTGTCACACTTGTAGCTTATTGCAGGTTCTGATTACAGATGTGGACTCTGGTTTCATATCTGCTCCTGAAAATGTGGAGGAGATGCTTCAGCAGAGGCTCCTCAGAAAGACAAAGAGGAAACTATTGCACCTTAAAATCTGAGACAAGAGAAAGATCGTCCAACAGTCCTGCACACATGACCGTGCCTCTGACAAAAAACACCTTCACACACGTGTTTGCATTTTATTTAACACAGGATGAAAAAGGAGAAATGTCCTTTAATCATCTTTGTAACTCCCAAACAGATATTTAAGGAATCTGAGCTGCAGTGATCACCAGTGAGTTAAAAAACAGTCACACATTCAGGATGATTTACAGGAACACTGACGTATTATTTTAACAAACTTTATTAATTGTATGGAGCTTTTGTTCAGTGGCGTCTCCTTTTCTGTGTGCTGATGATTCAGGATCCATCTGTACAGTTAAAGATCATTTTTTTCTGTCCCTCATTCATCAAAGTTTATATTCATTGGTTAGCTCTGTCCCTCTTTTTCCTGAAATAAACCGATCCGGGGTAAATCATTTATAATCTATCTGATCAGTCGGAGTGAGACGCCGCTGCCGCCGCACGCTTCGTCCTCCTGGAAGCTCTCCCTCTGATTGGCCAAGTGCCAACGCATACAACGAATTAGAGTCAATTTCTGTGCAGCTCTCAGCGCCGAGCTGCAGGAGAGCAGAGAGACGAGAGAATACAGGAAGGAGAGACACCACGAGAGAGAAACAAAGGGAGTGGAGTGAGACGAGGAGGAAACAAAGCAGTAAAAATAGAAACTAAGAGTTCCTGAGGAGGTTAAACTGTTTTTCAATCTGATTTGAAAGCTGTGATAATGTTGACTGCTGTGTCAGATCATCCTCTCTCTTCAGGTTGTGAAGGACGTCTCTGTTTCAGAAAAGGTTTTAGACGTGACACATTTATCAGGGGAAAGCTAACTTTATTTTTCCTGCTGTCATTGGGATAATTTCTTATTTCGTTTTTTTTAATTATTTCATCTAGAAAGCTTTGTGGAAATCCTTCTGGAAAAGAGAAAAGTGATGCATTCATAAAAAAAAATTAACACTAAAGGAGGAGACGGGGCATTGTAGGCAAGAAAACTGAGGAGAGAAAGACCTTTGTCAAAAACATTTTAAAAAGCAGCATGCTTTTTAATTACCAAAGGATTTTAGGATTTTTATACTTATTTTAACTCTCTTTTTTTTATAGTCCAAGAGCCTCCTTTTCCCTTCTCTCGGTGTTGATAAAATCTGCCTTTTTGTCGAGAGCAGCAAACACACTGCACAGAGTTCCCTTCAGTCTTCCCCTCCTGTGGATGCAGATCAAGTCATCCTTACAGTAGAGGATCAGTTTGGCTCTAAGGTGTGGAAATGGCAGCTCAGACCCCCCATCATGGCCCAAGAGTTAAACTCAGATATAAATGAAGTTAAAATTAAAGAAAAAAAGACAAAACCTGCGGCTGTGAATGAAGTCACTGTCCTCACTGCACAGACGCATTTCCATGAAAATGAGGAGCATTAATGTTCTTCATGGTCTTATTTCATATTTCTGAGTGTATGCTTTGCCCGCTGTAAGTGTGACAAGTTTGTGTTTATTCTTTACCATGTTGTCATTTTTCCACCTATTTTGAAGCAGCATGTGTGATCTGTGATCTTCTGTTCACCTCAGACTCACTCAGGTGTTCCTTTGACTTTTTCATTGTGATCTGGACCTCACTGGTCTCCCAGTCTCCCTCTTTTTACATCAAATTAATAATGTCAGTGTTTTTTTAATCATGGAGACACTGAGGTGTTACCTTACAGGAACCATTCATATTAATGCATCATACTGTATATTTTGGATATAATCTAGAATTAAGATAAAAGATACTGTTTTGAACCTTTCTTGTATTTTTGAAAACGTGAACGTAAGGTTAACTCCAGTTTTTGCATTCAAGTCAGAAAATATGATTTTACACTACTAAATAAATCTGTCTTTGCTCTTCTTGTTGTTTTTTTTTTATTTTTTTATTCCTCATCTCCTAAAATATCACCCAGAGACCCCTCTGTCCCTGGAGCTGGTTTCAGACAGTTCAAGGATTATTTCATTGTCATCTTAAATCAAACCTCCTGACTGAGATATGGTGAGAAAAAAAAAGGGACAGTGATCTTATACTTCGCGTGGTAATCTATGATTCTGTTGAACAGAAATCATAAGTCATTATAATAACAAGCTTCAGAAACACTTCAACTGTTTTAAAATCTGTTATTTAGTGTGTTTTATAGATCAGGGGCTCTCGACCCACACCTGGAGCCACTGCTTTAAAATCAAAGGAAATGTTTTGACTTAAAAATAAATGAGAATATTTCCATTTCTGATCTTAGTATCAAAATGCCTCCTTCATGATCTGGATGGTTTGTCTGTGAGTGTTTGAGAAATCAGTTTGAAAAAGAAGATGTTGCACTGATGTTCAATCACAATCATCTGAATTTAATGGTCCCGAAGTGAGACCCTGACCCCTCCTCCTGATCCCACCTAAACCTGAGACCAGATTATAAACCTGAGCCTGGGTCCATTAAGAATCCTAGAGATCCTCCTGGCTCCGGTCTCGGATCCTCTCACCTCTGGCAGTGTGTGTGGATTAGGTGTGTCTAATCCCGGCGGTCAGCCCCGGCGCTCTTTGTGCCGTTAAGTGGATAAACGGATCAGATTTTAATGGCATTACCGTCCGAGCGGCGCTGACCGCTAAGAGGATTGTGGACCCACAGAAACCTCTGCAGATAAAACTCTCTGACTCTCGTAGAGGTGTGAGCGGGCCCGGCCTCCTCCTCTGCCTTCCTGCAGCTGTCATTCACAGCCTCAGACGGCCTGTGATTGGCTGACGGGCCGTGATGATTGATGCCTCATTTATGGGGATTAAAGAGTGAGAAGTCTAATCTAGGTCTGAGTCTAAATAAAACAGTTTAGAGAGGGACAGAGGGACGGCACCTGCACTTCCTCAGGTGACCACTGGGGGAGCCATTCTCTATCAAACTGCTCCCACAGCGAGGAGGAGTGGGGGGAAGAGGAGAGGCAGCGAGAGGAGTGAGGAGTGAGGAATGAAGGAGAGGGAGGGAGTGAGGAGTGAGGGAGCAGCGCTGCAGCAGGGAGTCGGCAGGACTTCTCTGCTGAGCGGAGGAATGAGGGACAATGATCAGAAAAATCTGATTTACAGACAAACTGATTCTTAAAAAATAATAAAACATCATTAATACATCTCCCTCCGTGCGATGATTTAATGACTGACGACAGGAAAGGACGGCGTCTGATTTTCCACAATTATCTTAAATTAAAGGCCACTCATTGATTGATAAAAACGAGCCGTGCCTCTTTTCTTTCATAATTTTTCTGCTAAAACAAACATCGAGGACCTCTGTGTAGGTAACATGAATTGTTATTTTTACTTAAAGAGTAAGAGGATAAGAAGATAAATAAAAGAAAAAGCAGAAATATGTCAATAGCTAAACACAAAGAAAAGAACCAGCAAACATTTCACTCAAAAAGCAAAACTGGATTTGATACCTGGATGAAGACGTTTAAACCTGAAATAAATTTAATAAATTCACTGATAAAGAAATAAAAATGTCACATTATTCTTTCTGAATTGTTCTAATGGAACATTCAGGAGCACAGTTAACAAATATCACCCAAGAATGAATATAATTATTAACAACTTTAATTTAGATCAAGCCAAATATATTCGGTCAGTCTTTACATGAAGTACTCATACTCCTGCTGTCATTGTTAAACCTTTAAATGAACTAAATCACAATAAATTGATGCTTGTATTTGATGCTTTATCCAAATTATAACAGAAGTTTGATCTGTTATTTCTGCATGAAGCAAACACACCTGTGATGCAGGTGATAAATGTTTTGGATTTTTCAGAGGACTTGGATTCAGTTGTCACTCTGCCTTCTGTGACTGTAATGAAAGGATGATTTAGACCTTAAGAGATGTGTTCAGATGCACCAAGTTTAGAAAAAGGCTAAATATAGAACAAAATGTGAATTAAGCTGAAATAAAAAAAACCTTCAAATGGTACCTGTTATATGATATGACAGGAGACATTTAATCATCATCCTGGGAAATTTATCTTTAATTTAATGGCCAAAGCAAATGCATTTAGAAACCAGGCTGATGTTTTTGAATCATTTCAGCTGCAGCCGTGCAAATGTGTAAATTCACTGAAGCATTCAGGTGGATTTAAGAAACTCTGCATATGCATGATGTGCAGAGAAAATGTTGAAAGAATGGTGAGAATTAAGAGTCCAAGTAAAAAACTAACAGGAACTTTTTAATCATCTTTATCTTTATGATACAGTAAGATGTTTTTAATGGTCCCATTTTATCTTTATCTCTACTGATGAAGCTCACACTGATGTTTCAGGTTATAAACTTTTACTTTTGTGTCAATAAATCATAAAAACTGAAATTGTGAAGGTGGTAAAACACTTATATCCTTAGCATGCAGCTGGATTTTAGATTTTTCCGATGACTTGGATTTGAAGGTCATTCTGCCTCTCCTCAGATGTTTCTGTGACTGTAATGCAGGATGATTTAGACCTGGATTAAACTGTCCTGTGCATTTTGTAAAAAATCTGTTTGTGATGATTTGATGGATTTGATGGTCCCCACAGTTCTGAATCACAAATTAAGCTGTTTGGACTGATCAGATCATGAAAACCTCAGTTGTGATATTAATGCACGTCAGTAGGCATGTGCAGTTTTATATTTCAGGAACTGATCTCCACTCTCATGTGTTAGATGTGTCCTCTGCTGCAGATGCTTCACACCTGGACCAAAATCATGCTCATGCACTGTGTGAAAAAACAGTTTGCTAATTAGAAAAGAAATATATATATATTTTTTAAGACAGAATAACTGATTTTTATTTATGATATGATAAATTTGATTGTCTCTTTAAGAGAATTCCATCTGAAACTCCAGATCTACGGCACAAACTGGTGACACAGTCTTCTGTATCTGTCTGATGAAGAGCTGCAGTCAGGCAGACATTAACACATTAACATGCACCTCAGTGTGCACGTGCACATGAGGAGAAGATCCTTAGCCTGCATGCTCAGAGTGTTTCTGCATCCTGATCCTTCAGACCTGGATTTAACCTGAGCTCATGCATCAGATGAAAACAAGATTTAAATAGAAACAAACCACCTTTTGAACCGTCAGCGTTATTTTCATGATTCTGTGTGATACACTGAATCGTCCCCTCATAGAAACAGAATGACCTCCGCTGCTGAAGACCACGACATGAGAGCTGCAGCCCTGAAAACAAGGACCTTAATGTGATTGAGCATGGATCCTGATCTCCAGACACCTTGGACCAGGTCTTAATTCACTGGATGGTTTTGATCCAAATTGTGTATCATGAGCTAAAAAATGAAATAAAAATGCAAACAACACAAAAAAAAGAATTCAGTGGATGAATCAAACATTTCGATCCCCCTCATGGTTTAGATGGAGAATATTTCATTTCTCCTCAGTGTGACTTTGTGTTTATCTGTTGTTGAAGCTCACACTGATAAACTTCAGGTCATAAACTTCACTTTGTCAAGAATAAATCATGAAATTATAAAGTCGTGAATTACACCAGCATGCAGCTGGATTTTAGGGTCGATCGTCACTCTGCCTGAAGGACTATTTAAACATGGATTAAAACTGTGCTCATGCATTTTGCGTGAAAAAAGTGAAAACAGAATAATACCAAATATGTTTTTAACAAATTGATGGAAAGTTTATCTGTAACTTCTCTCATCATCACTCTCTAACTCTGCAGTAAATTTATTTGTTCTTCTACTAATGGAGTCATAAAAACTGCAGCTTTGTCACAATCTCCTCTCTGCCGTGTCCCAGCTGTTTCTGCAGCTCTCATGCAGGTGTGTTCTGATTGGCTGAATCAGTGCACATGCACTGTTCAGAAACAGAGCAAAAAAAGACCTCAGGTGAAAGTCTGGATGTGTAGATCATCTTCAGTCTTCGTAGACACACCTGATGTTCCTCTGATAATCTGTCTTTAATTCTATTGTTGAAGGACACACTCTGATGTTGAAGGGAATAAACTTTTGCACAGGATTAGCTGCAGTCGTGTGACTGTGTACACCATCGTGTGTCGATTTGAGTTCTGCTGTTGATCTGATGTGTCTCTGAAGTTTCTGCACTTCTCCTGCAGGCTGCTGCAGACATGGGTTTAAAGACGTGCATGATGTGCAAAACAAAATATTTTCAATTAAGATTGAAAAGAACAAAACAAAACTTTTTATTGGTCCTGTCCTGTTGTATTTATGATACAGTATAATGTCTTTATTGCCCCTCGGCTCTTCTCTCTGATTCTGAAGCTCACAATGATGACTTCTGCATCTAGAGCTGAAATCATCAAAATGTAAAAAAAAAAAGAACACGCCAGCATGAGCGAGGACTTTGGATCTTCAGATGATCTGGAGCTGATCTTCCTAACAGACTCTTAAATGACAGTGATAGCATGCATGTTGTGTAAATAAAACATTAACAAAATGTTATGATAAGACTCTTAAATGACAGTGATAGCATGCATGTTGTGTAAATAAAACATTAACAAAATGTTATGATAAGAATTATGATAAACATTTGAATCAAATATAAGATGTGATTCATTGTCCTCAGATGGTAAATGTGTCCTTCCCTCTAAAGGCTGTTAACGTCTGCACTAATTTGATTGAACCTCAAAAATTGCTGTTGTGAAAATGTTAAGTTTCACTCCAGTGTGCACGTGGATTTTGTTCTTTGGACTGGAGTTGTTCTTTATTTCATCATGTCGCAGACGTTCTGCAGCTGTCCTGCAGGATTCTTCTCACCTGGGTTAAAAATCTGCGGAAGAATTTTGTGCAAAACAAAGGACAAACAAAGGGGGACAAAATAAGGATTTGTCAAAAAAAACTTCAAATCATCCTCATATTTTTTTCCTTATATTGATTTTTGACATTTCTGATCTTCGACCATCATTAACTCCACTGCTGAAGCAAACACACTGAGCTTGCAGACTCGAGCTGTTGGAGTGTTAAAATCAAACCATCAAACTAAAGTTTGGTGAATATTAAAAAACATGCATGAGGATCTTCATATTTCAGACATCCTTATCTGCTTTCTTTGTGTCTCAGATGTTTCTGCATCTCTGCTGCACAGGCAGTACATGTGCGTACTCACTGATACAAAGAGTCCATTAAGCAGAAATGTATCTCTAAATGATCCTAATTCCACGCGGTGCTCTGGTTCATTCTCACCCCCTCTCTCTCCTCCATCGCTGCACACAGCTCAGAACATCAGCGCTCCTCTTTTCTGATCCATGTCATTTAAACAGCTGATCAGAAAACAGACGAGAGGGACGGCACTGCTCAATATCTGACAGGTACATTGGAATAATGCCAGTGGTCCAGTGCAGCACTTTATCATAGATATTAACCCTTTTACTACTGTGAATATTAATGGCTGTCTGTTTTTTTTGCCTTTTTTGCCTTTTTTGTCCATAAATGTGTCAGAAAATGCCCTTAGAGTAAATTATTTTGATAAAACTAAAACATTCTTGCAAGTATTTGTCATTAAGTTGTAAATGTTTAAAACAGTGTGTAATTACAAGAAAAGAAAAGAGATTAGAATTTTCAACAAGTTCTTCTTTATAAACAATTCTAAATGAACATGTACAACACTTGAGAAGACAAAACCAAAACACAACCTATTTTATATTATTTATTGTATTATTTATCTTATTATATCATTTAACTATTTATGAAATCCACAAAACACGAACTATGATGAAAAAGACGATGACAAAAAGATGAAATAGGCAAAAATACAGCAAGAGAACAGCAAGAAAACACTCCAGAATGATACTAATGTCATTATTAACAATATGCTTACATTATTTACACAGAAAATACTGTTAAACCACCGATAAATAACTCGCATGTTTGTCTCTGCATCCTGTTTCTGCTCTCCGGCTCAGTCAGCTCACTTCCCTTCCCCTCAGACAATCCTTTACCGTAATGTACCGTATATCAGTGGAAAGCTTCTCGGCTTTCAGAATCCGTTGGAATTATTTGGATAGCATGGATACTCAAGGAGTTACAGTAGTTTGCATGTCTTTTTCTGTCACCGGCTACAGCTTGGTCTGTAGAACAAACTGAGCAAAACCCGGACATTTCAGGGAATTTTATAAAATCCCCCCGGACATAATTTTAGGACCAAAAAGGAGGACATGTCCGGGCAAAAGAGGACGCATGGTCACCCTATCTTTAGTTGGACATTCAAAGTGAGACGTAACACCACGGTCCAGATGATTGGAAATGCTGGTCAAGGTCACCACAAGGGCAATCAAGAGTCAGTCAAAGGGGAGTAATCATTAAGGTGTGAGATGGTTCAGTGTTTGCAGATGGAAATGATCATCCTTTTTCTTTTGGTCGATCTATTGATGGTTACAAACTAAAGCACCTCATTCAGACGTTTATCACGCCATGACTCCACAAGAGGTCAGAAAACATGGACTCACATCTGTTCACATCTGACGCCTTTGGCCCTGGTTCACTCTTTCAGAAAGTTCAATCTGTGGTGGTGTGAAAACTCCCAGGAACTCTGGGCCATCTGAAAACTGGAGGCCTTGGTGTTCCAGGTGAACCAGAGTCTGGTTCATCGTGGGCGTGAAGTCTTCTGAACCTAACCACCAGCTGTGGCTTTAATTTAGCAGGCCCACATGGTGTTCACTGACCATCAAGCAGAGCATGGTTAACGTTAGCTTTTCTAGCACCATCGGGTAAGTATGGTTCTCATCGCTCCAGTCAGTGCTCAGGTGTCACATGACTCCGCCTTAAAGCAGCTTCACCTCTGAACTGCCTCAAGCTGAAAGATGTTATTTCTCGAAGCCAGTTGTGTGTTTCCAGGTCAAAGTGCATCAATGGGCTGAAAGGCAGGAATGAAGACCACAGCTACAGCCCTGACTAGTGGCTGGAGGCTGTATTACATGAACTTTATACGTGAAAGCGACCTAAGGGGCCTCGGGCAAAGACTGATACAAGGACCCAATGTAGACAAAAGCAGCCATAACAAGTGACCAGATATTCTGAGGCGGTTTGGATGGCTTCCTCATGATCCTGTTGTGTTCAAACTAAAAAGAAAAACTGCTCAACTGACTTGGTAATGTTCTAACCACAAGGTAAGACTAGCTGACAGGGCCCCTGAGTGGCCTTGTAAATGGGCCCCAGATAAAATTTGATGAAACCAAAGTGTAAATGTCGGAGCAGTGGTGTAAATGTTCCTCCTGGGCTTTGCTCCAGTTGGCTTCAGCTCTCACTGGAAGAGTCTGAGCACACACAAACATTATTACTGACCTCAAACAATGACATTACAGTCCTATGTTTAACCAGAGGAGCCTCCAGTATGAAACACACAGCATTAAAAACACATTTGATGCTTTTAATGGTAATTAATATGGTGAAAATACTAACAATAATAATAATCATGACATGACTTTTATATGTGTGTGTATATATATGTATATATATATATATATATATATATATATATATATATATATATATATATATATATATATATAGGACATTTGGGTTTAGGGCCCCTCCCAGACTCCAGGCCCCAGAAACCTCTGCCCTTACTTTAGAGGAGCGGGTCACCATTTACTCAAATATTACATTTTATTTTCATAATCAATTTACTTGATTTATTGATGAAATTGCTCAAATGTTTGAAAAGTCAGTGAACCAGGAGCACCAAAAGCAGAGCAGTTTGTCTGATGATAAAATAATTCAATAAAAGAGTGTATGGAGCCGAAAAGAAGCTCCACTCACTGCCAACATGATTTGTTCATTTAAGGCAGTCTGTAGAAGTTTGCAAGAATGCATTTATAATGAAAATATTCTTATTTCTGAAACAGTTTGCAGTAAATAATGATGAAATATTATAAATTAGTCTGCAGCTTTGAGAGAAGCAGGGAGAGCTCCTTCTTTATCAGTTTATGTCACTGTTACAGAATATATCCAACTCATTTCGCCATAAAGAGGCTGAATCCATAAAAAACAGAACTCACTGTCCATGTTCGTTTCTTTAATTCATTAAAACACATTTAGAGCCGAGCAGGTTCCCATCAGGTTTGTAGATCTCATGAATTAAAGAAAAACACATGGACTGTGAACAACAGTTCGTGTTTGGCCCAATGACCAAACTCTGCCTGGAATTTAGATAAAGTGCAAAATGATCATTCAGTTATTTTGATGAAAAATATCTACAAATCCACACTTAAGTCTGAAGGTCAGAAAGAGCAGACATGTCTGACTCACTCTTTGCCTCTTTCCCCCTCTTAGACCCCATTGTGCTGAGAGGATACAGTCAATTAACTGATGAAATAATTCAGAAAGACACAGTTTTATCATTTCAAAAAAAAAAATCAAAAATTCTCCTGACACTGTCTCGAGCGTGGAGTGGGACGAGCCAGCGGGGCTGGAGGTCAGTCTGCTCCTGTTTTACACCTCAGTCTGTTTCTTAAAGCTAAGTGGGATTTCGGGGCCTCGTATTGGTCCTCGTTCAGGCCTCTAAAATACCACCCACCCATGAGAGGGCAGCAAAAGGTCTGTTTCAGTCCTCGTTCTGTCTCAAACCCTCACGCTGAATAAAGTGAGCAGCACGTTTTAAATATTCGTCTGAACCATTAAAGCATCGTCTGTATTGAGGGCCCTCGTAGCACGAGGCCCCTGGTGATCACCTACCTCAGCCTGCTGCTGCTCGTCCTCTCCCGCATGTGAGTTTCATCGTCTCTTTCCCGCCTCACACTGAACCCTCCGTCGCGTCTCTCCTCGTGTTTTTGACGAGCTGACGGAGCGTCGATTGCCTCCAAACATCTCCAAAGCTGCGTGATTGACAGCGAGGCCACTGCGGTTAGCGACTGGATGTAAAACTCGATGCTGTATTGATTAACAATTAGTGGGTGGTGCATATTTAAGCGAGGCTACATTTAAATCACAAGGAGAGAGAGCAGGAGATTCTTCCTCGGCACCTGCACACTTGTTCACACTCCAGCTCTTTCTTCACTCTCTCTCACACACGCACACTCACACCCACACACACACACCCATATTTATTTATTTGTCTAATTAGCAGCTAAAGCAGAAACACACAATCGAAGAGGAGCCACTCCAGCCGAGCGGGAAATGAAATGAGGATCAGAGCAAGAGGGAGTGCTTGGTTCTGATTCATGACTCTGACTGACAAAAGAGGGCAGTGTGATGTCACCGAGAGAGGAACTTAAAAACAAACACACCCCATCAGTGAGTGAGTGCAGCAGCTCCATCTGAATAATTATTCATTCATGTGGAGGTGAGTGAACGCGTGCACACACAGAAGAGTCAGTCAAATATCAGCTCCTCCATCAGTTTATCCGTCATCACTCAGGCTTCTTTAAACCTGAGAATTTAGCACCTGGAACAGCCTGGAGATCAGGGAAGGGAGGAGAAGCTTATCTCACTGCGCTGACCTCTGACCTTTCTCACAGCGAAGGTGAACTATCAGTACTGTTATGATTTTGGTGTTGATTACTCCTCAGACACATCAATACCACATGAGTACTCAAACAAAATGTTTACCCATGAAGTCCTTCAGATGGTTTCCTCTCTCTCTTTGTGCCAAGGCAGCGCCACTCACTGTGTCATGTGACTGTGGAGACCAATCAGACGCACCCAACAGCCCTCAGCTGCTCCTGCAGGCACACACACCAACTGGATACAGCTTTGTGGAAAACTATGACAGAAATATAACACAAGTATATTAAGTATTACTCCCAAAAATTTCTTATAGCCATGTTTTAAATAAAGTGATTATGTTCAGTTTAAAAAGATCAATAAGTTAGAAAAACATTTATCTTTATTTGTATTTATGGAATCAATGTCAAGGCTGGAATGTCTGCAAAATATGCTTTTTTGTTGTTTTTTGTGTAGTTTGACCTGGAATTGGGGTCACTGTGGCTTTTGGTGGCTGCTATGTATCACCTTGTGTCCATATCAGGCTGCCCCCTCACAGGCAGAGCTGGACCGCTGATTTATCATATTTATATTTACTAGTGTCACGGCCTCGAGCAGCCCCACTTCAACAAACCAGAGCTATCCCTTTAAGAACAACACTTAAATCTTTTTTAGCTATATGGTATTTTCAAGCCATTATTGCTGTTACCAATAAAGATATTAAATATTTTTATATAAATATTTTTGTCAATAGCAAAAAGCCTCCACTTTACAAAACTGACCTGTTCTCTCAGGGTGAGGTTTGTATGAGTTAGAAACTGATGTGAGGCAGGAAAAACACATTTTACCGTTAAATAAGTGATCCTGTTGATTTATTAAAGTGACACTCAGTGAGGATGAGGTAAAATATTATGCTACATTTTAACTTTCTGCCAATATTACAGCAAATAAATTAGAAATTTATGGACATATGTGTGGCCGAAATATCAGGCAAATACCTTAAAGAGCTCTGGAGGCAGTGGAGCAGTTTAGAAGCAGCACTAAGCTAACAGCTCCTGCTGTTCATCTTGTTTGCCTCAGTCTTTCCGGATGCTTCCAGATTTAGACTCTACAGACATGAGGGAGATGTGAGGAGTGAGGGTTTCACTGTTAGACATGTAAAAATCACTTTGCAGTACCAAAAGAAGCTAAATCAGCTGTGAGGTGTCACACAGAATGATTTCAAACCAAATCAGTTTCAGGTCTTCATGTGGACTACATCCTCTACTTTCCCTCCGTCAGTCAAACAGGAAAAAAGGTGTGAAGTGGCGTCCTTGTGTTGAGATTACATCATCAGTGCTGGAAGCCTCTGACCGCCGCCGCCGCCGCCCAGTTAGCGCTCAGCAAACACTTGTGTGAGGGATGAAAGCCTCGATGAGAGCCAGCCTGCTAATGATAGTATACTCAAACAATCAGGCCGAGCGCACACACACACAGAGAACACACACAGAACACACACACTGTGCAAACACACACAAAACACACACAGAACACACACACTGAACAAACACACACACACAGAACACACACTGAACACACACACAGAACAAACACACACAGAACACAAACACAGAACACACAGAACACACACACACACCAACGGTCGTCCTAAACACGATGGCATCGCTGCGGCGTGCTGGAACGAGCTCCCGGTGCGCGGCGCCAAGTCGGCCTGCTGCTGCCAAGCATTCTTCAGATTTCATTAGGTAATAGCTCATTCATTACGGAGGCTGCAGCCGCTCTTAAACCCCACCACACACACACACGCACACCAGAGGCTTAAACTTATAATTTGGATAAGCCCCCCCCTCACCCTCCACTGGGCTCTCCTGCTGGGGGCCACTCCCCCCTCACTGTCCATGTGTGAGGCCCAAACAGCTGGGCCCGGATTCTCCCGCTCTCGTGTGTGAGCGCCGACAGGAAGCTCCCGCGACGACTTGCTGGGTCTGAATGACCAGGCCGATCAGACGAAGACGACTTGCTCCGTTTGGACGCCCCACACCTTCAGTATTTCTAAAGCCAGTCCGGTGCCTCTGATTAGCTTAGTGAAGAGGTCAAGAAGTCGTCCTCAAGTCACTGTCCAAATCAAAAATATGGATTGTTGGTGAGTTCCTCTCCAATAGAACATGCCATTACCTGTAAAATTAATACAATAAAATAAACAAAAGTTCAGTGACGTCATGTCATGAGCTTGTTCCTGGCCTTACTGTTGTCTTGGTCTGCCTCCGGCTCAAACGTGCAGCCACGCTCCTTCAGTTGTAATCCTGAGTCTGAATGTTGTAATGTGTTGTAATATTCATGTGAAAAACTAGTCATGGGGAAAGATTTGTCACTTTTTTAAAACTTATTTAATATTTACTTTTAAATCATGTCCTTGTCGATACACTCTGCTTCTTTAATTTTAGTGGCCCTGTGCCTGTTTCTCTGTTTTAATTTATTTATTTGTTTTTTAATCTGTTTGTCTGTTTGTCTTCCGTCATTCGTCTGTCGGTTTTAAATACTCTTATATATGTAATGATTCATGGCATGCTGCAGTGGTCTGCCGTAAAATGTTCAGCCAGTCAATGCTGTGTAAATCTGTCAGGCACGTCAACAGAAAAACAAGAGAGGAAGCACTTCCTGGGTAATTTCAAAATAAAGCACTCTGTGAAATATAATCAATACAGACAGGAGATCAACATCAGACTGGTAATATAACCTATAGCCTCAAAATGCCATGACCCCCTCTGGTAGTTCATATCGTAAATACAGTATTGTAGTTTTCTCATGATCTGCTCTGGCTCTGCCACCAGAGCTTTAGATATACTCCCAGAGGGAAGCACATGTGAAGGTGGACTGTCCATGTGGGAGAAAGAGGAGGACAGCAAAGACAACATGACGAGAGCAGTGCAGTCCTGTATGTTTGAGCCTGTGGCAGACCAAGCTGACAGCCAGGCACAGGCATCAGAATGGTGGGTGGATACCAAGGAAGAGCTCTCCATGTTTGCTGACAGTTATCTATCACTAAGATGGAGGCCAGTGTAAAGGTGCGTTCACACCGAACGCGACTTTGGCGACCAAGATCGCATCACAAACCCACGTCCTGTCGCCTGTTCATAGCTCATTTTGTCACCGTCGCCGTTGCTCAGTGACGTCACGCCTGCTCGAGTTTCATCCCGCAATCATATCATATATCATATAATAGGATGTATTAGCTGACATTATTCCAACTGTATCCTTTTCACTCTCCTACCAACCACAAAACACTGCAGCTGATGGCCCTGCAGCAGCATCCTCTGTGAGTTCAATGTGGTCCGTCTAGGCGGAACTAATGTACTCACTGACTAATGTTCCCCACACGGACATAGATTGTCACTCTGTAACCCGGAATAAAAACAGTCTGTCACGGGTGTCAATCACGCACCCACACAACGCTGATTGGCTCTCACGGTGCGACATCGCCTTAAAAGTTCAAATATTTCAACTTTGGCAACGGAGCACGGCGACCTGCTCCGCGTCCAAAGCGACCCCAGAGTTCCCATCTGCAGCAACAGGGGCGCCGCCCCCATGTCTCCAAAGATGCGACCAACGCGTCCGTCGCATTGCGTGAGATCTGGTTGCGTGTAGTCATGGCTGATCGTGGCTGTACATTGACTCTGCATGGAGAGTGGCCGCCGAGGTTGCCTGAGTCACGTTCGGTGTGAACGCACCTTAAGGATGAAGCCCAAACACACCCATGCTGGTCAGGTCTGTCCCTCTGGACATGGACCACTTTATTTGAATTCAGGAGTCTTTTAAGAAAAAAGCTGCACTCTGTAATTTGTATTTATTGTTTGGACACTTCCACGCCCCCGAGCCATGCAAAGCTTTCTAAGCACACTTGCAGCAAAGAGTTATTGCACCTTTCTGGACATGAGTACAGCAGTTTACTGATGAATAAAGATAAAGACACTTTTCAGAGTGCAGCTTTTGTTTGAAAAGGGTCCTTATTTTACATTTTATAGTTGGCATCTGTAATTGGACCTAAGCATTGTGGCATCAAGAAAAGTATAGTGGGGGCAACACGATAACACCGATTCAGAGCTATGGGCTTCCATGAAACATCGATGATTATTTGAGCCAAATCTGTTCCAATTACTCCTTCATAACATCAAGTAAAACACTATCTGGGATCTTAATGATTGCTGCTAACCACATGGACAGACAAGAGGAGTTGTTTATGTCTAGCCCCAGCAGGTGGCGCCTGAATGGATTTCACACACCTCCCAGATACCTATGTGCATGGGGCTTCCTATATTTTAGAGCAGGTTTGGGCAAGCACAACGATGCTTCTGACCAGGTCATCACTTGAGCGTGTCCAGAGATTTTCATCCTCAAAGTTTTAGGAAATTTGGATCTTCCTGCCTTCAGATTCTCATTCATGTCTGTTGGTGGAATTTTGACAAGGTTTTGTCAGAGCCGGTGCCAGACAAAGCCATTGGTAACCTGGTGAAAGCCAGGCACAGGCTCATCCATGTGATGGATCTGAGAGGGGAGGGGCCAGAGGGGTCAAGCTGGTTTTTGATTGGACACAAAAGAAGAACACGCCTGACAGGCCTCGTTAACGTCATAAAACTCCCAGCATTTTTTTATTCACATCACAATCTGTTGAACCACAGAGGATATTATCAGATTACCCTTTTGTAATTTTTAGCCAGGCCAGGGGTGGGCAGCTGGTGGCCCAGGGACCCACTGAGGAAGTAAGAGGGCTGCATGTGGCCAGTCAGTTTATTGCAAATAAATACTTTAAAGGTAATAAAGTTAAACTTGACTGTGATTTTTTTCTGTAAAACTAGTATTTTACAATATTTCAAAGTAGAAATACTGCTTTGATCACCATTAAACCAACACTGCGTAGTTTTTCCACCCTAATATAATATTTCTAGAGTCATTGTGATGGTACATCACCTTACAACAGGTTGAATGACCCCTCTGTCATGGTCTGAGGAGGTCTGTATCACCTTCACTGGCACTATGTAACTTCGATATGGATGGTAGGAACACTTCCACACTAAAAAACTACACATTTTTACTGCTTTGACTGCTTTACCGCATACGTCACTTCCCGCTCGAGGTGAAAGCTAAACGCTGGGAAAAAGGAGAATATAAAGCAGTTTATGAATTTTTAAAACAGATTTAATGAACAGAATTTAGTTTAAAGTAAATATGCACTTATTTTCCTAATGGAAATAGGGACCTCTGGCTCACATTCCTGCATAGTGGGTGGCGGTAATGCTCCTCTGACATTGGATGCCACCTGCCATTAAACAAGAAGAAGAAGAAGAAGAAAGTTAAGTGTAGAGTTGTTATCATGGCGGAAGCAGCGAAAAGTTTTATCAGAGGAGATGAAAAGAAGAAAGCGGGAGAGCAACAAGCTGAATGCCCGGACAGGGATAAACACTGGCCCGGCGTTCACTCGCTTGCGTGAGCTGAAAGAGGAGGCAGGATGTCCGGCCGATGCTGATTCAGCCCTGCTACTATTGGACTTGTAAGTACATGATGATTTATTCCAATAGAAACATGATCAGAGTGTACCTTATCTGTCCACATGGTTTATTTGTCTCTCAGGACGTCCTGTCAGCTCGCTTCTCCTCCCTCTGAATGTCAACAAATGCACGTTGGTGTGAGGCGCTCTGTTTTACGACAGTGCAGTTACACTCAATGACCACAGAGGCCCCCAGAGAGCTGAAAGCCGGAATCTTACATAGTGCGGCTTAAGTACTTTTTAATTTGTATTAAAAGCAGCTGTCTTCAGTTCTGTCTTTGCTCATTAGACTGAATTTTTCTGATTGCATTTTCTGTTTGAAAATAGATTAATGTTGATAAAATAAGCTCTTATGACGCCTGTAGATGTTGACCTGAAGGTGATTTTAGGAGCAATGAAAGCGTGTCAAAAGACTTAGACCTGGATCTGGCCTTCCAGACCCCCCTAAGGATTTAAAGTTAGAGATATTTTAGGGCCTGGTTTATGTGATCACAAGCCTGGAGGATGTTCCTGATCCGATCTAAGGTTTGTCTGAGGTAGAGCTCAACATGGAGGCCGTCGGGTGTTGGATTCAGAGCTCCCTTTAGTGACCAAACATCACTTTGGTCTCGTCCTGTACCTTCTAGACTTTTTACAAGAAGGTGTAATTTCAGTCCGTTGGAGTGTTTCCCTGCTCACAGGACGCATGCTTCTGTAATAAGTCTGCACTCATTATGTCACTGCGGGCCGTTAATATTTCCACTCAGCAGCTGCACATTAAAATGTTTCAGCTCATCGCAGTGACAGCACAGAGACAGAGCCTGCTCCTCCGTCTTTAACCCCAGACCTGATACCAGAGGGACCGTACCTGCATGTTCCACCCCCCGTTTAACCCAGATTACATGAATTTAAATACAGTTCCTAACGCTTAATTTCACATTAAATTCAGAGGGGGTGTTTGAATAGGGCCACGTGTGACCGAGGAATCGCCGCGGTGTCTTAAATGGATTCTGAGCGGGGAGCCCCCCTGGGTTTCCCCCGAGAGAGCGGCGAGTAATACATCATATCGCTCTTAAAATAGCTATTAGCCACGGTGAGGAGGAGGGAGGAGGAAATTAAGCAACGCTCACAGAGTCGTTCTCATACAATAACTCACCATTAACCTCAGCACTAAAAGGCGCTGTCTCTCTCTGTTATGTGCCTTTAATTGATTCTCCGTCCCTCTGCGGGCCGGAGACGGAGAGCGAGGGGGAATCGTGCAGAAAAGGAGTGATTCGTGCTCTTCCTCCTCACTGTCAGGCGCCTTAACGGGCTCCGCTGGATGGCTGATGCATCCCATAATCCTCCTCAAAGTGCGAGCATCAGAAACCTTTTCACCAACTTTACATCCTGTGTATCTCCAATTAGAGCGGCCCTGCCAGATAAGAATGCTAATGGGAGAATCTGAGGGAAATTAGACACGCAGCACTAATCTGAGGTTGAGGGGAGAGAGTTAAGATTAGGATTTAATCCTCACATATCTGTTTCTGCTGCTCAAACTGTCCGAGCCCCCGCTATGGTTAACGCACGGAACCAAAACAAACAGCTCCGTGATGAGGTTTGCTCAGCACGCGTGATTGAAATCCCATCCTTCAAATTAACATACATACATGCAAATGAGCTCTTAATTAATTGCAAAGCGTATTTTTGATTAAATACTCCAAACGTCATGATTCTAATCTTGACCGGGGAAAAGGAGGAAGAAAAAGTTTTAATTAATTTTGCCAGTTAAACCTCATCAACACTTTGAATGGAGTGTAATTAGGACGCCGCCCTCTCGTCTTATTTCTCTAAAATCAGCCATTGTTATCACGTTTGTAATGCGAGCACAGCGCACGATGAGGCCGTGATAAACGGGCACGGGCCTGATTTCAGACGCAAAGTAAAATAATGCTGCTAATTGGCAGATATTCTAATATTGATTAAATTAGACGGAAAACACTCCTTTCATTACGGCGCAGTGATACGGACTCATTCTGATCGTCGCAGCGTCTGAGGGATTACCAATTAAAGAGGCTTTGTGGAAGTTTTTCAGAGCGACGGGCAAAGCGAGGGCTGGATGAAATGAGGCCTAAAGCAGAAGAGAGAGGAGCCGAGTGTTTACCAGGCCGTGTTTGTGTGGAGAGTCACGCCTAATGATGTATTCATTCTCCTCGCTGCCGAGGAACACGCCAACTCCACGTGTATTCTGCTCAATTATGTGAAGAGGGAGAGCTGATAATGAAAACGAAAAGAGGCTCAGAGTGTGTGCGCTTCCCTCTGTCTTTAGAGAAGTCCTCACTCTTTCTCTTTTCAAAGCCTCCAAACTTTCCCCCCTCCCTCCCGCCTTCGCCAATCCCAGCCGCTCGTCCACTTAAGAGCATCAGGAGGCTTATGGGGGATCAGACCCCGCGAGGTGCTGGAGGTGAGATAACCAATTACCCATGATCACTTTTGACTCTTCTAATCTCCCCGCTGTATCGACGGGATTTAGCCGCCGCTGCACCTGAGAAAGGCGGCCATTTTTAACCTGCCGCCAGCCGCCTTTGTTATTCTAATGTCAGACAGTCGAGTGCAGCGCTTCAGTCAAAGAGGATCAAACTGTCGGGGATGGGGTGGGGATCAGACTCTGTGACCTGACAAACAGACTGATGTGATTGATGAGAGAGATTTAAGGAAAGGTGGGAAGTAACCGAGCACAAATTCTGTTTGCCAACTGTTCGTCTTTTAACCATAAAATACATTCGTAATGAAGCCAAAGATGTTTTAAGATTCTTCTCCAAACAGAAATTTCAAATTCACCAAAAGCAAAAATGCTGAATTTTTCTGGTCCCCAGTTTCAAAAAGGGGGACAGGACCGTCTGCTCCAGTTATACCACAAAGCTCAGGGCCTTATATCGTATGCCTGGCGAGGAGCTCAGGTGTCCCCTCTGATTACAGCCTGACATATCTGATCACATGCTCCCCAAAGTGGGCGAAGACAGAGAAAATTATTGCACTTTGAACCCCTTACACCTGGTCTACAGCCTAAACCTGGTCTAAAACCTGGTCTAATGTCTAAACCTTAGCCAAAGTCTAAACCTGGGCTTTAGTCTAAAGCCATGTTCAACATCTTCAGGAGCACCTAACCTGCTATTTTGAGGTTACATTAGAGAAACTGACCCAAACACACTTCACTGAGCTTGTTTGTCTCACAGGTCCGCAGCAGCACACCTCTGCTGTTAGATATCAGAGACTTTGGTGATGAATTCAGACTAAAGTTTATAATGGGACAGAGAGCTAAGAGGTTGCCTGACTTCTTTTATAGTGCTACTCAGTGTGCTTTTCCTGCATGTAATACTCCCACAAACAAGAAAAGCACTCACATGACTGAAGACTTTCATGCAACACAGAGCTAAATTTATAATATTTATATACACACATCACTGATAATTGTGCTCACGGATAATAAAACAGGCTGTCCAGTGCATTTCACACACATGAAACAGAACAGAGTCAAGGATTCCTGCAGGAAAATGAGATCATAGAGAGTCTGAAGCCAACAGGTATCTGATGTTTGGTTGACAGGTCTATCATAGACATATAGAGGTGTCTGACTTGACTTTTTGATCGTTCCTGATCATTAACATGTTTCATATAGTGTCCTGTGTTCTTTGAGTGTAGTGACACAATCAAAGAGGAGAATTAAATAATCCAGACCAAACAACTTAAACCACGTATCTAACCAGCAAAATGCAGCACAGGTTTAAAGGTAATAAGAGCTGACCTCTGATTGGTTTGATCTATGTCACGCCCAAAACACAACCATGTATCATCAAGTCACATAGTCCATCCTCTTTGTGCCTTGCATCTTGCCTTGTGCTGAGAATGTGTTATCAGACTAGTAAAGTATAGAGTGGCACGTCCCAAGAAGCACCCGCCATAGATAACACATTTCATGCCATCAAAACAGGGCCCTCGGCCTTCAGGGTACGGCCCACTTTAGGGTGCTGGATAGGGGGCTCTGGTCTATTATGTTCAAAACAGTTAAAACACAATCCAAACAGAATGACGGGAAAAAAACATGGGGAATTTCTGCTGCAGCCACAATGAAATCTATGTAGTGTAGTTGTCAGCTGAAAACCGACTCAGGTGATCTGTGTTTGGCCTCATCAGAAACCACATAAAAGGAGTGGCTTCTGATTGTTTTTCCTTTGGTTAATATGGATCAGAGAGCACCGGTTCAGGTTGGTAGAGAGAGAAGAGTGGCCAGGAGAGGGAGAGGGGGAAGGAGAGGAAGACCACGAGCTGTGGTCTCTGATGAAATTAGGGCCACAGTGATTGACCATGTGGTAAATCATGGACGCTCATTTAGAGAGGCTGGTTCAAGGGTGCAGCCAAACTTGCAGCGATCGACAGTTGCATCAATTCTGAGAATTTTCCAGCAAAACAACAGGTACGACATGCATCCAACAATTACTGTATTGTTCCAGATTTTACAAAAAAGTTATCTGTTTTCAGCTGGCATTTTGGAAAATCTATTGATTACAGTATTTTGTGTTTCATATTACTGTACCGTATGTAGGATGAAGAGGTCGAATTTTCACAGATGTCCAGGAAACAGCTGTCACTGATATGGTCATCGCAAACAATGCCATAAAGCTGAGGGAAATTTGGGACAGAGTGCTGAGAGACAATGTAACCTCTGCCAATGTGAACACCGTCAGCATTACAACAGATGCCAGAGTCCTTGAGAAGCATAAAGTAAGGATGAAGCAACTGTACAAAGTACCTTTTGAAAGAAATGATGAACATGTCAAACAACTCCGTTATCAAGACGCTCAGGTAAGATGTTTGTTCAAATACTAACCAAGCAGACATACATAACTATACATGATGTGCTGTAAAACTGTGAATTTCCTTTATTTTAGACGGTCATGGAGATGGAGGCCAAACCAACTCCACATGAATTTGTTTATGTGGATGAAGCAGGATTCAACCTGGCAAAAAAAAGACGCAGAGGAAGAAATGTCATTGGGCAGCGGGCAACGGTTGATGTACCAGGCCAGAGAGGCGCAAATATTACGATGTGTGCAGCCCTCTCCAATGATGGTGTGCTTTTACATAAACCTCTTATTGGCCCGTACAACACAGAGAGGCTCATTTCTTTTTTAAATGACCTCCATATTCAACTTATGCCAGAAGGGGAGATGACTGGTCAAAGGGCAAGAAATACAACATTTGTTGTTGTGTGGGACAATGTGGCATTCCAGCACTCTGCTGCAGTGACTGCGTGGTCCACTGCACATCCCAGGATGTCTGTGCTGTTTTTACCTCCATACTCGCCCTTCTTGAACCCCACTGAAGAATTTTTTTCAGCATGGAGGTGGAAAGTTTATGATCACTCTCCACACAACCAGCTCTCCTTGCTGGATGCAGTGAATGCTGGGTGCAGAGATATTTCTCCCAAAGCCTGCCATGGGTGGATCAGACTCTTAAAAATGTTCTACCCACAGTGCATCGCAAGAGGAAACATAAGATGCGACGTGGATGGAAACATGTGGCCAAATGCAGAAGACAGGGTTTGAATGTCACAGTATACATTGTTGGTTTTTGAGTTTTATCTTTTGTTTTCTGTTCTGCCACCTGAATTCTGAGACTCTGCTTTTTTTTGTTTACAGTAAATTTTTATTTTTTGTAAGGTCCCAAAAAATAAATGTTCTGGAAATAAATTGCTGCATTCCTGATTCATTCTTGTTGCAATATATTACAATTTAGAACACTATAAGTGCAAATATCTTATTTTATAATAAAATACTGATTTATCTAAAAAGAAATCATTCAAATTTGAAAGATTAAATTCATATTTATGCTCTTTTATATTTATGCTCTCTGTTGTTTGTATTTTGTAGTTCCGTGTGCTAAGAGTGACAGTGTTTGTTTCCAAAGTGAGACTGTTTGCTAGTGTTGTGGTTGATGTATGAAGTGTTTTGTTGGTGGGAAACCGTTTTGGGGATGAGATTAACTGTTCAGCTGAGATGCATGATGGAAATGCAGACTGTGTTTAGAGTTTTGAACATGTGACTTAAGTTTCGACCAATGCATGTTAGCAATCGAAAAAAACTGTAAACCTTGAAGTACTTCTTAAGGGAGCATGGGAGTTTTTCCATCCAGTCTTCATGTGTTTTGTGGACTTGAAGGCCTGTGGCCATGTTCCTCCAGGATCTTTTTGGGAAGCACAGAAATTTGAGGTGCTGGGGCCTCTGCTAAGGGCCACCAGGTCCCTTTAAAACTGCATCGAACAGCTCGTGTTAAATATGTGATTCCAGACCAGTTAGAATTTAAACATGTCACTAAATAAATATGTCAAAATCTTATGAAAATGAGACTGTTGATGAATGAATATGATAAATACCTTCATAAAAGATACAGAATTTATGTTCATATGCTCATTTATGTCTCAAAAACAGCTCACATGGAGTGAAATGTTATGCAGACTTTTCACGATGGAAGTTGTCACTGTGGCGGCCAAGGTTTGAACTTCATACAGCCTGAACTTCTTTTGCCTAACAAAGGTCACCTTCAGGGTCATTAATGGACATAATGAAGCTGAGAGAGTGAAGATTAATCTGTTCTGAAACATCACTTGGGTTAAAAACACATTCTTGCTTCAGCAGCAACTCTTAAGGCCTCTCAGGAAACAACTGCTTTGGGATGGATGGACGTCTGCAGGGCTCCAGGAGTAACCAGGAGGCCGAACATTGTCCTCTGAATAAAAGCCTTGTTTTGGGCAGGTTTTCTGGTTGATGTGTCTGCCTGTGCAGATGGAATGAAGACCAAAATCTCTCCTGGGTTGTTATCAGATTCTGGATTTTTCTCCTGCTTTTGAGAAATAATTTCAGTGATACAGTCAAACAGGTTTAGTTACACCGTAAAAAGTATGTCCACAACCTAACATCATGGTGTTTAGCTGTCTGTCATTGGTTTACATAAACTTAGTTTGGTTTTTACAAACCATGTCTTGCCCAAGAACACATTTACATCTGACACCAGCAGCTGCATTTGAACTCTTGAAATCCTCATTGGTGGAGAAGCAATCAGACTGACAATGGTGCCCTGGGGCATGAGCGAAATTTTAAGAACCATTTGTGAATCCAGCGTTGATTATCATGAGTTGGGTCTGTTTTGTTAAGATTGGCTTATTCAAAGTTTTTTTACTGAGATCTCAGAAATCCTCTCCTACACGACAGGGATATGTTTTCTTTATACAACGAGCCATGGTTGTATTTCCCAGCTCTGGGATCAGCTTTGTTACAGTCGTCGTGCCTTTCTCATGGCAGCAGAGCGACAACATGCTGGTTATTAAAGCCACATGCTGCTGTGGGGTTATTTTTATGTCACACCAAACAGATCCAATCGACTGTAACCCCAACAGATTCTTCAAGTCGTGAAACTTCACAGGCTCTCAAACATCCTCCATACGCTTCGTTTCAGCACCGTTGCTGTGTCATCGTCTGCCTCCTGGATGAATCTCTAAAATGATCTGTCCCAAACAAAAACAAACTGTTTCAATCTGAGGCCGTGCTCCAAACCACAGCCTGACTCAACAAGGCTTTATTTATGGACGTCACTCCTCACTCCTGCTGTCAATCACCCCGTTTGTGAGGTCAGCATGTGGAGCTCATTTAGGATGTTGGGCAACTCTGGCAACTTCCTGACAGCAATTTATCACTTCAGACACATCAGCAACTTCTCTGAGTGATGTTCACCGACTGAGCTAAACGAGCCCCACATGACCTACAGCAGGTTTTAGTTTAACGCTCGGTCAGAATTATACAAGTGAACGAGGGGCTGCTTGGCCTCGACTTTGATGGGCTGTGATGACTCCTTTTGCTTTTAAGTCAATATCACATGGGTAGGCATTACCCCTTTGAACCAGTCAAAGTCCAGTTGTTATTCTTTAAATCCAGATTTTACTATTTTGAACATGTGCAGACATAGATGTCACTGTTTCAAACCAGTTAAAACCCAGCTGTGACTTTGTTATATCAGATTAGATAAAAAACATTACTTTGTCAAACCAGTTTAAACTCATTACAGTGTTAATCCAATGAAAACCTAATTGTGACTGCAATGAAACCATGTAATTCCAATAGCTAATAAGTAACACTGGATAAAACCCAGTTATTTTTGTTTTAGAATGTTGTTAACCCAGATTTCTGTATCCATAAACCACTAAAATTGTAGTTTTTGCTGTTTTAATCCAATGTAAATCCAGTTGTTACAACATCTACCCTGTCTAAACATTGTTTTGAATTTGTGAAATCGGCGGAAACCCAGTTGTTACCATTTTAAACCAGTGTAAATCTAGTTGTGACTCTTTTAAACCAGTTGATGCCCACTTATAACCAATGACTCTAGAGTATATCCTGTTATTCCAGTTTTATACCAGTTCAAACCCAGTTTGTTTTATTTCCAACCATATATATATATTTTTTTTTTAATTTCGAGCAAATGTTAAAGCAGTTGTCATTATATATAACCAGATTAACCCTGTTGTGAATTTGTGGAACCAGTGAAAAACAGTTGCTACTACTTTAAACCAGTGTAAATCCAGTTGAGATCCTTTTAAATCAGAGTCCAGTTGTTACTCTTAAAATCCAGATTATATCCTGATAATCGAGTTTTAAATCAGTGCAAACCCAGTTCTTTTTAACCAGTTTAAATCCAATTATTACTGTATTATCACTGTTTCCAACCAGTGTAATATGGTTGTTAGAGTCCCATTACACCCTGTTTTTTGTACTTGTAGTTCAGGATTTGTGTTGATGTCCTTTGGCACAGCATGTGCAACATATTTGCAAGCACATGTTGTTGCATGTCCTTCATTTTTTTATGACCTGCTCAGTGACTAGTTAAAGTTTAAAGATTCTTAAGTCATGCAACCACTCATGTCAAGTAAAAAAAAATTTATGATTTGTATGATATTTATTTATTTATATCAATAACATATGATATAATGTTATTTAATGGTGTGGGGGACATTTTCTTGGCACACTTTGGGCCCCTTACTCCCACCTGAGCATGGTTCAAACCCTGCAGCCTACCTTGTTGCTGACCATGTCCATCCCTTCATAACTAGTGGACCATCTTCTGATGGAGACTTCCAGCAGCTCCATGTCTCAAAGCTCAGATCATCTCAAACTGGTTTCCTCAACATGGTGATGAGTTCACTGTACTCCAGTGACTTCCATCAGATCTCAGTACAATAGAGCATCTTTGGGTATGTTTGTCGTGATTTAAGCAAGGTGTACCTAATAATGTGGCCCTAAATGTACTGCAATATCTCCTGACTTCTTCATGAAACCTTCAGTATCATAGTTTAGTTTTGCTTCAGAGCTGTGAATGTGCCTTTGTTTAGACATGCCAGTGCAGTGGATCAGTGACAGCGTTGGGATCCATGTGCTCTAAAAAGAACATGTCCCTGCAGAAGTTGGCTGACCATCTCACCTCCCCCTAGGCTTCACATGTAGGTGTGAACCCTCTGATAAGGACAATAAGACCCTGCTCTGTTATGCAGTCTTGCGCTCTTTCTGAACTATGGAGAGAAGGGGACACAGCTCCTCTCTCTCAGCTCTCTCTCAGGATTTCTCAGCCTGTAGAAGAGACACAGAACCTGTCCAGTCTCTTCTCAGGAAAACAAACCTCAAGACTTCTTCCACAGTCCTGCTCAACGCAGACTGTAGCACCACATAAGCGACGTGAGAGCCTGCTTAAGGAACAGGAGTTTCAGTCCAAACAACAAGAAACAACACCACAGAGTAAGCATCAAGCTGCTAACTCAAGGGACATAGAAGCAACCAGTGGTCTTCAGAGCCAGAAGCTGAAGAGCCAGACAGCCTGAAACCCACTAGGAAACCACCAAACCTGCAGAACTGGACTTTGCAGAGCATCACCAAAAAGGACACCTTTTCCTTACATGGACTTGGTAGTGTAACTGGGCTTTACAGAGTTTAGCGTAGCATGGCTAAGCATAGGACTATTCAGTTTTTACAATCACTGCATTGATTTATTGAAAATGCTCTTTGAGTTTAAGCTATAGCTAACTGCTGTGTATTTTAACTTTACCACTTCATATTGCGGCATCAGCCTGAAACAAAGAAACCTTTCCTAACCTCCACCACTCCCCATGTGGTCCTGGTTGTAAATGCCTTTGAGCAGCCATCTTGTCTTTGTTCGTCAAACACACACCCACACGCACACACCCACACACACACACACATGCACCCCCACACACTTGTACATAGGACTTTGTTAGGTTAGATATTGTATGTTTTCATGTTTGGTTTGTCAATAAGTGATTTTGAACACAAAGTCAGTTGCTGGTCTGTTAATGTTGCATTAGAGTAAATCTTGCCAACCTCTTCTCTGCAGAACTCCAAATCCTTCAACTCTGACGGACAATTGATTGGGTAACTTTGGTTATTTTTATTAAGTTAATTATAAATCATCGTTCCAAATTGATAGTCAGTAACTTTTATGAGACTGACTTAGTAAATTGACTATCATTTCCCTTTATGGGTGGTGCCCCGAGGTAGATTCAATGTAAATTAAATCCCATTACTTAATGTAAATTATTATCAGTTATTTCTGATGGTCAGTATTATTATAGTCCGTGTAAAGCAAAAATAATTTGTGTTGTAAGTTTTTCATACCACAGAAACGTGTGTCATTGACCACTGAGCCAAATTTGAAAGATTAAAAAAAATGCTAAGTATATAAAATTAGGTCTCAAAATCATGAAAAAACAAGCACTTCTTTCTGCTGTGAAATGCTGGGGGCGTGTCAGTTAGAGGCGCTGGAACCACGCCCACATGCAGGAGGGAGCCGCCTCCGTCTACTGTACAAGGACGTGACCTACAGTAACAATAGGAGCTCGCGCTAGTAGCTTCGTCGGACGGACCCAGCCCTACCTGTTTGAGCCATCAGAGCCAGAAACTGACTCATGCAACAGTGACAGTAATCCAATACAAAATATATATAATTTTGAAAGGCTGACATTTTACAGCAATGATTACTCTTACTTATCATACTTCCTTCATACAGTTACTTTTCTGATAGTTAGTTTATTACCACAAGCTCCCCAATTACTCTGTCTGCCCAGTTTTTATCAGTTGTGAGGGATAATACCAGCTGTGGAGTAGCTTTAGCTGTGAAATAACTGAAACATGTATGCTGCATGCGCACAGAAAATGATAACTCACATACTGCCTCGGTCTGAGCTCGCTGCTCCTGTCTCCCTCTGTATGTAAGCAACTAATGTCCGTGGGAAAAAAAAACGCGCTCATGGCGCTAATTTTAGGTGTCCAATGGTCCATGTTTGACAATAAACACAAACGTAAAACCCCAGTCTACCTGTTTTTCCTTGTCATAGCTGTATTGGTGGCACAAAAAAATGATACCTGTAGTTAATCATTGTTCTGTCATATGGACTCCGCTCAGGGAATCAGGCCAAATCATGTCATGATTACGATGTAAAACCACAGCAAAAAGCATTTAATTGCCAGAATTCACAATATTTATAACATAAGCACACACTTACACTCTCTGGCGGGCACGTAATGCTAGTGGTGGAGATGAAAGCACCTGCTGCCGGCGGGATGGAGGGGGTCGGCGGCAGATACATAACGCCAGCGGCCGTGATGGTGGCACCTGCGGTCGGCGGGATGGAGAGGGTCGGCGGCAGATACATAACGCCAGCGGCCGTGATGGTGGCACCTGCGGTCGGCGGGATGGAGAGGGTCGGCGGAAGATACATAACGCCAGCAGCTGTGATGGTGGCACCTGCGGTCGGCGGGATGGAGAGGGTCGGCGGCGGATATATAACGCCAGCAGCCGTGATGGTGGCACCTGTTGTTGGTGGGATGGAGGGGGTCGGTGGAGGGTACATAATGCAGGCGGCCATGATGGTGGCACCTGCTGTCGGCGGGGCGGGAGGATGCAAGCTTTTGTAACTATGGGGGTAAAGTGGGCACTGCAGAGAGGGTGTTGGTGGTGATTTTGAGCTCTCCACAGTAGCTCCTCTGGACAAAATTGATCCACCGTTTCCTTACTTCATCGTCAGTAAGAAACTTAAATAAGCTAACGGAGCCGTTACCCTGCACGTTGTGGCATCCAGGAATGATGCACGAGCGACGTGGAAGAGACATGACTGGTTAGCTGACTGGTTGACTGGTTAGCTGGCTGCAAACTATCATAAAAGATGCTGTCCGAGGCTCAAGAGCGAGTGGGTAAACCACCGAAGCTAATGCACTGAATGTATTTATACCCCAGAAGCAGCAGGGGTGGGGTTATGCTACTGGTGGCCTCGTTACGTAACGCAACCATGATTTCTGACCTGCCCATTAAATCCTGAACACAGGAATTTTGAAAAAACAGCTTGTGAAGCCTAGCTCCACAATCATATTCTGAATGGTTGAATGGCTTTCACATTTTTTAAGGAAGTACATTTATGACCTATTTAATGTGTTTAGAAGAAAATGACTGAATTTGTTTTACACGGACTTTAAGTGACACAGTGAATAGTTGTCCACTGATCATAAATGCACAACAACAGCGCTGTTTGATTCCTGATTTTCTCCTCAGGTGAAGAAGTGTTTGGACTGAGCAGCGTCTTTGACTCCCGCCGCTTTGATCAGAATAGGGGGATATTAAAGCAGGCCATGTGCAGTGGGACCAGTTTGTCTTCCAGTCGGCTCCTCACCAACCTTAAGGAAATGTCAAGTGGCTCATGCCGCTAAGGGATACTTTCTCATCCGAGCGTCTCTCTGCTCTCGGGGCCGTTCAGGAGCGCTGTGAGAATACCAGAGGTTTCTGGGAGGGCACGAGGTTCGACAGGGGGCGTCTGCCGCTGATGGACGGGGACATTTCTGAGAAAAAGTCCCCGATTTATGGACAGAAGTGTCAGACAAAGGCCAGAGGACAGACGGGATTTATCACTTTAACAGATGAGACGGAGATTTTTAAGGCTAATGGTCAACCCTCAGCACTGCAGAGAAGGTAAAAAAGAAAGTATGAAGCTGAATGTCCTGAAAAGTGGACAAGAGAATAAAAGTTTAGGATCTTTATAAACAACTTATAATCACTTAGTTGTTTACTGATTTTGTACCTCTGCTGCCTTCTTCATCTGTTCGTCACAAACATAGCACTTGGGTTTACTTCATTAAAGTCCCCTCCTAAACAGCAGTGAGGGATTTCCCTCCACATAATCCTGGACTCCCCATCATTAAGGTTGTCTTATTTGCTCCTATAGATTCCCTCTGGTCTTCATTATCACACAGCAGTGGAAACTTGAACAAAGTGAACAATGAATTTAAACATCCGGAAATTCTTCAGACACTGCCTGCTATTTTCAGTTTAAACATCTGAAGACCAAAGTGAGGCAAAATAAAGGCTCCTCTCAGGTAAAAGTCAGTTTTACCTCCTCAAGAAGACGGCAGAGACTGAGAGGTAAAGTAAATGTTGGAGTATTTCAGCCTGCAGGTCCTCTATCGTCCAAGCCCTCTTCTGTAGACACTCTGTTCCTGTGGAGCCTCATGTGAACAACCAACTCAACGTCTTGAGCAATCATGATTGACTCTCTGTAGCTCACCCCTCTCTTCATGTCACTTGCTCGGGCTGAAGTTTATACAAAATGGCTGCTGACATTAGAACTCGCTCCCGTGGTTTGGAGATCTCAGACTTTCATCTTCCTGCAGATGAGGTGGATGTGATGGACCTTCAGCAGGCACTTGGGCGTTTTGCAGCTGAGCACCAAGTGACTTGGATGAGGGTCAGCATCTCCACGTCTGAGGCCATGGCTCTCTGCTGGAAAACCGGGGACTGCCCTATAGGTGCAGGGTGGGTCTGAAGTGAGTTCAGGTATCTCATGGCCCTGCCGTGAGCGAGGGCTGTCCTGGAAGAGGGAGCTTCGGCTGGAAGGGGAAGCTTGCTTGAACTTTCACCTTTTGTCTTTCCTTCATTCTAACCCTCACAGACGATCATGAGTGCGGTGTAATGACCAAAATAAAGAGACCATGTTGAAGTCAGGTATCTCAGGACAGCAGCGAGGCTCAGCCTGAGAGGGCCCCGAGCACAGGCGTCCGGTCAGATCTGAGTCAAAGCCAAAGACACAGAGACAGTAAACTGTAAAACATGGCTCTGCTGTTTGTGTGAGACCCAAGTGTTTACCTTCAACTTTTCCATGAAACCCTGAGAGCGGTGTTATCGATGCGTTCTAGCCTCGGCTCTGGCTCTGTCCGGCAGCCTGGAGTGACAGCAAAATCACAGATCACTCTGTTAAGGCAGCGTGCAGCTTCAGAGTCCCTCTCTGCCCATTTTCCCACCACGAACCCTTCCACCAGGGAAAATCTGACCCGTGCGAGGGTTTCAGAGCCAGACAGGATAATCTGACATGCTCTAAGATGACACCCCCCCTCAACCCCCACCCCCTTCCCATCTCCACTCGGGGTGCCGAGCTTGCACAAATGAGACACACTTTGAAAAATAAGCTGCTCATTTGGGACTGAGTGGATTCAGATGGTTGGCCGCTGCTCAAAGGCACAGTGGGGGGGGTCAGCTTATTATTTCAGTGGATACGAGGTGCTGATGTTCTCCGTGTTTTCTCAATCAAAAGCCAGAGAGGACAGTGCCAGCATCCACAGGTTTGAACTTCTCCATCTGTGCAGCCCGTGTCTTCATGGTCTGGTCCTGAAGTCCAGTGATGGGCCAAAAACTTAAAGCAGAGAAATAACAGAAGCCCAAGGTCCTTGATCCGTGTTCTTGAATCAGAGAGAGTCTGATTGATGTTGAACTGCTGGGACATCATATTAACAAGCTGTGGGTGGAATAGCGCCCACTGACCTTGACTTTTGACCTCCAGCATCTTAACAGTTTTATAATGAGTCAGAGTGGGCATTCAGAGGCAAATCTGTTAAAAATCTGCAAAGTATTTTCCAGATATTCTTGAGAAGCTACAACCCAATGACCCTGACATTTGTCTTATGACCTTTAAACATTTTATCCCTAAGACATGGACATTTAAAAAGAGAAGAAAATCCCTCACAGTTTTCTACAGACTCAAAACTTGAAGGTCAGATGGACAGAGAAGCAGCCACAATCATGAGGTGCAGGGCTGGTTGTCACCAGCGTGAGGGCATAACAAGTCAAACTGACGTTTCACTGAAGACAAACAAGTTTTGTTCTCTCTGGAGGAAAAGCAAGAGTGACACCTAAATTAAACCAGAAACATGTTCCTTCTGTCTCAGGCTCTAAATCCAGCTGCAGCATGCTCATAATTTTCATATCTGTACAGTTTTTCCTTTTAAAGGTCATGAGGGCTGGAGCCAATCCCAGCTGACATTGAGTGAGAGGAAGGGCTAAACCCTGGACTGGTCACCAGCCAATAATAGGGCTGATATACAGAGGGAGATAAATATTACACCTACAGACACAAGGTTATGCTGAGAACAGATCTAACCACTGCACCATGACCCCTTTAAAGGGGGTAAAGGTCACAGTGTTCACCTCATGGTTCAGGCCTTGAGTAGTGTTTCCTCTGGAGCTCGAAGTCCACCTCGATTTTGGCAGATAACGTGGACAGATGTCTTCCTCCACTACAGGCCAACATCAGACCGCTACTCATTAAATCAGCAGGTTCTAAGGTTTCTTCCAGATGAAGTCACTCTGGGGAAAAAGTGTGAGGATCTGCAGCCTGACCTAAAACCCTTCAGCCTCCAGACCACAGACCTCAGAGCAGAGCTTTCTGTCAGAGCACTCTGAGTGAATGGAAGGAGTGAACATGACTCTTGTGGCCACAGTGTGACCACATCAGCATCTTCAGGAGATGGACATATTTGTAAAAATCAACACCTCAGGATGACGAAGAACTTCTGTCCCATGATTTAACTTTTTGGATCAAAGGAGCTGTGCAGGCCTTGTGATCCATCAAAGATGGGGTGCTGGGAGAGATGGAGATCAGCCCTTCAGAGCCGCTGAAAATGTCAGAAATATGTGAAACCTGTTTCTGACAGATCTGACGATTGTGGAGTCCAAACAACTAAAACTCCCCATGATGGACTTCTCCTTAAGGAGCAGTTTTATGAGACATCATTTTGCTCAGACTCCACAATAATCAGAGCAGCCATGTCAGCAGAGTGAGGCTTCCATCTGCTTTGACAGTTTGTATTAGAGTTCAGTGTTTAAAGTGATCTCTGGAGTATTCACTCTGCCTGAGTGCTCTAACAGATTTAACTCTTTTGTTTCTTCTGTTAGACCTGACGCACTCTGAGATGCCCCACAACAGCAGGAAACTCCAGGACTTTAGCTTAAGGTGCGTTCACACCAAACGCGACCCGGGCGACCTGGGCTACCACTTGTCATGCAAAGTCAATGCACAGTCAGGATGTGGCGGGGCCGGCCCTGACGCCATGCAGCAGACGCGATCTGGGTGACTTGTTCGCTTTGGACATGCGACCAGGTCGTGTTGCTCGGTCGCCAAAGTTGAAAAATTTGAACTTCTCAGGTGACATCGTGTGTGGCTGTACTGCAACAGCCAATCAGCATTGTTGTTGTTGTTGTGTGTGTGTGTGTGTGTGTGTGTGTTTTGCAGTGGATGTATGCCGGCAGAGGAGAAGGGTTTGTAGGACGAATATATGAGGGAAAAAAGAGGGAGGGGGGAAAGAGCAAGTCAGCGGAGGGGTCAGTTACTGAACCTCACTTCACGTTGTACTGGAGACACAGACGACATGGTGACAGTTAACAACTGTTTTTATTCCAGCTCACATTAGAGTGACAAGCCATGTCCGTGTGGGAATGTTAGTCAGTGAGGAGATTAGTTCTGCCTTATTCAACAGAAGTGGTGGTTCCTATACAAACAAATATATGAAGTATGATATGTTATGATCGCAGTGAGACTTGAGCTGGCGTGAGGTCACTGAGCCATGCAACGGTGACAAAATGAACAATTTATGGACAAGTGACGCGACTTGGGTGTGTGATGCGATCTCGGTTGCCAAGTCACATTCGGCGTGACATCAAAACTCAGTTTGCTCTCAAATACAAAGAATGGAGTCTATTTCCATTTTGTAAAGACTGAAGTTAACCCTTTCCCCTCAAAATCTCTGAACAAGCCCACAAGTTTATCCAGCATTCTTCAGGGTGGCATCAGAAGATTATCAGCTTGTGAAAATGTCCACTGATGGAGAAAAGCCATTTAGCACTTTTACCTTCATGCAGGGGGAACTTTGCTCACTCATTGTTCGGGGTGGCTCAGTTTTGAGAGTTGTTCATCCATCGATCAGAAGGTCGAGGGTTTGAGCCCAACTCCTGCTGTCCAGTGCTGATGTGTCACTGGGTCACTGCTGTGGCGGAGGGGTGTATATGGGCATTAGTTTATACTGATGGGCTCCTTCCAAAGAAACCTCAAACAGTGAGTGGATGGGTGTGAAGGGGTGGCAGTGACTCAGAGTGTAAAGCACTTTGAGGCTGGATCCAGCCCCAGTTTACATTGGTTGAGAATCTTGGCAACACCTAAGTGCATCAGCCAATCAAAAGGCTGACGTATAAGCTCTGTTTCAATTTGGGGCAAGATTCCTTCAAAGGACTTGTTCTTCATTGTGGCAACCACTTTAAATAAGAAGGTCTGGACATCTCCACTTATTCTGCCCATCACTCATAGTTTGTTAATCTGCACCATCAATAACTGCATCAGAACTAAAGCCACTGTAACAGTACTATAATTATAGATCATTTGAAGTTTAATGGCCTAAGATCTGACATTCAAATCATTTTACTTGGATACTTTGAATCTGTCGGTATGTTGGGACAAAAATCATCCCCTGGATGGATCTTTTGGGGGAGGAAGCATCTTTTAGCAGCATTTCAAGGGGTTATTGAAATATGTGCCTCTGACAAGCCACTGTAGTAGTTCTAATCTGAAAATGCCCCTGTCAGAAGACACAGCCCCTGAATTAGGACACAGCAACTGAAACTAACATTCACACTTAAGAAATGTCAATAGTAATCCACTGGAATCGTTCAGTCTCTACTGTATATGTTCTCCTCTATAGATGGTTTAAAGACTTACCTTAAGACCTTAAACACTCATGTGTGCAGATGGTTAGTGTTGGGGCAGAATCACCACCACCAGAGGGACAAAGAAGGATGCAGCGTACATGCCAGGCCAGTGCCTGATGCTTTTTTACATGTGTGTAAAGAGCAGTAAGGTGTAAACATACAAAAACAGCAGACTGTACCAGTGGACGATCAGGTAGGATTGCTGATAGATAGATAGATAGATAGATAGATAGATAGATAGATAGATAGATAGATAGATAGATGGATGCTTTCTTGATCCTGAGGGAAATTCAAAGCATCCAGTAGCAGGTTACAAGACGAACATGACATAAGACAATTTACAGATTGACCCCAGGAAATAGTAATAATAATAGTATCCCCCTCCCCAACATAATGTTTTAACCCCAAGACAAATTAAAAAAATATCCTAGGTGAGTACAAACTTGTGCAGTTAAGAGACTATACACATACTGTGTAAAAACCTGTGCAGGGATTAAATTAGCAAGTAGGGATAAAATTAGCAAATTGACAAGAATGTGCAAAAGAACCAGTGTGGAGATAAAATTAACAAGTATAGTGCAAAATGTGTCTCAGAATCTCTGGTATTTCTGGGTGCTGACAGCCTTATGGGTTATTTCTGCACGGCCTATGATTGGAGGCTCTCACCTCATACAGGCAGCCCTGGTTCAGTCTCAACCTGCAGTTCCTTTTCATCGTGTCTATCCTCACTCTTTAGCCCAACTTTCCAACTCCATCCATTGCTTCTGACAATTAAGGTAAAAGGGCCAACATTAAAATACAAGAAAAAATAGTCTCAAATGTTGATTTTACTGACACATGCATCATACTGTCACTTAGTATCCAAAAAAAGATCTGAAAATATATATAAAAATCAGCCAAATACGAACCAAAAAACAGCCAAAAGACTGTTAAAGTATTCCTGAGAAAGAGAAAAAACTGCCAGGTGGTGAAAATAAGCAGCCAAAACAAGGATCTGAATCCAAAGACACCAAAACATGTTCAAAACAAGAAAAACTTTGGCTGTAAGCACCACTGAATGGGCCTGTGCACACTCACAGACCTCAGGCATGGAAAACATCAGGGTGCAGTGGCAAAGATGCAGAAGGACCTGCTGTGGTCAGATAGCTCTAAAGTCTTTTGGACTCGACTTGAAGTCAGAACATAAAGAAAGAGTCATGTTAACCAGCATCAGCAGAGGTCCTACAGAGGATGGGGCTGTGACAGATATTCATGTCCAAACACATGATGACCACAAGCTGCTCTTCGTTTAGACGATGTAGTCCTCAATGAGTCAGTGTGCTGCTCCTGATGATGTTAGAGCATGGTCTCATCCTTCTGTCCTGAACCATCCTTTTATATAAATACAATAAGCCCCTGAGAAAAGGAGTGAGCTCCTCTTCCACCTTTTGAATGATAACATGAGAATCTCAGGTAATATACATAACAGTAAAACACTGAAATGATTGAAACATGTCTGATGTTAGTGTTGGTGCTTGTTTCTGCGTAAACACCTCTTCTCATTCTTCAGCACTTTCTCACACTTGTCACTCATTGCAGGCTCTCTCTCCCTCTCTCTTTCCCTCTGGCTCGCCCGCCCTCCTCTCCCTATTCAAACAGGCCTGACCACAATAGTGGAGAGCGCAGCCATGATTAAATGGTACACAGGGACCAGGAGGAATAGCTGTGGTCGATGGCTTGGCTGGAGGCCGAGAGCCGAGGCAGGCCTGGGACAGAGTCTTGCTTTTAATCACAGAGGGAGATAATGGCTGCCATACGCTGCCGCCACCAACTTTGTTTTTCCCACAATCCAGCCGCCAGGACACAATCCAGCCGCCAGGACAGCTCCTCCATCAGCTCTGGATGTCTGATTTCAGTCTGTGTTTGTCTTTAAAGACGGCCCATGTTCATCGATGTATATCTATATTTGTTGTCCAAACAGAGCAGGAGGGTGTTTGATTTAATCATCACCATGCTGCTCCAGAAAACCCTTTTCATCCACCAGTCTGGCTTTAGGAAACCGTTATCATCCTCATCCTCAGGCTGGAACACATAGGTCTTCATCCCTCTCTCTCATCGTCCTCACAGGTGCATCCTCCTCCCTGTCAGTCCGTCTCTGATTTAAGGTCTCCTCTTTCTCTTTTGTCTGAGTGGCACAAATAAGCTCACCAAGTCCTCCTCATGGTCCTCCATGTTGTACTTAAGCAGTCCTCTTCAGTATCTATATGTGACTTTTTCATGGTGCTGCCTCTTGCAGGTTAGGAGGAACATGGCTGAGTCACTTCCTTCATACCAGCGTAAACATGAGGAGAGTCACTGTGTCACGTGTCTGCCGTCCACAGAGGCAGAGGCAGCAGGGCAGTAAAAACACAGCTGAGCATTTCTGTTAAGATCATTGAGATCATCGAGATCATTGAGCCTTGTGCAGTTTATTGTTCCCAGAGTCTGAACTGAACTGGGAAAGAAGACCTTCAGATTCTCAGCACCTTTTGCGTGGAATAATCTGCAGACTGAATTTAAGCTGCAAAATTTGGTGTCTCTGAATGTTTTTAAATCTGCAGTGAAAACTCTGGAATACAGACTTTCTGGGTGCCACTGTTTTAATTGATGACTTTTATTGCTTCCTCACTCATTTGCACTGTATTTAGTCTGTGTGTCTGTTTGATGAAACTGTGTGTCGTTGCAATTCTTGGTCAGGTCTCCCTTGAAAAAGAAATCTTCTGATCTCAATGGGACCAACCTGGTTAAATAAAGGTTAAATAAAATAAAATAAAATAACAGTGAGTGAGAAGAGTCATGATGGAGGGTTAAACCTGCCACCGTCTGTCTGTTTGTAAAAAAAACATTATTATGGTACTGTTCATCCATTTAATGCTGGTGTCACATGATCACTTACTCATGTTTAATCTGAAGCTGCTAAGAGAAGAAGAGCAGAGATGATAGCACTACATCAAGAACTGAAGCTTGGAAAGTTCTGGTCAATAATTATTAGTATCAGTACAGTGCCATGAAAAAGTATTTGCCCCCTTCCTGATTTCTTACTTTTCTGCATATTTGTCACACTTAAATGTTTCAGATCATCACACACATTTTAACATTAGACAAAGATAACCTGAGTAAATACAAAATGCAGTTTTTAAATGATGATTTTATTTATTAAGGGAAAAAAGCTCTCCAAACCTACATGACCCTATGTGAAAAAGTAATTGCCCCCTGAACCTAATAACTGGTTGTGTCACCCTTGGCAGCAATAACTGCAATCAAGCGTTTGTGATAACTGGTGATGAGTCTTTCACATCACTGTGGAGGAATTGTGGCCCACTCTTCTGTGCAGAATTGTTTTAGCTCAGCCACATTGGAGGGTTTTCGAGCATGAACTGCCTGTTTAAGGTCACACCACAGTCTCTCAATTGGATTTAAGTCCGGACTTTGACTCGGCCACTCCAAAACCTTAATTTTATTTTTTTTAAGCCATTCAGAGGTGGACTTGCTCGTGTGTTTCGGGTCATTGTCCTGTTGCATAACCCAAGTGAGCTTGAGCTTGAGGTCACGAACTGATGGCTGAACGTTCTCCTTCAGGATTTTCTGGTAGACAGCAGAATTCATGGTTTCATCAATCACAGCAAGTCGTCCAGGTCCTGAAGCAGCAAAGCAGCCCCAGACCATCACACTACCACCACCATGTCTGACTGTTGCTATGATGTTCTTTTTATCAAATGCTGTGTTGTTTTTACGCCAGATGTAACGGGACGCACACCTTCAAAAAAGTTCAGCTTTTGTCTGGTCAGTTCACAGAATATTTTTCCAAAAGTCTTGGGGATCATCAAGATGTTTTTTGGCAAATGTGAGACGAGCCTTTGTGTTCTTTTTGGTCAGTAGTGGTTTTGGCGTTGGAGCTCTCCCATGATGCCATTTTTGCTCAGTCTCTTTCTTATTGTTCAGTCATGAACTCTGACCTGACCTGAGGCAGGTGAGGCCTGCAGTTCTTTAGATGTTGTTCTGGTTTCTTTTTGACCTCCTGGATGAGTCGTCGTTGAGCTCTTGGTGTAATTTTGGTAGGTCGACCACTCCTGGGAAGGTTCACCACTGTTCCCAGTTTTCTCCATTTGTGGATAATGGCTCTGACCGTGGTTCACTGGAGTCCTAAAGCCTCAGAAATGGCTTTGTAACAGACTGATAGATTTCAATCACTTTGTTTCTCATTTGTTCTTGAATTTCTTCGGATCGTGACATGATGTGTTTCTTTTAGAGATCTTGCAGCCTACTTCACTTTGTCAGACAGGTTCTGTTTAAGTGATTTCTTAATTCAACAGGTCTGACAGTAATCAGGTCTGCGTGTGGTCAGTGAAATTGAACTCAGCTTTCACAAAAATTTGCTTAATCACAGTTAACTCATGATTTTATGTATTTACTCAGGTTATCTTTGTATAATAACATTCGTGTGATGATCTGAAACATTTAAGTGTGACAAATATGCAAAAACATAAGAAGGAGGCAAATACTTTTTCACAGCACTGTACATGCTCGTAAACAGGTCGGAGTTTACTGGTGCAGATACAGGGGACAGTAAGAACCTCTGTAAAAGCTGACAGTTTGTTATTAAAATATTCATCAGGTCGACAATAATGCAGGAAGATTTTTGATCTTGACATATTCATTTTATTTTACTCTCAGAAAATGTGGAATCAGAATAAGCTGTCGTGTTTCTGCTGAAGTGTTGGTTTGAACTGATCCTGTCACTGCAGTGCTCCACCAGAACAACAGTCAAAGATCAGAGAAGAGCCATCTGAGGAGAGGGTACTCAGCTGAGGCGGAGTACAGGGCTTTATGAGCTTGTTTGTCCACTGACTGAGGCATGAGTAAGACATAAATGTCCTCTGCTGTCATTCTAACATACTATGGATCAACAGTCCATACCTGAGACGAACTAAGGGACTGGCTGTCGCCCCCGTGCTGTGCAGCAGACCAACCACAAGACCTCCAGTCTGCATTGTTTCAGTGTGCAGTTTGATGGATTTTGGGGATGTGCCCATCAGGCTGCAGGGCTGCCCATTGGTTTAAAGCAAAGGTTACAGCTTAGCTTTGACCAAGTAGAATACTGAACCTTTAAAGGCTAGGGGAAATAACCTAACAGCTGACCATCTTGCGAAGCTCTATGACGATTGTGCTTGGTCCAAAGCTGCATGGCCCACTCAGAATCCTTTAGAGATGAACAGTTTTTTTTTTCTGATCTGGACCACGTTTCTTTATTAAAAGAAAAACAAATACTGAAAGCTTTTGTCCATAGAATGGATATTTTCACTCCACTTCTGACATGTTTGGTGAGAGTTTGTCCCACAAAGTGGCTCACGTCTTCTTTACACTGCAGCAGTAGCAACCGGCGACTACATTATCTGATTGGCCTGTGATAAATGTGATCATCCAATCACCTGCTGGATATGCTTTTAAAAGGCTCTGTCCACTCCCAACTTTTTCTATGGGCTGTTGGAACTAGTGAACTTTATTTTGATATCAAACGGTTGGTCTGATTTGTCAGGTTCAGGGTGAGGAACTTGACCAGGAGGAGCTGGAAGGTGTCAGTGAAGAGTATGGACATAAACTGACAGGTAATACAAAGCTCTTCCTTCAGCTCAAAGCTCTTCCGTCTTTTGTTAACAGTAAATAAGACATTGCCTTACACTGAGTCACTCAGACTCTACTCTTATTGAACTGGATTTGAAATTCATCAGATTTTCACAAGATTCTCATGAAAGCTTTGAATGATTCTGTCACAACAAACAGACTGAAGATGGCCGCTGAGGCTGACCTGACCTGATAACACAGAGCAGGGAGAGGATCCTGGTGCTGCAGCCTTGGGGTCTTCTGTCTGACCTGAAACACTCGCTCTTACATACTCACTCCTCATCTTCTCACTCCAGATCAGCCTCTGGAACAATCCTGGAGTTCATTTCCACTGACACTTGCAAATTTGCCCTAAAGGAAAACTTATGAGTCCATGCTAACAGCTTTTATAATCAGAGTTCACACTGCTGTTGTCCCTCTGTGGTGATTCCTCTAAAAACACTCGTGGGTGGTGTTGAAACTAAAGTGCCTCCTGGTTTCTCTTTTTCCAGCCGTGGTCCTCAGAGGCCGAGCCGCTGGAGAACAGCTGCTTCCAGTTAGCGCAGCGCTAACAGTCGGCCGCGCTGCAGCCATTGTTTGAATATTGAAAAACCACATCAGAGCAGGTGGGTTACCAAACACCAGAGCAGGACTCGCAGGTCTTACAGGCTTTCATTTTTACCAGAGAACAACTTTGTGAGCCAGCGCTGAAGTGAGGTGGAGCAGAGCGGACAGGATTATGAAGAGTTAACTTCAGACTGTGAAGATGGTTTCATTAAGTCTTTGTTTTTACACCAAACTGCAGACAGTCTCTCATGTTTCAGCTTGTGTGCTTTCCAAGCGCAGCTTTAGTCTCACAGGGCCCCGAGAGAATACTGAGGCCCCCATTACCCTGTTGGCTAAAAGAAACCAGAGAAGCTAAACAGGACACATGGAGGCTTTCTTAGGGACTTTTAGGAGCATGAACATCTCCAGTCATGTTTAACACAAAGTAGGAGCACTTTCTCAATTACACAAATACACTCATGGCCACTTTATTAGGTATGCCTCTCTAGTCCTAGGTCCCCTTCACCCTCAGAGTTCCTCCATTCTTTGTAGGAGCTGAAACATCCCTCAGAAATGTTGGTCCATATCTGCTGAACATACAGGATGAGAATCTCCTGCTCCACCACATCCCAAAGCTGCTCTATTGGATTGAGATCTGGTGACTGTTGAGGACACTGGAGTCCAGTGAAAAAAACAGTGTGAGAAGATCTGAGCTTTGAGACATGGAGCTGCTGGAAGTTTCAATCAGAAGATGGTCTACTGTGGATGTAAAGGGATGGACATGGTCAGCAACAATACTCAGGCAGACTGTGGGGTTCAAACCATGCTCAGGTGGGACTAAGGGGCCCAAAGTGTGCCAAGAAAATGTTCCCCACACCATCACAGCACCAGCAGCAGCCTGAACCACTGATCCAAGGCAGGATTGATCCATGCTTTATGATGTTCACACCAACCTCCGAGCCTACCATCTGAATGTGGAGCAAAACTCATCAGACCAGGAGACACTTTTACAATCTTCTGTGGTCCAGTTTTGGTGTGAACTGCAGCCTCAGTTTCCTGCTCTTAGCTGACAAGAGTGGCACCTGGTGTGGTCTTCTTCTGCTGTAGTCCATTTGCTTCAAGACTGAGTGTGCTGTGTTCAGAGATGGTCTTCAGCAGACCTCGGATGCAATGAGTGTTTTTTTGAGGTCCTGTTTAAGTGGCCAGAGAGAGGATTTTCCAACATTATGAAGGTTGGAGAAGAATATGAGATGTTTCTTTGGTTCCTGTAAACTTTATTCAGTCTCTCTGAAGTTACTGACAAACTCCTGAAACAGTGTTTTTCTCTGTAGGTTGCAGATCAGAGGATCATTAAGTGTCTATCCTTTTGAGTATTTTGGTTTAATTTATGGAAATGTTATCCGTTCAAATACATGGCAGTAGAGTGTAGAACACTGTGAACCACAACAGACGTCAATGGCTCCGATGCCTTTGTTCACTCTTTAAAGGAGCCTATTAGATTGTGGAGGTCCTCCACCTTCTCAGGCTTAGACCTGTTCCACCCTAGGTCTGCCAGTCCCTCTATAGACCACATAACAGAGACACTATTCAATGTTTGTGGAGAGTTTATGAACACTAGTAAATGCCAGTAACATTCATATCACAGTGAAAATTCACAAACGATCAGCAGAGTTGATCTAAGTTCATCTCAGGTGTACAATGACCAAAGCTGTCAAACACCTGAAGGGATACAACTTCTCTGCTGGAGATCTGCTGATGTACTTTGAACTATGAGTCCCGTATTTGCCCAACATTGCCACCAGAGACGAATGCAGCAGAGGGTAGTGCATGGAAGCAGAGGTCAACTCTCAGTGCCATTTAAAAGCTTGCTGAAACATCACTGTTACCCAACTGACATCAGCTTAATTCTTCGTGACCGAGCACAACACGGCTCACCATTTTCCAACATCAGTGTGTTGGTCCTGCTTTATGCCATGTTTATGCCACAACTATGCCACATTATTAAGGCTGTTTTCGAAATGCAGAGTAATAATCTCACTCTGTTTCTTTAATTTGCACAATAGTGATAAACCTCGAAACAGTAACTGCTGCTGTGCACCTCCTTCAAGTACATGGTCCACCAACTCCTTGCAATGTCACCAGTTTTAATTTATTTTATTTAAGTTCATTCTTTCATCAGTCTAATTTTATTCTATTCAGTAGTTTATTTTTTCTTCCCATTGCATAGTTTAAATGCTGAACTGAAGCCTTAATCTTTAAAGCTCTGTGTTTATCATGCTGAGGGAACCATGTGAGCTGCTACTGACACCTGAATTTCCCTCAGGACCCATAAAGCGTTAATCTATCCATCCATCCATCCATCTGTCTGTCTATCTATCTATCTATCTATGTATCTAGAGACAGTTCGGGGTTTGAGACAGTACCTGTCACTGGTCAAGTTTGCACCCTTGGTAGGTGAAGTGATGTACATCATCCTTAAGTCTTTATTTATATGTGAAGGGATGTTGCAATATTTTGTGCCTTGGAGCGGTGCAATATCATCAGTTATGTTCGAGTGAATGTCCAAGTTGTGAGTGAACACTTTTAAGGAAGTGTGTGTGTGTGTGAGTGTGTGGCCTTTGCATGTGCTAAATCTATGTAACTTCATCTTTTTTTGCTTTTTAGCTTGGATCATTACAGACTAATATTCACATTCAGTAAATGACGGTGTCATCGTCATGTCAATCAATCAATCAATCAGTCAATCTTTATTTGTATAGCTCCAATTCATAACAAGTGTTATCTCAAGACACTTTACTATAGAGCACAAAGCTCTTCATATTATGGATACACATATATGCATAGATACATATATACATATATAAAAACACATATACATATATATACAAATATATACATCCAACACCCAACATGAATCCATATAGCCAATCATGAATCCCTCCATCATGGCGGCAAGAAAAAACCTTCTGTTAAGCAGCAGGAAATCTTGAATGTGGACCCCAGTCTCATGATGAACAGCAAATCCACACGATGCTGTGTTGGGTGTGTGGGCAAAGGGAGGGAGGTAAGTGGAGACAAGTGGACTAAAGTAAGAACTAAAGCTAGTGACAGATCAATGGACCAATCATAGACCTGTCGTCGTCAAATTTGTTTCTGCTGCAAACAAATCTATTAGAGGAGGGTCCTCATGTCTGTGTGGTTGTGGTGATAATTTTATAGAAGTATAATCAATAAAAGTCTTACTGAAAATAAGAATTTATGGTAGTGACAAACTCATGGGTGCCCAGACCACAAGTGCATCCCTACCATATTTGTCTCCGTTAAGTATAAATGTATTAATGGTAGACCTCTTGAGATGTGACACCTCATTTTCAAGAGGGATCTCATGTCCATGTGGATCTAAAGATAGTTACTATAGATGTATCAACCATGGATAGAAAGATCATGTTAATATCTACATTAACAGCCATAATGATTATGAACTGGAATGAGATGGCCAAATATGTGTTATGTCTGTAATTGTAGTTATTGAGGCTTCATGACTCCACAGCAGCAGGCAGTCTACACCAAGGATCCCAGACCACCTACAAGACCAGAGCCAGAGACGAGTACAGGAGCAAACAGAAAGGGGCAGAGGCAGATATGGAGAGAGAGTGTGAGAGAGAGAGGGATAGAGCCCAGTGTGCCAGATCCCCCCGGCAGTCTAAGCCTATTGCATCTTAACTATGTGTCTAAACTATGGACTATGAGCTGGTCCCTAACTGAAAGCTTTATCAAAGAGGAATGTTTTAAGTCTAACCCTAAAGGTAGAGAGGGTGTCTGCCTCCTGAACCGTGGTCGGTAAATGGTTCCAGAGAAGAGGAGCCTGATAACTGAAGGCTCTACCTCCCAGACTACTTCTAGAGACTGATGGAACCACGAGCAGGCCAGCATTTTGGGAGCGTAATGTTCTAGAGGGGTTGTACGGCACTACAAGCTCTTTGAGCTTGTTTACTTCTTGCCAGCAACTTGAAATTTGACTCAATGTCGCCGGCTTTTGCCCCTGGGATACACCTAACTATGCCCGCTGACTTCGCTATCTTCACGTTTCTGACTATGGAGTCACCAATTATCAGAGTTTGTTCCCCGGCGGGCGGGTCGCTGTCACCGAGGGGAAAATACCTGTTCGAAACGTGAACTGCATGGTGGGGTAGCGAGTGGGTCTTCGACTTACGGCTATGCTTGCCACGGACAGTGACCCAGTCATTACAAGCCGGGGGAGAAGCTAAGCTAGCGCTAGCATGACCCGCACTGGCTACATCCTGCTGGCTAGTAGTGCGGAGCCGCTCCTCCAGATCAGTGACCCTCGCCTCCAGAACCAAGAACAAGCTACACTTCAGACAATTACCACTATCGCTAAAGGACGATGAGGAGTAGCTAAACATCTGACACATAGGGCAGGAGAGAACAGGAGAGGAGAGAGAAGCCATACTTAGCGGCTTAATGCTAGGCTAGGCTAAGCTAAGCTAGGAGCAGAAGAGAGTAGAACTGAATTACACCACCTCAGAGAAGCGAGAGTGCTTTTACTAAACCTTAGTACGTTTGATCGAACGTTAATCAAACACAAGTGTGTTCAAGGTTTAAATGTCAAATATTCAGCAGTTATAATTAGCGTTAGCAGAGCAGAGAAAGAGCACACTACAAACAGCGATACAGTATGAAAACAGGAAATGACGAATATGCTGACCAGGAAGTGATGAATCCATCATGTGTCAGTGATTATTCCTGCAGCCTGCTGGTCCTCTGAGTCGTTAGAGAGCAGATTAATTTAAAACATGTTTGGACAGTCTGGTTGTCCATCTTGCTCCATTGACCCTGGCAGAAGTCCTGAAACTGTGGACTCTGCAGTAGCATCTGTCTGTGGGCCCCCAGCTCACAGCAGCACATGGTGAACTGTGGGTGTGTTTGGTCGGCTGTGCTGTCTGCTGCTGAATCTGAATGACTTCATGGAGAGCAAACAGACATCTGCTTCTGGGTGCTGGTATCCAGGCACCAACGTGTGCAAAAGAAGTCCAACTCTTCATGTGGGACCAGAGGTATTTCTGGAAATGTTCAGGTTATGGTTTGAAGTCAAAGTGTTATTGGCCCTTTGCTCCATTATTTGAGTATTTTCATGAATTTCAGTTCTTTTACAGCATTTTCTTGTACATGAATTTTAAAGAACTTGAATCCTAAATGATGATGATGATGATGAAGAAGACCACAAACTAGCAACAATCTTAATATAGGTCCTTAAGTGATAATGTCCATGGATGATAGATGTTATTTGCCTTCATTATTGTAAAATATGGACATTTCTTTGTTTAAAAAAGACATAAATTCAGAATATGCAGTAAAAATCTGTCCAGATGAACAAGCGTGTCAAAGTCTGGTATGTCAGCAGCCCACAGGACGGCTCACCTGTAATGTATGCAGGCCCCTCCAAGTTTCTTCTCAAACTTTCAGGAGAAGAAAAGGAGGATAAGAACTTTTTTCAGAAATGATGAAAACCAGGATCAGGTATTAATTCACCTCTCACTCCTAATTCGGATGGGAACGTGGGGCGACCCTGTTAATAACCGCAGAACGCTGAAAACGAGCAGGCGAAGGGGGGGCAGCCTGTGAGAAGAATAAAATTTCCATGGCTGATCTGCTGGAGCAGTTGTCGGAGGTTAAGGTGAAGGCCAATCCAGCTGTAAGAGGGGCCAGGATTAAAGTCTTTGAGATATGGATCCGGGGGCTCTCAGGCTCTCAGTACCAGGGCTTAAGTACCGTATCCGTGGACAGACGGATCAATAACCCTCGCCTTTCTTTCCCTCCATCTTCAAGGAGATTTTAGGCAGAGCCTTCACGGGGTCCTCTCCTCCTGCCCCTAATGACATGGTGGGAGCCGTGATCGGGGCCGAGGGCTTCGATCCTGCGGATCACAGGGGGCTGCAGAGAGAGCTGTAAGTCTGTATGGTTTATAACGAACATGTCTGCAGAATCATTCTTATTTCACGTGTCATAAAACGTACAGAACATGAGCTTTTAAAGCACAATAAACCTGTACAGCCTCGGCCTAAGAGGAGAAGGAAAGGATTTAGGGTGAAGGAGTTTTTGTCTTGCTGCACAGAAGGATTCAGTTTTTACTGATTTAGAGGGTCAGCCATGGTTTCATCAGATTTTAAACCCTAATGAGCAAATATAATGAGGTTTGATATGAAGACGAAGACATGATCTCTGAAGAAACTACACTCTATGATTATTATTTCTCCTCCTCATGCAGAAAATAATCCTTTGACTTTATCAAATCACATGAAAGTCCACAAACAAATGCTGGTTAATTCAACGCAGCTTAACTTTAACTTTATTTATAGAGCACACTAAATACAAACAGAGTTTGAGCCGCAGTGCTGTACAGCAAGGAAATTTAGCATAGAATTTGACAAGAATTAATAATAATAGTGAGATAAAAATGTGGCAGACAAATTAAAAGACAGATTAGCAAAGTAGTAGCACCTTTGTTTCTGGACAGCAAAAACACATTACACACAGACTTCCACACACATGAGAACCCCAACGACCACAGACAGCAGCATGCCAGCAGCTACAACGGCCAACAACATACACTCACAAACAGACACAGATGCACAATAGAGAAATCTAAAACAGTGTCATATTTGTGTCATAAATGAGAGGATGAGGATGTCAGACTCTGTCACAGCCTGTATCATCAGACAGAGCAGAGGCTGTTTGCAGCAGTGAAGAAACTCTGGACAATTCACAGATTCATTGTAAACCAAGATGAACAGCTGCTGTATATTGTGCAAATATCATTTTAGCTTGACAGTTAAAACCCTGTTAATTAGCTTAAATACTGTGCTTTGTTTATTTAAAACATGCCGGTAGACTTCAGACAAAGGAGCTGAAATGTTGCTTTTCATGTTCTGTGTGTGCTTGTTGAACAAGTGGAGTGATAAAGAACTTATGAACTGTTCAGTGTTTTAATACACTCACCTAATCGTGATCCTCAGAGCTCTATATGTGTGTGTGAGCGGCAGCAGTCACGTCGGCAGAAACGGACCAAACCACTGCAAGGATCGCTTGGGGGGGGGGGATCTTTCAATAGTTAAAGTTGTCAAACAATATGTTTTTATGTAGCTTGACTTGTATGTACACACAAATTATGCCCTGAATTTGACTGGAAAAATGCCCAGAATGATGGTAAAAGTGGGTGGGTCCAATATTATTGGACCCCAAAAGTGAGTGGGACTTGACCCACTAACCTATAATGGTTGCGACGCCCATAGTTTCTTGAACCATGAGAACTTTTTTCAATGATTTTGGAGAAGTATATTGCTCTTGCATCCTTAACAGCCTGTTGGTATTTACAGTAGATAGAAGGTCTTTGAAAATATTGAAGGAGAGCTGCAGATGGTCTTTACGCCATTTGCGCTCAGCTTTTCGGCATTCCCGCCTCTATAGTATGGTGTGATCATTCAGCCATGGTGAGGTTTTGTGTTTGATGGTTTGTTTTTTAAGAGGAGCAACAGAATCAAGAATCTGGTTATAGGACTGGTTAAAAAGAGTGAGTAATTCCTCTGTGTTTAGTGACAGTAAGGGGGATTCCAACTGGGAACTGGGAGAACAAACCAAAAAAAAAAATAAACAGCAGAGAACTGGGTGGACATGTGGCTGGTGAGGATGCAGGAGTAAGAAGAAGCTAATTGTGTAGGGGGAGAAAGAGTTAACGGTGTGTCAAACATGATTGCTTTCTGACCTGAGACACAGACATCGATCAGCTCAAGATTAGAGGGGGAGACCAGAGGACAGGACTAAGTCTAGAGAGTGGTTTTTGACATGTGTTGGGCTGGTTATGGATTGTGTAAGATTAAATTGATCAATAACAGTTGAAAATTCTTTGATCAGGACAACAGACTTGAATATTAAAGTCACCCAGAATTAGAACCCTCTCATAGTTTGGCAAAGTAAGGGTAAGTAGGTCCGAGAATTTACTAATGAAATTAGCTGGCTGTTTAGGGGGTCTATAAATCAATATACAGAGCATAGGAGTTTTAACATTCATTCTGAAATGCAGTGATTCAAATGAAGTAAAGCAGCCAAAGTTAACTACAGAGCAGGACATGTTCCTGTAGAAAACAGCCAAGCCACCACCCCGTCCAGAGGGTCGGGGTTGGTTTAGGAGTGGAAATTTGGAGGAGCTGTTTCTATTAAAGGGGCAAAATCATTGTGGTTTAACCATGTTTCTGTGGTGAAGAACATGTCTACTTTATTGGCACTGATAAAATCTTGAATAATGAAAGTTTTATTTGATAGGGATCTGACATTTAATAGCCCAAATTTGACTATGTTTGGTTGTGTGGAGGCAGAAGGTACACAGCAAAGATTGTTGATGTTCACCTTTCTCTGATTTTGGACAGTGTTCTTAGACTGGGATGTGAGCTAAACCTATCGCTAATAATAACTGGAACAGTGACACATACTGTATCTGTTATTAAAGGGGTGCAGCAGTTGGAGGCAACAGGTGAAATAAGACTTGGTCTTACTGAACATCAGGGTGATGATGATGAGTAAATGCAGGACAGCAGAGTCAGTTCAGTGTTCCTGGATGGGAGTAGTGTGCCTCTGTGATTGGGATGCAGGCCATTACGTTCAAAAAGTTCACAGCAGTTCGAAAAGGCAGTGAAATTGTCCACAAAGGGGAAGCCCCTTGACCTGCAGTAACCCTTCAGCCAGATGTGAAGCAGACGCACACGGCTGAATTTGACGTCACTGAGCAGGGAGGGGGAAGTGGACCGGAGATAACGCACAGAGTACCTGTCTCCAGGACCTCGTCAATGAGGGCTGCATGTCGACCTTGAATTTCTCAGACTGCTGGAATTTAATGTCATTAAATCCAGTGTCCACGACGATGGTGTCTGCAGAGGGATTCTTCTGAAGGAGGTGGATTGTAGATGATGTGAGATCCTTTACGCAGGCACCCGGATAGCAGAGGGTGTTTGCCTTGGGAACGGCAACAACGCAGTCTCTCAGCAGACTGGGGTTTACATTTTATTGGTAATGTGTTTTGATCCATGTTTGAATCTAAACCTGTATTCAGTTAAAAGCTGACATATTTCCTGTACATTTTCTGTCATTCCTGACAATATTTTAACATAAGCTGCCTCTTGGTTGTTATTTGCATCTGCAAGTTGAGCAGGTTAGCGGTCAGTGCAGTGATAACGTGAGAGGAGGAGCTGGGGGGAGTTTGTGCTGCTCTGATTGGTTAAAATATCATTTCTTACTTGTTGTGGGTGCATGTTATACCATTAACTTTGAATAGGGTGTAATTTAGTGCATTCCAAAATTCCACAGAGGGTATTAAATTCAAAGTATCTCACCTTTAATGAAACCCTCCCCCCAGAGCTCATGTGCATGTCATTCATAAAAGTAAAAAAAGTAGGTCAAATCGAAAACAGTTAATTGATCTCAGTCTTTATAATTCTAAATAAACTTAAAGACCCAATCTAACGAAAAACACAAAATCGTCCACTTTTAAGTACTTTTATGTAACTTGTAATTCCTTTTCAGTCTGTGTTGCAAGCAAACACAACAGTCTGTGCTCCACTCGTATCCAGGAAAAACATTATGAATCCCCACGGCAACAAAAAAACGTTAAAAAAACAAAAATATGCGATCGATGGCTATATCGTCTGGTATACCAGGTACATGTACAGAAAAAAGGACGATCTCACCAAGTCCAGTGCACTGCAGCAGGGAAAGTATTCCTTTTGTTTGCTCCAGCCTCTGCGCAGAGAAGACCAGCCAGGATACTGTGTCATAGTGTTTTTACTGTAGCTGCTGTGTACTTATTTTAACCGTACTTTTTAAACTTAATCAGTGTGTATAGCTTGTTACTTTTATTTTACTTTCAGGTCCTAATCCTCAGGTCCACCTGATCCATTGTCTTTTTTCCCGGACCTCTGCTTCTCTTCCTCTTCCCTCCTGACACTTCCTCCTCATACCAACTCATCTATTTTCGTTTATCATGCTAACCATACACAAAAACACACACATGATAGTGAGTGCCCACATTTTACCCACATAAAGATACAGGGAATTTAACATTTTTCATAGTCAAAGAAAACCTGCTATTTTCCATGATACCTTCATTACCACACCTCGATATAACTCTTGTTAATTTACTTTTTAGGTGACACTGTCACAGTGCCAAATGAGGTTAAATTCCCCAAAATATAAAGGTCACATATAAAGGTTGCACCAACATCTACAGTCCATCGTTCAGTACAAGGGCACATCTGTGCATTAGGGAGTAGGGATGTCCCAATATGACTTTTATATACAGTGTCACAACAGAAGACCGGAGTAGGCCAAAAAACAAAAGATGAAGGACCCAAATGCAGATTAACCAAAATAGGATTTAATAACTAAAAGTAGGATCAAAACTCCAAAAAAAACAAATCCTTAACAAAAGTCCAAACACAAAAACAGTCCTTAACAAAAAGCTCAAAAGTTCAGAGCAAAAGTCCCAACAAAAACTGCCTTCAAAATTCTGGAGAACACTGGAGAACACTGGAGAACAGAGAGACACTGAAGACAAGACTCCAAGGAACATGAAAAGGTAATGAGCCCACAAAGACAAGGGGAAAACAGGAGGGTTAAATACATGAGGTGATTGGGGTAAACGAGAGACAGCTGGGGAAGAACAATCAAGGATCAGGTGTGACAGGACGAGGCAGGAAGCAAAACCTACGGCAATACGGGGAGACAGGAGAACTTTCAAAATAAAACAGGAAACACAAGGACAAGACAAGAAACATGAACAAAACGGGTAACTTGACAAAGACTGAGAAGAAACAAGGGACACAAGACAAGAGGTCAAAACCAGAAACAAGGAGTAGAACAGAACACAAGGAAAAGACATACAAAATAAAACAGAACTGGCAAAATCATGACACACAGTATGAGTACCTGCTCACACAGAGTCCTGATCTGTATCTACATTAACCTTTGGTGTTTGTATGTTTACACAGCTGATCGGGAGCAAGTGGGAAGGAGCGCAAGGACTTTGGCCAGAGCGTGGGGCATTTTTTCAAAAGAGCTGGAGTGTCACCTTATCTTTTGCTCCATCCCGCTCTAATTTAACTCCGGTACTGCTCACACCATGCGTCTGAAGCAGGTCTCACCCAGAATGCATCTGTGTATAATTAATTGCTTTGCCACCAACACTGTTTTCTGTCAGAAACTGGACGTTGACAACTTGACCATGGAATTTACAAAATACTTCAAAATGCTAAGAGGTCATACAAGTGTACTATTACTGTGAGAGTAACGGATGACAATAATCTCATCAAGAATCTAATCACTTTATCTCGTAATTACGAGATCCTGATCTTGTAATTATAAGAAAAGATAAAGAAAAAGGAAACTTCTGTAAATCCTCTCACAGTGGCAATGATGATGCTGTCACAGTTAATCTGCTATTACCATCCTCTCGGTTTAAGACACTGGGAAATACTGATATTTTCAAAAATGAGGATGGTGTTAATATTAGTATGTCAACACTACGCAGGCATCTCCAGTCTCTTGGACTGTTCAGGCAGAAAGCCCAGTCTGACGTGTTGGATGTGGCTGTCTTTCTGCAGCAGCTGAACCAACACGGGATGCTTCACGCATACAAACTCATGCATTTAAAATACATACAGTCGGTTTGGTAGTGACTCGGAGAACTTGCTCCAACCGCTGCTGCAGTCACACAGACGGCTGTGGGATGAGACATAATGCAGCACTGTCCGCAGTGCTGAACCTGACAGATGGACCGGATCAGCACTGCGGACAGCGCTTAAGCTCTCAGACCTCAGTGCAGGTCACTTTCAATCCTGTAACTTATTTTTTTTTTAATCTAGTGTATAATCCATAGTGTAGTATAATCCAGTGTGTAATCCATATTTTCATATCTTTGTAGGGTGAGCAGTGCGCGATTTGAGTGGGAGGTGGAGCGATAATTTTGGAGCACTATGCATCCTCTCTGAGTGGACGAGCAGGCATAAGGAACAGCTCTGCAAGAGAGGAGCAGGAAATCTCATCGCTCCACTCCGCTCACATGCTCACATAGAGATCCTCAGGCAGAGGCCTTCTGGTTCCTCACAGTAGACTAAAAACTAAAGGGGACAGGGCGTCTTCAGTGAGAACTCTAAAACTGTGGAGTGACTTGGTGAGCCAAGTCAGTGATCTTTATTAAAACTCTTCATAACACAGGCTTTCATTTTATTCTTCACTTATTTTGTTTTGGTTTATTAGGGTCCTCGCCCGAAAGTACTCAAAGGACTCCTCTAGCTCTGCCAGAGGTCCTATTGTTCCTGTTGCGTTTCTTTCTTTGTTATTATGCCCACCAGCTCTTTAAACCTTAATTGACCCCCTGACCATGCTCAAAAACTTACCAATTTGATAAAGTGAAAAAAATTAACCCCCAACATGCCAAAATGTGCTCTCTAGTGCCACCTAGGCACCTGTTGCCTTTCAAAATAAAATTTTGCCCAAAAATTGCTCCACAAAAAAAAAACAAATACAAAAAAGTCTACTATCATGGTATCAGCTTGAGACGGGCACAGATGACAGAGTAGGCCATGCTGATTAAAAGTTCTGAAGGAATTTGTTGTTTCCAAACGGGAAGCCCTCCTACATCCTCCATTTAAATGAATGGAGTGACCAAGATACAAACTTTAAGGGTTTAAATACAAACAAAATTGATATTCCTGTCCATTCATGACCTGACACCAGATGGACTGTTTCACATATCTGTGAATTTATTCCAGGCCTGTGTGGGAAGCATCTCACAGAAAGTGTTAGAAAAGGAAGAAGCTTTCATTAAAAAATTTCCGCTCTGTCTGCCACATTCATTACCAGCCAATCAGAGGCCTCCAGTCTCTTCAGATGCCCTTGGTGACTGTCCCTCATCCTTTAAAGACGCTGAGTAGCTCGATTATTTCTGATGAAGCTTTGACAGATGGGTCTGCCTGATGACAGACATGCGGTCTGAAGAATCCAGCTGCTCTTCAAGATTTAGAAAATCAGAAACAAGGAATGAACAAAAGGTCCAGAGACCTTTGACCTTCAAAACTCATCATCCTCCATGATGACATCATTCATTAGACAGGGCAGAAGACCTCTTTGAGGTCTGAGAAGAGCCCTCAAAGAGTTCTTGAAACATCATGTTCACAGCTGGATGGACAGACAAACATTCAGACCCTCAGCCTGGGGCCCCGAGTGATCAGACATCCATAACTCAAAGGAGGAGGCCTCAGAACCTGTTTGGATCTCCAGATTAACTCTTCATCTGTGTGCTCAGTCCAGCTGATCAAACTTTATATTCTTAAAGTAAGGCAGTGGTGATCGTCGGTGCAGAGTCGAGCTGACGTGATCGCTCACTCCTCACCCCGTATCCCCGTGTCCTTGCGTCCTTTGATTTGGGACGTCTGAGCTCCAGATATGAAACAGCCTTAACCTTTAGTGATGTCACAGGCCACCTCTGATCTCTGATTGGACGCAGACATGAATCAAAACGATCGATTGACCCGTGCTCCATGAGCAGCCTATGGCCTGGAAACAATGAGGTCCCTGAACCATACATGTGGTCTGAGGGCCTCAGTGAGAAAAGGACCAATCAGAGCACTCGAGCTGAGGGAGTGTGGAGGTGAAGCTGATATCAAAGCTGCTGGCCTGTGTCCTTTAAACCTGGACAGGTGTAGAGACATGGAGGATGGGCCCTATGGAGAGGTTCATCACATACAGATGTGGAAGGCATGTCTCCTTCTGATGGATGATTGATGCCTCCTGGAATAGATCTGATCTCCTCCAAGACTCCACTGAAGCTGAAAGAAATGGCTAAAAACTTTACAGGATGACATTCTTTTCTGGTGACTTAGCAAAGTCTCAGAGATGTCTTCACCTTGAGTCTCAGCTCAGTCGAAGGATGTGAGTGAGACAGCAGCTTCAGGTGAACTAATCTGGAGATTTATTCATGATAGAGAGAAGCGACGGCTGCAGACCAGATGTTTGTTGGTTCTCAACAGCTGCAGGGCTGGTAGTTCCATGTTGGTGGACCAGTGGATCGTGTTAATAATTCAGGGGTTTGACACTCAAATAATGTTGGACAGAGGTGTCCTAACTGTGGCTGAGGGGCCAACTGTGGCCTGCAGTCTTCTTTGAATGGCATGAAACAATATAATAATAAATCAACTTTAGACCACATCAGACCTCAGTGCTTGTGCTTGACTGATGAATAATGATGAATGAATAAAAGCACCAAGCTAAACTATTGTCTTTATTTCAACATCAGAAGCCTGTTGCATGAGCTCTGCATCTTCTGTCTTCAGTTCTGGTGTAAAGTCCACACCACATAAGTTCTTACTGTGTCTTAGTTTGGTTGCACCACAGAGACTTGATGTTTTCACTTCAGTGTAGTCCAATCAGTTAACAGCTTCTTCTGTTGTATGAAGAGCAGCCTCCTGATTGTGAGCATAATGTGTCACGCTGTATCTGTGCACCCTGAGTAACTGATGTTCACTGGTATATGTGGTTGAAGAGTGTGAGGAACACATCGGAGTGTTGTGATGAGGAGCTAGCTGAAGCTCACAGCCTTCATCCACAGAGTGATATAAAGACAGACAACGTGCTTCTGTAAGGAAGTGCTGAGAACATCTCTGCTAACAGGAAACAACAGTGAAAGGAAGGAAGAGGAGTACTTCTGAGGGATGTTCTCCATCACAGAGAACACGCTGATGACACCAAACAGCCTCTGAAGGCCTTTCCCACACCAGACGCACTTTTTACACAAATAATTCACACTCAGATTTTTTTTTAAAGCCAGTCAAAACAAGCCTGCATATCAGCAACTTAATGTCCCCAGGCAACAAAGTAGCTTTTATTTTTGAACTGTAGTCAATTTTTAGAACGTTTCACATCCAGTAAGTCCCCATCAGACCAATGAGAGCCCTCACTGCTACATTCATCACACAGTCCAGACCTCCATCATGGTGGACCTCCTGATGGTGTTTGAATCCCAGCAGCCCAAAGTCCTGCAGATGTTAGTGATGATGGATGTGAAGATGATGCGTGGATGAAAAAGGTGCTGGAGTTTCAGGATGACCTTGGAGCTTCTGCTGCTGTGAGCAGCTAAGGGACAGTTTGAGGTTTGTGAAGGTCTCTGCTAAGATCAGCCTCAGCTCTCTGCCACTGGATGCTGAGTCTGTTTTGGCTCCAGTGGCGTGACATTTTCAGAATGACACAACATGCAAATACATGCTGCCTAAAATGTGCATAGAAAGATGTGTCAAAGGTGTGAAGAGCCCTCTAAGACCCCCATCCTGGCAGCAGTGTTTAACAGGGACCACTTCAGTAAGATCTGAGCCAGCTCATGTAGCAGAGTCACTCACATTTGTGTGGGATAAATGATTATTCCATGTTAATTTGGATTACTGTTGGGGCTCCAACACAAACCTGGGATGAAAACACTGTCTAATGGGCATCATAACCATGATACAACAACGGGGCCTCCACCAACCACACTACTGACTGACATTATGTCGGTCATGTGACTGCCAAAGGTCAACTAGACAATTTATAAGTTTTGTCTAGTTGTGAGAGGGGTTCAGGGTGGGGCATGCCAGTTTCATCGCAAGGTCATTACTAGGTCATGTCCATGTGGCCCATGTGGCCCATAAGAAAGGATGTGGCCTATTGGTAACTCAAGCTAATTGGTGTTCCTCATATGAATCGCCAGTGAAAATTTCAAGTCTCTAGCTCTCTTCCTCGTAGAGTTATGAATCCATAAATACATGAAATATGAAAAAATTTCTATACTTTTTGATCCACCCCCAAAATATTGGTATTTGTCGCCATGGCAGTCTGCGATTGACACACAAAGTTTGAGCTTCCTGCATCAAGCCGTGGCTGAGATATGGCCAAAAATGAAAGTGTGGCATCTGTGGGAGGGTGTGGCCTAGCAGTAATGCAAGCTGATTGATCAACTGGGGGAGAGGAATTGCCAGTGCAATTTCAAGCCTCTAGCTCTAGCCAAGGATGAGATACCGCCCAAAACGAAAGTGCGGTATCTGTGATGGCAGCGTGGCAATAGGTTTTGGGTGGGGCGACGTAAGGGTGGCTAGTGGCATGAAATTGTAAAATTGGCGGTGGAGGCCTCAAAAAAGGCAGCTGCAGGACGAGACCCATCACTGCAGATTAGAAGTGTCCCTGAGGGACACTTCTTATCCACGGCACTGAGTCCTTTAACTGCTCCATCTGGCGGACATTGCCAATACTGCTCCCGACTTCTGCCATTTTTCCCGGGGAGGGAGCCGGACACCTGCGCCCAGAGACCCCCCCATTTATCAGGCAGACTTGTAAGGGTAACAAAAATGGGTTTATATGAATCCCAGGAATTGTGGCCATCTGCTGTGAAAAAATCATTTGTCTCCTATCCACGGTTTGGTCAGGATGACGAGTAGTTTGCCATGATTTAGGTGAAGTTTTGAAGAGTGATGTCCCTCTGAGCTGCAGCTGATCTCACTGAGCTCACTCTCACGAGGACACTTTTGAAGACTCAGGGGACGCAGGGGGGGTTTGAGGACTCGCCTATCGAAAACCGTAAACTCCATCGTCATACCAAAGACATTCCTGAAGAGAGGATAAAAGTGCTTGCCTTTTAAAGTTTGAATGAACTCTGTAGGTGAAAGTATGGCGAAGCAGTACAGGTCGGAATAAAAAGTGTTTTTTCTGTTTTCAGAATCCCTTTCTCCATTCATTTTCTAGGGGACTTTTTTCCACAATTTTTTTGTGAATAACTCGGCGGAATTTGCAAAGCTCTTAGAAAAGTCACAGCACACCGATCGGGAATAAGCTGCACATTTTGATATATAATTTGTGGGGGTTTTCTCAATGCCCTAAGAGGAGAGGAGGCAACAAAATTTTGCCCGGAAGATGAAGAAAAAAAAAAAATGTGCAGAAGAACAATAGTGACTCGTGGCTAAAAGCCAGAGTCCCAAATTATAGTTTAAAATGAAAAAAATAATCACAGTCATCTCAGTGCTCAGGATTTGGACTGTGTTGTGGAAAAACTTGTGATGTTGGTGTTTGAAACATTTTTTAAAGCATCGCTCTTTAAACAAATAAAACAATAATAATATAATAACAATAATAATAATAATAATAATAATAATAACAGTTATATAATGGTAATAATGCTGATAAATGGTCTTGTATTACTTGGCTGTACTGTCTGGACCTCTCTGTGGAAACCCTCTGACTTTCCTCTCTGACTTTTTCTCACAGCGTCTGCAGCTGAGCGAGGACCGTCTCATGTTTTCCTCACACAGACTCAGACCCTGGCGCCCATTCAGAGCAGGATTACAACGATTCGTGCCGTAAGCTCGAGGCACGCCGCGCCGCTCACGTCCCCCACCAGCACCCTGCACGCTGCTGCCTGCACGCCGCTCTAAATCCACTCTGAGGGGCACGCAGAGGGTGAAAACATGATGCCCACCCTCACCACTCCCACTTAGCCCCCCTAACAGCAGCTCCTTTTTTCCAGAGGGGTCAGTGCTCAAATTTGATTTCAGGCGCTGTTTGGGCGATGTGGGCTGGCAGTGGCAGTAAAAGACTCGGGGATGAGGGGGAGATTATCAGGCAGCGCAGAAAGCCAAGTCGCTCTGACCTAATTGAAACCAAACAACCTCTGTGGGCGGCTCGGAGCGTGATTAAAGCTCGGGCACGGCCACCTCTGTTTGCTTAAACACCGAGGGCGAGTCTGTAATAAAGCAACACCCAGAACAAGCGCTGAAGTCACCAGAGATGAAGCTGCGGCGAAGTGAGCGAGTCAGCCAGGAAAACAGCTGCTTTAGATAGACACAATTAGAGCTGGCTCGCCGTGCCACGCTGCATCACAATGCTTTCATTACACTGTCGCTACCAATTTCCAAAGATGGCCGCCAAGAGATTACTGCTGACACATTCCTGTAAACTGTAAAAGATGCATCAGGCCCACATTTTGAAGGGCCTGCCAGTCCATGCCTGGCAGCCTGCACTGAGGGCAGCGGTGCCAGGAAACAGAAACAACCATCCCAAACAGAGGAAGAAATCACAGATACAACAGAGAATTGACCTGCTGCAAGGAAGATTTTAAATACTCACAATCTGTTTCATTAATAATGACAATTTAACTACAAGAGAACAGTCACATCATTGTGTCTGTAAAACAGAGAGAAAAGTCACATGATAAAGTCTGAAAACAGAGAGAAAAGTCACATGATAAAGTCTGAAAACAGACACGATAAAGTCTGAAAACAGAGAGAACAGTAACACGATAAAGTCATGGTGCCACTCCTGTCAGCTAAAAACAGGAAACTGAGGCTACAGTTCACACCAAAACTGGACATCAGAAGATTGTAAAAGTGTCTCCTGGTCTGATGAGTCTGGATTTCTGCTCCACATTCAGATGTAGGCTCAGAGTTTGGTGTGAACATCATAAAGCATGGATCCATCCTGCCTTGGATCAGCGGTTCATTCTGCTGCTGGTGCTGTGATGGTGTGGAGGACATTTTCTTGGCACACTTTGGGCTCCTTAGTCCCACCTGAGCATGGTTTAAACCCCACAGCCTACCTGAGGATTGTTGCTGACCATGTCCATCCCTTTATGTCCACAGTGGACCATCTTCTGATGGAGACTTCAGCAGCTCTATCTCTCAAAGCTCAGATCATCTCACACTGGCCTCTTCACTGTACTCCAGTGGCCTCCACAGTCACCAGATCTCAATCCAATAGAGCAGTTTTGGGATGTGGTGGAGCAGGAGATTCTCATCCTGTATGTTCAGCAGCTGTGCGATGCTGTCATGGACGTACTCCTGTACAAAATTTTAAGACGAGTTCAAAAATTGCAAGAATTTACATATTGCTCTACTTCAAGGATTCTAAGTCGAGCTTCAAAATGCAAAAAGAAGAAATGGGAGTGAGACAAAAAAAATTGAGTAAGCATTTTATTGCAAACAACAACCAGGGACTCTAATTTCCTGGCGCATCTCAGGGTGTTGCAGCCTGGCGCACCCCGCGCAGTGGTAACTTTGTCCGGGGCACCGCTGTGCGCAGCCAATTTGGCAATTTGGTAGACCGGCTGCGCTGAGATGGGTGTGACGGTGCACCAGGGAGAGGTTTCGAAAGATTTAGCTTGGCGCAGTGACAATTTCGTGCCAAAAAAACGCGTGGAAGGTGCGCTGAAAGCCCGCCAGCTCCAACCTGGTCTATTCTCAGCGCAGGCGAGGCGCACCCCATGCAAGTTGTAATTTGGCTGACAGGCGCACAGTGCGCACATGTCACCAAAACCTGACAGGCAGGTATCCAGAGTGTCAGGCACATTTCAATGCAATAAACAATCACAGCAACCACTATTTAATGTAACCGTCTGAACCAGCACATACATTTGAATCTATATTAATTGTCCCGTCACATCTGATGTCAGATCAGAGACGTTTGTCATAACTAACGAGTTCACATCTCTCAGCCAACCACAAACAGCCACATCATCTGATACGGAGTATCCGGCTTCTCTCATCTCATGAAATTCAAAAGAAAAGAAAAAAGAGAGAGACGCTCGCTGAATAAATGTAAGTCACTCGGTGTCTTAAGGATTTACCTGTGATAGCCCATATTTCTCTGTTTTAATCTTTATTCGTAACGTGATCTAGAAAGATGGAGTATATAAATGCAAGGAGGATGAGGAGGAGATATATTTTCACCAAAGGTTCTGCTATTTGGTGATGACAGACCAGAAATGCAGGTGGATCACAAGCATGATGAATGGATTAGCCTGCTGCTGTGTTTAAATGTAATTATCACTTAATTTTGTACTCCTATTATGACGCAGGAAAAGATTACATCTGTCCCGCGAGGGGGTCCACACAGTGACGCGTATCGTGGCCTCCGATGCGCGGCCCGGTGGCCCCTGCGCTCTCCCAGTTGCTGCAAAAGTGCCATCGGCTCTGACCATCTTCACCACTGAGGTGAAATTTCAGAGTTTCATTTGATTGGTGAAGGCATTCATTTGATTGGTGAAGATTACACTTGGCTGTGTTAAACCCACTCACGCCTACTCTCCTCCCTCTCTGCTACTTGGGGCGGTAGGAAGGACGGAGGCGTGGGTGTACCTCCCTGCGCCAGACTGCACCGTGCACAAGACTTGCAACAATAACAAACAGAAATATGATTTTCAAAAAAGGACTCAGAAGTGAGTAGCTGTGCCATTCTTGATTAACACCTCAAAAACTCGTTTCAGCCTGCTTGATGCCAGTGTTTCCAGGAGGCTAGTGGGAATGTTGCTCCAAGTGGTGAAGATGGCTTCACGGAGGGCGTCCACTGTCTGGACCTGATGTCCATTTTTGTAAACTTCCCTCACCCCCCATCCCCAAATGTTCTCAGCTGGACTGAGATCAGGGGAACACGCAGGTGGGTCCAAAAGAGAGACGTTATTCCTCTGGAAGAAGTTAGGCGGGCATTGTGAGCTGCAGCGTTGTCCTGTTGAAACGCCCAGACATCACCACACAGAAGAGGGCCCTCAGTCATTACCACACAGACCAGGGCCCTCAGTCATTACCACACGGACAAGGGCCCTCAGTCATTATCACACGGACCAGGGCCCTCAGTCATTACCACACACACCAGGGCCCTCAGTCATTACCACACAGACTAGGGCCCTCAGTCATCACCACACAGACCAGGGCCCTCAGTCATTACCACACAGACCAGGGCCCTCAGTCATTACCACACAGCCCAGGGCTCTCAGTCATTACCACACAGACCAGGAGTCTCAGTCATTACCACACAGACCAGGACCCTCAGTCATTACCACACAGACCAGGGGTCTCAGTCATTACCGCACAGACCAGGGGTCTCAGTCATTACCACACAGACCAGAGCCCTCAGTCATTACCAAAAAGACCAGGGCCCTCAGTCATTACCACATGGACCAGGGCCCTCAGTCATTACCACACAGACCAGGGCCCTCAGTCATTACCACACAGACCAGGGGTCTCAGTCATTACCACACAGACCAGAGCCCTCAGTCATTACCAAAAAGACCAGGGCCCTCAGTCATCACCACACAGACCAGGGCCCTCAGTCATTACCACACAGACCAGGGCCCTCAGTCATTACCACATGGACCAGGGCCCTCAGTCATTACCAAACAGACCAGGGCCCTCAGTCATTAACAAAAGACCAGGGCCCTCAGTCATCACCACACAGACCAGGGCCCTCAGTCATTACCACACAGAAGAGGGCCCTCGGTCATTACCACACAGACCAGGACCCTCAGTCATTACCACACAGACCAGAGCCCTCAGTCATTACCACACAGACCAGGGCCTTGAGTCATCACCACAAAGACCAGGACCCTCAGTCATGACCACACAGACCAGGGCCCTCAGTCATGACCACACAGAAGAGGGCCCTCGGTCATTACCACACAGACCAGGGCCCTCAGTCATAACCACACAGACCAGGGCCCTCAGTCATTACCACAGGGACCAGGTCCCTCAGTCACTACCACATAGACCAGGGCCCTCAGTCATTACCACACAGACCAGGGCCCTCATTTAGTACCAAACGGATAGAGGGCCCTCAGTCATTACCACAAAGACCAGGGACCTCAGTCATTACCACATAGACCAGGGCGTGAGTCATCAGCACACAGACCAGGGCCCTCAGTCATTATCACACAGACCAGGACCCTCAGTCATTACCACACAGACCAGGGCCCTCAGTCACCACCACACAGAAGAGGCCTCTCAGTCATTACCACACAGACCAGGGCCCTCAGTCATCACCACACAGAAGAGGCCCCTCAGTCAGTACCACACAGACCAGGGCCCTCAGTCAGTACCACACAGACCAGGGCCCTTAGTCATGACCACACAGACCAGGGCCCTCAGTCATGACCACACAGACAGAGGCCTTCATTCATGACCACACAGACAGAGGCCCTCAGTCATTACCACAGACCAGGGCCCTCAGTCATCACCACACAGAAGAGGCCCCTCAGTCATTACCACACAGACCAGGGCCCTCAGTTATTACCACACAGACCAGGACCCTCAGTCATGACCACACAGACAGAGGCCCTCAGTCATGACCACACAGACCAGGGCCCTCAGTCATTACCACACAGACCAGGGCCCTCAGTCATTACCACATGGACCAGGGCCCTCAGTCATTACCACACAGACCAGGGCCCCCAGTTATTACCACACAGACAGAGGCCCTCAGTCATTACCACACAGACCAGGGCCCTCAGTCATGACCACACAGACCAGGGCCCTCAGTCATTACCGCACAGACCAGGACCCCTCAGTCATTACCACACAGACCAGGGCCCTCAGTCATGACCACACAGACCAGGGCCCTCAGTCATTACCACACAGACAGAGGCCCTCAGTCATTACCACACAGACCAGGGCCCTCAGTCATGACCACACAGACCAGGGCCCTCAGTCATGACCACACAGACAAGGACCCTCAGTCATTACCACACAGACCAGGGCCCTCAGTCATTACCACACAGACCAGGACCCTCAGTCATGAAGCTCTGTTGTTCCACTGAAGGAAAAAGCAGTCCAGATCATGATGGCGCCCCCTCCACTGTGCCGTGTAGAAAACATCTCAGGTGGATCTGCTTGTCATGACAGTAACGTTGAAGCCATCAGGACCATCAAGGTTACATTTTTACTCATCAGAGAATCAAACTTTCTTCCACCTTTCAGTGTCCCATGTTTGGTGCTCTGGTCCAAACTCCAAACGAGCAGTTTTGTGGCGTTGAAGGACTCGAGGTCTTTTAAGGCGTCATTGTTCTTAAACCCTCTCTGGCAGATGCTGTCTGATGGTTATTGGACTGCAGTCGGCACCAGTAACAACCTTCATTTGGGCTCAGGATTGTCCCGTGTCTTGATGGACAGCCAATCAGATCCTCCGGCTCAGGGCCAGTGAAATGTTTTTGGGTCTACCACTTGACTTTTTAGTCCCATAACCCTCAGGATCTTTAAGAAGTTTAAAATGACTGTCTTCCTGCATCCAACCGCAGCAGCAATGGGGCGCTGTGAGAGGCCTTGCTTATGCAGCTCATCAATCCGACTGCATTCAAAGAGGGAAAGCTTTATCGCCTTTGCCATCAGGAGGTCATGACAGTGTGGACATCTGACAGAAAATGACATTGAATCCATATTTTTGCAAAGGTTTTGGCTTTTAAAGGCTGTGGTCTGAAACTTTGATCAGCTGATGAACAGCTGATTTCAGTTTAATGGGTTTTTGCAAAAAATTGCTTCCTCAAGTTTTGTTTTGTCTCACTCTCATTTCTTCTTTTTGCATTTTGAAGCTCTACTTAGAACCTCCGTAAGATCCAATAGTGCAAAATGTAAATTCTTGCAATTTTTCAACTGGTCTTAAAATTTTGATCAGGAGTGTATTGACCAACATCTCTGAGGGATGTTTCAGCTCCTTGTTGAATGAAAGAGTTCTGAAGGTGAAGGGGACCTGGGACTAGAGAGGTGTACCTAATAAAGTGGCCAGTGAGTGCATATTTTGATATTGACTCACATGATGTTGATGAACAATATTTTACTTATAAGTTTATTGATATGATCTCCATCCCTGGAGTATATTCACTGTGCTCTGAATCACCCAGATGACAGGTTCACTGTCCCTCCTCATTAACAGGACGACCCTCTGGGGTCGTCATTAGTGATAACAGCCCCCCCCCCCCACACACACACACACACACACACCCCCACACACACACACACACACACACACACACACACACACACACATACACTGTCCTTATTAGCGACTCATCTCCATGGGGACCGTGAAACTTGATCATGACTGTGCAGTGTAGAAGTGAGAGGTCAAAGGTTAAATCAGCCTTCATTAGATCCTCCTCCTCGCTCTGACCTCTTTCTCCTGATTTCCTTGTCCATACACACTGCAGATGGTGAAGCTGTAAGTGGGAGTTCATATCTCCCATCATGCAACAGTCTGCAGTCATTAAATCATGGATGGATGTCAGAGCTGAGCATGACCCTGTAATTATCTCCTTTGTTTGCACATATGTGCAGGGCCGTCCACCTCTGAGCTTTAATTCAGAGTGAAGACTGAAGCCTCCTCCAGTCAGAGGGAAACAGCTCTGTGTTCATCATAACATAACCACGCAGAATTAATGAAGGAATGGTACAGGTACAGGAGGATCATCACCACCAGGCCCTCCTTAAACGTGGGACCAGTTTTGGTGTGATGTTTTTGTTGGATCACTTTTAGAAAAGATTAGATTAGATTAGATTAGATTAGATTAGATTAGATTAGCACTTTATTGTCATTACACATGTCACAAGTACAGAGCAACGAAATGTCATTTCAGTACAACCCGTCCAAGAAACATACAAAAGACAATGACACATACAGGGGTGACAGGCACAGGAAGACTGTCGATTCACCAGCAGAGCAGCGCCCCGTTTTCTTAGATGAGAAAAAGGAGAACAGAGGGGAGAGAGAGGAGAAAAAAAAAGTCAACTCCAAACTGAGCTCCAGAAGAGGGGCAGAGTGTGGGATTAGGAAAAAAACACCATAGCACATGAGCAACATGATAAAACATTACAACAAAAGACTCAGACACGAGCACATTATGATGGGGGACAGGGCCGGGGAAGGGTGGGTGTCACGGCAAAGACACTAGGAGAAGCCCGCAGCCACCAGGCTCGTTGCATCAGCACCCAGCACCGCACCGCGGCGGTGGAAGGAGGGGGGTGGGTGCCAAGGAGGGCGTTGAATTAGAAGGGAGCGTCTGTTATCTGTGCCTTGTGTGCGTGTATGCGTAAGCCCGTGTCCTTCGACTCTAGTTCAGTCCCAAAAGTCTCTGCCGTCCGATAAGGTGACCATGGAGACGGCCTCGGAGGGTTCTGATCCAGAGCAGCGTTCACAGGAGGAGGCGACGGGGTGGGATGTGGGGGGATCGAGCTTCTGTCTACATAAACATCCAGGAGAGTGAGATAGTAGCTCAAGGCCATTTGGGGAGCCAATGAAGATAACAAATTGTTTTGGGTTCAGGCCGACTGTAATTTTCCATCAGTCTTAAGTCTCTCTGGTTCTCTGATGGTGTTTCCAATAATCCGAATCTGTGGGGCCCATTTCAGCCGTGCCGAGCTGTCAACTTCTCCAAGGTGTTATCCTGCTTGCGAACAAGTTCAAGAATCCAGGAAATCCAGTAAGAGCTGATGTTCTGTCTCCCTGTTAATCTGTACCTCTGATTAAACATCATCAATAATCAATAAGCAGATCAGCTCAGACTGAAACACCCTGTCAGCTTTGTATGAACACCATTTTACAACATTTCCCTCCACACTCAAAAGGTGTAGCAGTTGAATTAGTTACTGTGTCAACCGATGACTTTGAGCTGTCTCTATCAGCTGGTGAAAGCAGATTCTCTTTATTTGGGTGAAGTAAGCTCTGCACAGTGTGTGTTTGTATGGCTCCACCCCTGACGGAACGTAGTTTGAGCTTTAATGATTGTTTTTAAGGGTCTGGCCCTCATTCAATAAAGAAGAGAGAAGGCAAATAGAGATAGTTGGGGGGGGGTCACCGCGTCTTTGATGAAGTTCATATTTGTGAATGTAACCCAGACTGGGTTTCTGAGTTTGTTTTGCCAAGTAGTGCAATTCCCTGTCCCACCAGAGGGTGGCGCATGCCATAAGGAAGGCTCTCAACCTGTGTTTACCCTGTTTGGTTGGAGAAGCCAACTGAGAGCTCCTTGTATGAAAATACCATCTTAGAGCCAGAAATTCACACAAAACCCTCTAGTACTAGTGTTAATATGTTATTCGTGAAGGTGGAAGTTGAACAAGGCGCATCTGCTGTGGGCTTTAGCTCTGGACATGCAAACGCATAAGGGACCTTACCTCACACACAGGACATTAAACTTTGCTCTTTATTTTCATAAGAAATATCCAAAAGGGGACACTATTTTTTAAAGTATTTATTTTGTTTTCTTTTGGGTCCATTTATTTTCTTTAGGGCGTGGCTGTGCGCATTAGGAAGCCGGCTTAGTTAGGCAGGGTGTGTTATTTCATGTTTACAATTTTTGTAGACAATATACCCACTTTCAAGCCGCTCAGTTATGTGTGTTTGGTTTCTCTGCTAATACTTGTTTTCAGGCTCTGCAGCTGTTCCTAGATTTTACTGATACTGACTCCATATTAAAATAATATACTTAACTTTGGTAATCATTACATGAAGCTCTTTGTTCAGAGCTTTTTAAGCCATACACTAATTAATCTTCCCTTGCAGTGCAGCTGGATCCACCTTACTCTATGTCTGTGATCATACAAGTCCATCATGCAAAGCTCCAAGCCAGAACATTTTAGCCTGATCTGCAGAGGCACTGAGCTGTCGTAATCCCAGTGAGCTTGGAGCCTGCCTGCTTCATCACCATATAATAGGATAACAATTTTCAGAAACCAACACCATATTTTCAGATTTGACAAAGTCTGCTATCAATATTATGTACAAGGTTCATTTACAATGAAAAAGGAGTTTAGACTATTCTGCTCTTAAGATCTATTATAATTATGAAACGCATCATGTCAGGAGAGATTAAAAATAAGAGAAACTAACAAAAAACAAGAACACCGACCATCACATCAAAACTGGCGAAACAAAGTACAAATCGAAATCACGAAATAGTTCAACAAAAGACTAACTACAAACTATGAACACTAGGAAACACTGATGACGCTGGAGACACAAAAGACTTACTGAGGGAGTGTGGCACATTGAAGACGAATGACCTGACAAAGAAAAAGGGAAACAGAGACTAAATCCTCTGGGGAATAATCAAGCGGAGGTGAGACAATCACACAGGTGGAGGGAATCATGATCAGAGGCACACAGTAGGAAGGACAGAAAAACACCACAAGGAACACAGGGATTTCAAAATAAAACAGGAAACACGAGAGACAAGAGGAACAAGAGGTCTAAACACCAGAAAAAACATACTAAAATAAAAACATACTAAATTAAGCCAAACTAGCCATATCATAACCAGATCCATTTTCATTTCAATTAATATAAAAAAAATACTGTTCACTTTCTTATAATTGTAGTTTCAAAAACGATCAGTGCTTTTTTAGTCTATTTAATCTAGACTCCAGATTTTAGGCACCGGACATTTCTTTTTAAGAACCTCTATTTCTTAAATAGAGCCTGTGTACAAACCCCTTGTCCACAGGCAGCCAGCTGTGACCCGTACAGTGAAGAGATGGTCTGAGGAGACTGAAGAGGCTCTGAGGGACTGTTTCGAGTCAACTGTGTGGGAGGAGCTCTGTGATCCTCACGGGGAGGACATAGATAACCTTACGGACTGTATCACTGACTATATTAACTTCTGTGTAGAGAACACTGTACCCACCAGGACTGTACGGTGCTTCTCAAACAACAAGCCCTGGATCAATCCAGACATAAAGGCTCTCCTGAAGGAGAAGAAGAGAGCCTTTAGGTCAGGAGACAAGGAGGAACTGAAGGCTGTGCAGAAGGAGCTGAGGAGGAAGATCCGAGAGGGGAAGGACAACTACAGGAAGAAGATGGAGGACCAGTTGCAGCAAAGAAACATCAACGGAGTCTGGAGGGGCCTGAAGACCATCCCAGGCCACAAGGAGCCAGACTCTCCAGCTGTGGGGGACCAGAAGTGGGTGAACGATCTAAACCTGTTCTTCAACAGGTTTGACCAGACACCTGCCCCTCCCCCCACCCTGCCAGCCCTGCTGCAACTCCCCTCATCTACATCTCCAGGTCGTTGTCCCACCCTAACCTCCTCCCCCCTTTCCATGACCTCCAGCCCTCAACCACCACCCCCAACTGCTACTCCCGACAGAAGGCCAACACCCCAACCCACACCCTCCAGCACCCAGCCCCCCTCCTCCCACCTGTCCCTCACGTCCACCCAGGTGAGACACGAGCTCAGGAAACTTAAGACCAAGAAGGCTGCAGGTCCGGATGGCATCAGCTCCAGGCTCCTCAAGTCCTGTGCAGACCAGCTGTGTGGGATTGTGGAGCACATCTTCAACATGAGCCTGATGCTAGGGAGGGTACCAGAGCTGTGGAAGACATCCTGCGTGGTACCAGTGCCTAAAACACCGCACCCCAAGGACCTGAACAGCTACAGGCCGGTGGCACTGACGTCCCATCTGATGAAGACTCTGGAGAGGCTGCTTCTTTCTCACCTCCGGCCTCTGGTGAACTCATCAATGGACCCGCTTCAGTTTGCCTACCAGCCTGGCATCGGGGTGGATGATGCTGTCATCTTCCTCCTGAACAGAGCTCTGTCTCACCTGGAGAAGCCAGAGAGCACTGTGAGGATCATGTTCTTTGATCTCTCCATCCAGCCTCTTCTCTTGAGGGACAAGCTGGAGCACCACCTATCGGGCTGGATCCAGGATTACCTCACAAACCGACCGCAGTATGTGAGGGCACGGGGCTGTGTATCTGACATGGTGGTCTGCAGTACAGGGGCCCCACAGGGAACGGTGCTGGCTCCGTTCCTCTTCACCCTGTACACGGCAGACTTCATGTACAGGTCAGACAGCTGCCACCTGCAGAAGTTCTCTGACGACTCTGCGATTGTCGGCCTCATCACCGAGGACGATGACCGGGAGTACAGAGGACTGACCCAGGACTTTGTGGACTGGTGCCAACGGAACCACCTCCTGATCAACGCGGGGAAGACCAAGGAACTGGTGGTGGACTTCCGTAGGCGTAGACCCCCCCACCCAACACTGGTGAACATCCAGGGCTTGGACATTGAGATTGTGGACTCCTACAAATACCTGGGTGTTCACCTGAACAATAGACTGGACTGGTCTGACCACAGGAGTGCCCTCTACAGGAAGGGCCAGAGCAGACTGTACCTGCTGAGGAGACTGAGGTCTTTTGGGGTGCAGGGAGCTCTCCTGAGGACCTTTTTTGACTCTGTGGTGGCATCAGCCATCTTTTATGGAGTGGTCTGCTGGGGCAGCAGCATTTCGGCTGCAGACAGGAACAGACTGGACAGACTGATCAGGAAGGCCAGCTCAGTCCTGGGGTGCTCCCTGGACTCAGTGCAGGTGGTGGGAGAAAGGAGGATGCTGATGAAGCTGGCATCCATGCTGGAGAGGGACTCCCACCCCCTGCAGGACACTCTGACAGCCCTGTGCAGCTCCTTCAGTGACAGGCTGCGTCACCCGAAGTGTGTGAAGGAGCGCTGCCGCAGGTCTTTCCTGCCTGCTGCTGTTAGACTTTACAACCAGCACTGCTCCCAGTCACCATAAACTGAGCAATTATCGAACAATGTGCAATTACAATGTACAATTACTGTGCTAACTCTATTGACAATGTGCAATTCATCAATGTGCAATCACTTACATTCATGTGCAATTACTTTGTGAATGTGTTAATAATCGTTATAGGATTTGCTTTTTAGTTTCTGTATTCAAGCCCTTTTTATATTTATATTGGTAGAATAATGTACATACTGCTATTTTTCATGCTATTTTTATACAATTTTTATACTTATTCTTTATCAACGCTGTCCACTTTGCTGCTGTAACATTGCAAATTTCCCCGTGTGGGACGAATAAAGGTTTATTCTATTCTATTCTATTCTATTTCTCTGTACTTTGATAATTTCTAATTTTTATTATTAATTTGTACTTTTTCTGCAATAATAACATCATGGTTCTGTCTCTTTCCCAATGTCTAAATTTTGTTTGGGTACATTTGCACATGTGTGGACTAGAGTATTTATTTAGGGCATAAGTCAAACAGTTTTTCATTGTTTTACAGAGCATGTATGTGTGTTTTGTGTGACATTGTGACATGTTTCTGATGAAGTCATAATTTGGATTTATTTTCTGTTATCTCGCTCTTAGAGGTTGAGGCAGTTTTTTGATTTATGTGGCTTCAAGTGGAATGGAGTGAAGAGGGTTGTGGGCATCTGTCTAGTGAAGAGTTCATATTTAAGATATATTAATGATGAAAAAATAAACTCAGAGCCAAACAGACTCTTGACTGCAGGCTTCAATCTCTCTCTGTTCACCTTACAGTGCCTGTATCAAGCTACAGTGCTATGGGTGATTTTTTTTAAGAAAGAGGAAGCCATTTTTTCTGATGAGTTTAACTTCTTTGACCATTAACTGTTAAAATGTAAATGTGGTAGACATATAGGGCTGAGGGGTCCTCCCTACTGTTATTGAAGTCCAAACTGTTGTTAAACAGACGTGAGGGAGTAAATATCCTCTTCATCCTCCGTACAGCTCAGGAGCTAGCTGCAAGCTTCAGGCTACTGCAAGACTATTTGAACTCCCAGGAAACAGTGCCCAGCTCAGCCGAAACCATCATACAGGAGTGCAGTAAGAATTTCAAATTAAAGCTGCGTCAAACAGATGGCAATTTAAATCGATATTCTAACTTTCATTCGATCTGATTGCAGGGCCGGCTCTAGGCAGGCACATATGAGGGGGCAGTCAGAAATGTGAAAGGGGCATCATGCATAGTGCGTACACATCCAACTTGGGTGTCCCACCTGAAGACGAAGCTTCTGCTGGTATAGCTTTAGCTCTTAATTTTGCTCCAGCACGCAAACCCCCTGACCACAATAAGGTGGCTGGGGGACTGAAAAATAAAAATGAAAAACAAAATAAACTATCCAGATTTTAATAACCAACAACATAACATTTACCTGAGCTGGATGGTCTTATTCTCCAATAAATTTGAAACTAGAATAAGACCTCACACACTATACTCAATATTTACAAAACTGAAACTGAGGTAAATAATGAAAAAACACTTCTTAAACTAATTTATTAAAAAAAAAAAAAAAAAACATCGGGCAGAACATTTTATGACTTTTTCCTTTATTTTTCCTCTTTTTTTGGCTTGTTTTCTTTTTTTTTACTTTACAGCCCAGCTTTAGTACAGTCGGGGTCTGTCAGACAGGTCATCTGTCTTCAGTCTGTTACAGGCAGTGGACGTGGACACTCATCTCTGTGCCTGTGTGACTGAGAAACGCCCCCTTAACTGGAGAAAGGACTGAACAAATACAGATGTTATATTTAACGTTTCTTTGTTTTATTTGTTATTGTTGTTGTTAATTATTATTTATTAATTATCTGACAGTCACTAAGAGGAATTTGGCTGAGCTCTGCTGTTTATTCAGAGTCTCACCGCTCCGTGCTGAAACCTGACACCACAGTCAGGCTCCGTCTGGGCCCATTTGCATACTGACAGCTGATTGGATGATTACTGAGGGCTGTGTGTGTGTGCGTACGTGCGTGTGTGTGTGCGTGTGTTGGGGCGGGCCTGCAGCCTGTGAAGATACAACGGAGGGACAGTGAAGTGAGAGGAAGCAGATACTGTATCTTGGATGTTATTCTGCGGATTTTCCGTGACTGCAGTTACTTTTGTTAAATTATCATATATTACTTTTGTAGGTATATTGAAATATGCTTTCTCAATTTCTAAAATTTTGATTTGAGGGGGCGAAACATTTATTTGAGGGGGCAGTGCCCCCTCTTGCCCCTGCATAGCACCGGCCTCGTCTGATTGGATCATTGATTAGCAATCGATATAGCAATATACCTAAATGGTTTGTTCACACTCTTACCACTTCAGCAATGTTTTTATCAGCTCTGGACAACATTCCTCATTAATGAAAAACAAAGAACACTGACAGGATTTCCACATGGAAACGACATATCTGACCCTCCGTGCATGGGTTTAGGAACAGGCTCTCTGATCCTGCGCTGTGGTGAAGTGAGCTCTTCACCCCAAACTCGCTGTGGGCTGTTGGCCGATGGACTAGTGAAATAAATCCTGTACTGATACAGAGTACAGTCTAGCTGGTGTATCAGGTCAGGATTAATCATCACAATATCCTATTTTAAACATCAGAGTGACTAAAGGAGTCTTTATTATCAGCGTCATGCTCTAACTCTCTGTGTGAGTTGGACTGACTGTCCTGATCACGCACTCGCTCTCACAGCACAGGGATTAACATCCATCGGAGGGGCCGGTGGGGGAAAGTCATGTTCAAAGACACCTGGATCAATGTGTGTTAATAAATCCAGCCTGATGCAGCCAGCTGCCGCTTCCTCCCTACATACTAATATCCTAACACTCGCCTTCATCCTGCTGCCGCCCCGTCACGCCGTCTGCTCCCTGTCCTTTGCTGCCTCCTGTTTTACTCCAATTTAAGATGCTTTTATTGTTCTCATAGGACATTGGGCCCCCACCAGCAGACATGTATGGATCAATAGTTTGTGATATGAAGGCGATTGTTTTGTGGTCGACGCCGCTCCAAGGTGAAACGTCTGTGGAACATTCTTCGCCCTTCAAGGGTCAGATCATCAGAGAGGACACTCAAGATCGGACACTTAGGCACAATTTAGGAGACAATTTCTGCCCATTGACTTTATGAAGGCGTGTGCATCTCTTTGAATATACTATTAACAAATATGTATCGGCAGTATATTTGCCTGTGACTTTATTTAGGGTTCAGGTTTTAGGTTGTGGGTGAGTCCTCTGATTCAGGCCTAAAGTAAAGACAAGAGGAACTTCATCCAACAGTTAGTGTCCAACTTGATCAGCATCTTTAATAATCTCACTTAAGGCTGTTGGTGAAGTTTCGTGGTGTTTTTAGCAGGGATGTAATGATACCCAGCCCATGGATCAGTGGGTCCCTTGATTTTTCAGTCAAGGTTTTGGTTTGGATCAGTTGGACAACCTTGGCCACTGAGGTGCTTTAAAAAAAAGATCCATCATGATTGGCTCTGCCTAAAAGCAAAACCAAAGAAACACTTAAAGAAGAGGTTGCACTATTTTTAAAGTCAATTTTCGTGAGATACAGTTGAATTTGACTAGTCACTGATGACATCATGAGGAAACGAGGGACAAGCAACAACAAACATGATGTGTGTGCGGGTTGAAGAGGACAACATCAAGTACAAACAACAACAGGATATTATTTATCACTATAACAGAATTTAACTGGTGAAATACAGTGATGACTGGGTTACAACTCAGTCATATCTGGAAATATTCTGGATTTATAGAGTTACAACTGGATGTATAATGTGTCAGAAGAGTCAAAACTGAATTTACAACGGTTTAAAATAGTAACAACTGGGTTTTTACTGGTTTTTTACATCAAAATGGTAAAAAAAAAAACCTGGTCAAATATAAATAGAACCAGACTTACATAGGTTTAATACCATAAAAGCACAATAAACCAGTAACAACTGGGTTTTTACCAGTTTATAGATAAAAACAAAATTAGGTTAACACTGCTTTAAAAAGAAAGTTTTATATGGTTTTCTTTAATTAAAACTGGAGTTACAAAGACTTCATTAGAGTCAAAACTGGGTTTACACTGGTTTAATATGGTAAATGGATTTAATCTGATTTCAAGGAGTAACAAGTGGATTTAAACAGTTTGAACAGAGTCAAAAAAAAACCAACTCTGTTTGCAGTGGTTTAAAACAGGACTTACTGGATGTACGGTGGATTTAAAGAATAGAAACTAGACTTACACTGGACTGAATCTCTCTGATTGCTGCTCAGTCGCACTGTTTGATTTGTGATCCTGATCTGTGTTTGAGAAGACAAGAGCATCATTATGAGCTGGAAAAAGGCTTCCTGATGATATCAGACCTGTTGGTCTGATGATATCAGACCAACTGTGTGATCAGCTGCGGCTTCTCCAAGAAGTCCATGTTGGTGGTGCTTACCCATGAGATGTGTAACTAGTCAACTTGAAACTAAAAATGCCTTCACACAACAGCAGAGTCGACTCGGTCAGTCAACCCCTGAGTCATGAACATGATCCTCTCTAATGATGTGGTGATGCCATGTTGAAGAAAACAGCATCAGTTTGACTTGAGACAGAGAATTCATTTAAATATGTCTTTGTCTTCTGAGAAGCATAAAAAATCAGGATCTGATGCCACAAATGGACATACTCAGATGTAATCTATATTCAAACAAATTAAATGAGTGATTGACTCTGAGGGCATCAGACCATATCACCACACATGCATAGTGTCAGATACAAAGGTGAGAGTGAAGGTGCAGTGTGCTCTCACACTTGTCTGAGGTCACACCTTCAGCCTCAGCATCTTCACTGTTGGCTGCTTCGTGTAACCGTGCATGTCAAAACACTCTGACCCCCCCACAGAGCCTGCTGCATGTTTGCATCTGTTTGGCTGACAGTGTGAGAGAAACACCCCCGGGCTGTGCCCCCCCATCACCCTCCCCCACCGTATCTCCATCCAGACGTGACCCTTGGTGACCCTCGATGTGCACATCAAAATAGGATGTTGGGGGGGGGGCTATCTGGATGGAGTGGGGGTGGGGTAAATTGTGGTGCATATGCTGAGGTAACAGCCCTGGGCGCTCTCTCTCTCTCCCTGTCTCTCTTGCCCATCTGCAGACACAACAAACATCCATCATCAGACGTCCTCAGGCCCATGACCATGACCCCCCCCCCCTTTGTGAGAGCGGTTTCAGGGTGAACAGAGGAATGTTTGAGGTCAGCGGACTGCTGATCCAAATCCTTAAATGCCTGAGTTGTCGTGCAATTGACCAAGAGACTTTTTAAAGGGCTTAATTCAATCAATAAATCAACCAATCAATCAACCAATCAGTCAATCAACCAATCAATCAACCAATTAACCAACCAATCAACCAATCAATCAATCAATCAATCTTTATCTGTACAGAATCAAAGAATTACAAATGTTGTCTAAAGACACTTTACAAGTATTAGGTAAATGCCTTATTCTTTTAATAAATCATATATATTTTGATTTTTAATTTTTAGGCAATTTATTTTCATTTATTTATTTATTTATTATTACTGTTTACCATTTTCCTTTTTCATAGTTTTATTTTTTGTCATTATTTTTAATTGTAACCGTCACTATTGTTTTGCTCTTTTTTAACAGGAGAACATGGATGGGTGTTTGAGGGCATGACCCAAATGAAAAGTTAAATATAACAGGAGCAGCTCTCACTAATCAAGCTCATACCAGATGGTGAACGTGCACAACAGAGCTTCGGAGTGTTCGACAGACACCTTGTTGCTCTGTAAGCCCATCAGAAATCCACCACCAGGATGTCATGATGAACTCTGACCTTCACCGGTGAGGGGTTTTATTTGAGTCAACATAGTGACACTCAGAGTCCCTGTCCACATGGAGACAAAAAAAGGTTCACTTCATTTCCTTTCTTTTTTGAAAGTTTCGAAGAGGACATGGAGCATGCTCATTCAACATGTGTGATGTAAACAAACATGGCGTCTGCTGTTCTCCGTGTCCTCTTGTACATATTCGTAGTAAACATGGAAACACTCCCTCTGGGACCTGGTTTCAAACAGTTGGATCTGTGAGGCTGAAACACCTATACCATAAAAAACTTTTGCAGAGGCCACTAAACTCATCACAGCAGAAGGAAAACTTCTGGAGCACTCCATCAATTAAGCAATTTTAATATTCTATCATGGTGCAAACAGACGTTTTAACCCCTCAGGTGTGTTCCTCAGAGTCGACAGAGAGCAAAGTATGAATGGAAACCTGAAATATTACCCCCACCAGTGACTGGCAGTCCCTCATTGGTGAGGTATAATAGATAGATTCATACAGCTCATGTGATAGGCTACCACAATGAATGGGACACATATTACTCTCCATGAATTACATTATAATAAAGTAATCACAGTAGACACGTCATTAAAACAAGATAAATTCATTTCTGCATTAAGTCCATAAGGCTGAGGGTGAAATCCAGGCGGCTTCAGATGGTTTGTTGATTATGTTTCTGTCTCTTGGAAATGCAGAGGCTCTCTCAGTCCTCTAAAACCTCAGACAGGCTGCTGAGCCGTGTGTCATCCGATCATAGTGCTGTGCCACAGCACCTGAACCTCTGCGTGGATGGCGTCTGGGTGAAGGTGGTGGGGTACCATCAGATTTTAGAGCCGGCTCAGCCTTACCAGAGGAAACGCCAAAGAACTGAAGCACCAGGTATTATCACCAATGACAGAATCAAAATACAAGTTGGGCTGCGTGGAGCTGATGGCAGGTAATGAAACAGCACCATCAGCCTGTCAGAGGAAGAGCGTGTTGATTGTGTCTGTGGTAAAATGGCGTGCCGTCACCAGGTTACTGAAGTCCCTCCTTACACACTCTCTGCTGCGTCCACAGTGAGCCTGGCGTCTTAATCATCAAATAGAAATAATATCAGTTTCAGGGTGTGTGGGACCCCCGCCTGAGGCTTTGATAGGTGAGAGCGTCTGCTGCAGCGTCTCCAGACCCCAGCTCGAGGGAATTCTCACCAACCCCCCCACCCACAGCGACACACACACCGACACGCGGCGGTGAGAGAGGAGAGTGCGAGCGCAGCATCCAGAATAGAAAAGAGCGTGCAGAGCGTGTATGGAGATCTGTGAGGGGAAGGCGTGAGACGGCGCCCGCTCCCCTATTGTTTTCTCATTAGAGTGCTGAATCTGTGAGTCCGGATTCAAGCTGTTTCTGAGCCGCCGCTCCATCAGCATGCACGGCCTAGAGAGAAAAGGAGCTTACGGCTTATTATTGCAATAACACCTAGCAGGTGAGTTTTGAATATGCATGAAATGAATCTCACACGTTTCCACTTTTATTCTCTCATTTGCAGCAGAGTTCAGTGCACAATCACAGTCGACCAAGTTGTGAAATCCAATAAAAAAATTTCGGAGAGGGAGCCGGAGTCACACATTTTGTTTCTTTAGGATGAATGTATTACCTGCAGAGGTGATTTTATACTCTGAGAGGTGTGTGATAACTCTCCTGATGTTCACCAGTTGTCACTTTGAGACACTTTGGGACAAAGTGGAGTGTGTTACTAAGTTGTTTTTTTTTTTCTTCATTTTCAGACTTAAGTCTAATTTGACAACATTTTCTCTGAAACTGGTTCATCTAAGCACCAGCAGACCAGTGACCCTCATGCTCTGTCATGTTTAAATGCTCGATTTTAGCCTCCAGGGCGGCAGGAGTTGAGGCTCGTGACGTTTTGTTTGTAAGCTTTTCATCTGTCCATCTGTCCATGCAGGTTGTTATTCTGAAGTGCCATGCACAGACACAATGATGGAGAAAAAGCCTGGTGCTGCCTGTGGAGAACAGAAGTTCATGAAACGTGTTTGATTAGATCTTCACAAACTACCTTTCACAATATTTTAGCCCCAACATAGTCAGCAAGGGCAAAAAGCTTTATGGAGCTACAGCATGACCCCGTCCCACCTGAGGTCTGGTGGACTTGGTTTGGTTCAGGTGTGAAGTTGTAACTTCATTTTCTTTCATGCTGTGCCTACTCAGACGGAGTTGGACCAAAGCCTGTCTTATGTTGTGTAGTCTTGCCTCCCACCACTAGTTGGGGCTGTAGCTGCAGTCTTGTTCCAGCTTGATCTCTCTGTCCATGGTTGTATTGATTATTCATCCATTGTAACATATCTCTACAACCATATAGACATGAGGACCCTCTTGAAAATTAGATGCTACATCTCAAGGGGCTTACCTTTAATACATTTATATTCAACAAATATGGTGCTACATAATAAAGATTGACTGATTAAGTCTATATTCAACAAAGACAAGTGTGATTTTAGGCCCTTTTGTCTCTGCCTGGATGGATCCATCTCTGGATGTATGCATGTGTATATACAAATTTATTTATTTATTTATTTATTCATTTATTTAAATGTTCTTGTATATATGCATATATGTGTATGTAATAAATGAAGAGTTTGTCTTCAGCATGCTCTGTTGTAAAGTGCCTTGAGATAACACTTGTTATGAACTCAATCCAAATAAAGATTGATTGATTGATTGATTGATTGATTGATTGATTGATTGACTGACTGACTGCCAGCCATCCGGCCTGTAAATACACATCCAGCTTCAAGTAATAACGTACAGCTCAGGACAGTTCGAGGGTATTCTGGCCAAAAATTACAGAGAAATGTGAAAATAAACTACATCAGACGGCACGCACATGTTGACTGTCAGCACACCTGTGAGGAGGACAGAGGCTGGCAGTGTTGACAATGCTAACATTAGCCACTGATGTTGCCTCCTTTGGTCCTTGTTTGGTCTGGATTGCTTTCACAACCACCACATAAGAACTCTGGTCAACTTCCAAGCAAACCTGAATCCCGTTTTTTTTCTCAGACCAGAGGTCTGCTCTTTGGTCTGCGCCAGAGTTCGTGTGAGCTCACGTACCTCCACAAATGAACCGAGATTTGGTTTGAGAATTTCCTCCTGATCCAACGACCTGATCAAGTTGGTGTTCGTGTGTCGATGTATGAATTATGATTATTTTAAAATCATCAGAAATGATTGAATTAGAGTTGGTGGCCATTTGATAGTCCCTGTTTGCAGTTTGGTAACAAACTTTTAAAAAAATAACACTTTGAAATCAGATACTTTTAATATTGAGAAATGAGTTCAACTCTTTCCATGTCCTTATCTCAGACATGACTCCAGGTATTATCTGAAAAAGCAGTTCTAAATCCATAGACCCCCGAGCCAGGGAACAGGATGTGCTAAATGCTAGCTCACCTCTGTGTTTATGGACTCAATCCTGCATTACTTTATTAGGAGGTTAAAGGTCAAGGTCATTTTGGGCTTATGTTCATTAGTTGCTTGGGAAGACAAAATCTGAAGAGTTTTTTGTGAAGATTGTCTTCCAACTCTTCAGGCATGCTGCATGAATGGATAGGCGGATGGATATGCATTTATGATTGCATGATTAAATGTGTTGATGTCTCTTCCATCCTAGAAGTGAATCAGCTGTGTTAAAGTGCATGGTGGCAGCCAGCGTCAGTGACAAAGACCAGGAAACAGGAACAGGGTCAAAATGAGGGTAAAGGTCATGAACAGCAGCAAGGTGCAGATGGGTTCTTAGAAGAAAGTCCAAAAAGGTCTCACAGTAAATCTGGCTGTGATGGACCCTGAAGGAAGCACCTGAAGGACCCTGTGTTTGACAGAGTGTGTGTGTGCGTGGGCGTGTGTGTGTGGGTGTGTTGGGGTGTGTATGTATGTGTGTGTGTGGGGGTGTGTGTTATCACCTCTGCACCAACACACGCTGACCTCTGGTCTCAGACCTGCAGGGCCAGACTGTCACAAGTCATCACCCTGTTAAATAGCTCCATGACGATCTCTAAAGTGTGGGTGGATCAGTCCTGTTGATTTGTAGGTCAAAGGTCAGGTTGAGAACTCCTGTTTCCTGTTCAACAGGTCTTGAGATGGGGGCATTGTTATCTCAAAACACCAGACCAGGTTTTTGTGGCCCACTCTTTTTGGGTCCAGAAACCACATGGGGATGTCTTGAAGTACAAAGGCTGTTGTCTGCAGAGCGAGGCCCTGTGTCCATGTCCCCAAAGCCTTCGAAACATCCGTCAACTATGAAGTGAGAGTCCAGGCATGGGCCATCTGACCCCTAACCTTAGACCTCTTAAATGTAACCAGGTCACCATTTAGTCGGGGACAACAGAAATCCCTCCAAGAACCCTTCACCTATCAGGGTCACAGAGATGCTCATGAGGTCCAAGGACATGGTGGACATTGGTCAAAATGGACATCTGTGGAGAATTTGTCTAAACAGTTATGATCAGGTCATCTTTTAGAGGTAGAACTCCCTTCAAGAAGTCCTGAGATGCTACAATCACAAGTAAAGCATGGGCAGAACATTTTATGACCTCGATCTTTGACTTGAGACCTCCAAATCTGCTCTGCTCATATTTGTGTCAAGCTTGACTTTTTGTCGAAAGTTTTAAGGACATTCCTAAAGCTGTTTTTGGCATTTGGTTAACAATTATGTCCATGGCCTTTGACCTTAATAATCTGATCAGCTGATCCTCACAGAGCCCATACTCTGCTTCTTGGCTTAGAGCAACATGTCTCTGTGTGGTAGAGCACGTCTATGAACTAGTCCAAAAGTCCACGGCACTAGCAGCCTCCTAAACTCTCTTGTCCCCTTGGCCTCCCCTAATAGACCTACCATTGTGACATCATACCATTGTTTCATCAGCAGTTTAAGAACACTTGCTCGTGCTAGAAGCCCCAGTGCAGAGCAGAGACTGTAGAATGAATGCAGAGTTATTGACAACATGGTGCCGATCAGCACCAAACTGATTCTTTCCCACAGGGTGGACCTGTAGACCAATCAGAGCAGACTGGGCCCACATAGAGACGGAAGCCTTAAAGTGACAGGAGCCTAAAACAGAGAGGAGAACAGAGGTGGATCAGGGCACTTGGAGGTTTTTTGGACATCAGTGATTGTGAACATCCTCTGACAGTCAGGTGACTGCGTGCCTCGTTGACCTTTGATCAATGATCTATGACCTTCAGAATCCCACCAGTTCATGTGTCATGGTGGAGGTTCATGCAACGTTCACAGAAATCCTCTTCGAAGCATTTTTTAAGAGATGGCATCCACAAAATGGCTTCCACAAGTAATGGGGGAACACAAGGCTCCTTGACCTTGACCTCTGATCTCCAACATCTGACCAGTCGATCGTGACCCTGAGAGGTTACATCTCCTCGTTTGACTGTGGTCCACGCAGAAGCTCAACAAGTGTACAGGGCCCACTGAAGTATCTTAGAGCGTTAACTGTCCCGTCAGGAGTGAGGTAGAGCTCTCTGTTCAGTGAGAGAGTCGGATTAGAGTTGCTGTTCTTCAGGTGGAGCACAGTGCCCCCCCCCCCCCATCCCGAGAGAGCCGATGTTGTTTACCATGTAAGAGAGAAATCTGACAGCGAGGCCGAGCACTCCCCGAGGAGGAGCCTATTACAACAGTAAGAGTGGATTAATTAGAGAGCGTCTCTGCAGAGCCGGGCTGAGAGCCGCCGCGGTCAAAGGGGACGCATTAATCGCCTCTCTTCACACAGGTAACAGGCTCGGCCCCGGGGCCCCAGTGGCACGGCCAATTAATAGGGCCGGAGGTACAAGCCCACCCCGCTACTTTATCGCTGTTTGCCCTCCAGACATTTTATGAAAAGAGCGAGCAGAGTTTTTATTTTCAGCTTTATTAAGACGGGGGTTTGAGGCCGCACCGGGGAGAGAGCTTACAGCGTGTTCAAGTCCAGCTGTGTTATCTGCACACACACACGCACACACACACCCACACACTGAAATACTCCTGCTACTGTCATAATAAAACAGGATGAAACATAACGGATCACAAAAGTCAAAGCACTTACATAAACCTGCACCTTACTGAGACGCAGGGAGGACCAAATTTGGACATTTACAGACTGCAGACTGTTGATTTATGGCCTTGGTGTCCAACCTGAGGTCTGGGCTCTTCCAGAGGGTCTCAGGGGGTCTCAGATGGTGTGAGCTTTAAGGTCCCCAAAGTTAGATTTACAGAAGTATATGAACTTATGAACTCAAATAATGATAAAACTCTGAGAGGACGGAGCAGAATGTGATAGTTCAGGACAAATGAGCTGTCTTCCACACAGGGGCAACTTAAACAGAGTTTTTAAAACCTCGACCTTGGCAGGAGATGACCTAAACATGTATGCTTTTGTGACCTTTAACTCCATTTATGTGGACAGAAGGAGGAAACAGAAAAGGCTTCATTTTCAGAAATGTCTGCCTACATGTGGACTTCAGCCTGAGAGTGACAGATCCAAATGTGGCATGAGGGCGGCTGAAGGGTGTTTGTGGCATGCCACTTCAAACAGTGACGTGGCATAACGTCACATATGTGGAAGAAATGATGAGTATGTTTATGAAGAAGGACTGTGTGCCACATTTAATAATGTGAATGTTTTTTCTGAGTCTGAGAACAGCATCTGATGTTAGGCAGAATCACAGCTAAAACCATTAGTGAGAATGATTGACCAATCAATGGCAGGAACACCAATCTGTCTAAACAAATGGAAAGCTCCATATCCAATATTTTTTATCTCATGTGTAAATATACTTTTTTGGGGGATTTATTTTATGTGTAAAATATAAATATGATTTATATGTGTTTTTTCATGTGATCAATTAAAAAGATGAAAAAGAAATAAGTATGCATTCCCAGTTCAACAGGATAATGGAAAAAAAACGCAAGTAAATATCAAGATCAAAAACAAAGAGAAAATACAAAACAGGATGACCACGTCGAGGATTATTCTATGGATAAAAATAATACAAACTAAATGTACAGCTTTTGTTATGATCCCCCTTAGAACATTACTTAAAACATGAATTATTTTACTCCAGTATTTTAATTTAATCAGCAAAACAGACACCTGTTAGTTTAGTTTGCATTACAAATTTGTTAAAACAATAAATCTTTGTTAAAACACCTTAATATGTGTGATGGCATCATGCTTCTACACTCCAACCAATTGCTGACTGTTGTTTTCTTTTATACCATTATTTATCGTTGAAAATGTGGCCCCCCGCACCTCTGGATTCATTTACTTATTGATTTACTCAAATCTTTACACAGGCATACCTTATGTGTGTTTGCAGGTCTTATACTGCCATTTTCTTACCTGTGCTGTTGGACCACCTGTATTTTCCAATAGAGGGTGATGGTTAATGATTTTAAATTACCTTAGTTTTGTGTATTCATAGTGAATTACTGAGTACCTTATTACATGAGCCAGACAGCCAATAACCTCTGTTACAAGAAAACAGAGCAGACAACAAAACAAACTTTCAAAGATGTCTTTTATTTTTCCTCTTTGTATTCACAGTAGTCTACCCCAAGTACCCTCTAGTATCCATTATCTCCTCACAGAACATCCACGTGTTCAATGTTAAAAAGTTAAACATAAAAGGCTCCATGATGGATTCTTTGCTTTCTTCATCTTGTGGATCCATGGTGTTGCCAAACAGCTTTGCCATTTCCTGCACAGCCTCCTCAGTTTGTTTACTGTCCATTTGTAAAATGTCAGGCATCTCCAAAAAAATGTTTGTTCGCCTGCACCCATCCCGCTGCTTTTTTGCAGTGATCTGCCACTCGCCCCACCGCACTGGTCTAAAGAAGAGAAAAATCATGATATGGATTTGTTTAAATAATTTGATTATACTTATCAAGTAGTCTGCTTACAGGGATCATTTTGGGTGTTTTCATACATGTCAAAATGCCAACAACAGTGAAAGACTTCTCATGTTAAGTTTATTCCATAGATATGTCTTAATAACACATCCATGGCTAATCCCAAAGTTAGCCTAGTTAGTGCTAGCCACCGTTACCCTAACTATGATAACAGTGCCAAAAAATACCCAAAGGTCAAAATGTCATTAATTTTAAATTAATATAACATTACATGGCAGTATAAAGTGGAAAAATACAATGTCGTAATGAATAAAGACCGTTTCTGTTGCTTCAAAAATGACGAAAACTAGTCACTTGACTTTAACTCACCTTCTCTCTACTTGCTTAACAGCAGAAACAAACTGGAACACGTGAAAAAAAACGTCACTACAGATCCTGACAGGGGGTCCTAACAGTGCAGGTTTTACGAACGGTCCAGACAGAGGTCTGCAGCCAGACCCCTCTCAGGTCAGGGGCTCGAGTCTCAGTGATCAACATGTGACACTCGTAGACATCTCAACAGCCAATTACATGGATATCACATTCACACCTTCATCCGCACAGATGAAAGCACATTTATCAGAGCTTTAGCTTCATTTATTGAAAAAAGAAACACTGAAGGAAGAGCTGCATTATTTCCCGATGTGTAAATGAGTTAAATAAAACCATGACATTAATCCCCATCAGCTCTGCTGAATAAAACACATCTACATATTTACAAGAGTATGACACTGACCCGCTCTTTTTTAAAAACATCTTATCATTTCTGAAAAAAGACCAAACATGGTAACCTGACACAACAGACTATTCAGAATACTCTGTATGGCAGTGATCATCAACTGGTGGTCCTGGGCCCACATTAGGCCCTCAGTCCCCCTCAGGAGAAACAGTGTATTACCAGCTTCCATATCTTTACTTCACAAAGCCAGAGCAAGATTATACTGAAGAGGAAGGTAGGCAATTGTCTCTGTGAGCATGTTATCATGACTTGGTTTATTTAAATTATGATGTAAGTTCATTTTTAAAGACTTTTCATGAACTATTTTTTTTCTTGTTTTTATCTGGATTAATGAGGAACTGTGCATTGATGTTGTTTCTATTGTTGAGATGCTGATCTGCTGCCTGCAAATCAAATGTCCCCTTAAAGCTCTGATGAAGAAACTTGAACCTTGAGCCTAATATCCAGCCCCCAGAATATAACCCTGGCTAAGACAATGTGAGGGGGTAAAATATATTGATGTGTGAAAACCCCTCCAGCAACCTTAAAAAAATTTGAGACTGATGCATCAGAAGAGACTTCACATCGGATCCATTTAGCCAGGAGGTCAGGAACTGGGACATTCAGACCTGGTCTCTTAAAGATGCTCCAGAGGAGTGAGCACTAATATGACAAATAATTTATAGGGATGGGAAAAGAAACGAAAACAGGAGGGCTGCCAGCCAAATCACTGAGAGCTCCTGTTTGACCTCAGTTTCCAGCTGAAGAACAAAACCATTGCTGTTCTGAACATCATCCTCATTAAAGTCTGTTTGAATATCATCTAACCTGCAGTGAAGTAAACATGGTGATGAGGATGGTCGACCTCTGACACACTGTGAGGTCTCAGCTCAGCCAATGAATGAGCAGAAACTGCTGTCATCAATCAGCTTTGTGTGCATATGTGTGTGTGTGTGTGTGTGCATGCGGTGCAGGTGAGGTCTGGAGTGAGCCCCCCCCCGGCCCTGCCACCTAAAACCGTCCCTGAATTTCAATGAGACCCTTTTTATAGAACAGAATAGAAGTCTTTATTGTCATTACAGTGTGTAAAGAAATTGGGTTACTGTCTCGGCTGGTGCTCAAACAACATTTAGAAGACAAATAGGATAAAACATAAAAAAGGGTATATATAAATATATATATATCTATATCTATATATATATATATATATATATATATATATATATATATAGAGAGAGAGAGAGAGATAGATAGATAGATAGATTAGATATAATGTATTTCTACATATATCTAGAGGAATTAATAAATATGTATTTACACACATATCTGTCTTTGTATACATGGTATACATATTATGCTGTGGATTATTGCACCAGTATTCACAGTGTTCTCAGATTATTGCACATACTTCACAGATACAGTGTTCACGGGTTATTGCATGTGTTTGTTTGTACGACTGCACATGGTTATTGCATTGAATCTTCATTAATCCTGGATATGGCTCTGTTGTAAAAGCTGTTTCTGAGTCTGTTTGTCCGTGACTTGAGTGTCCTGTATCTCCTACCAGAGCGCAGGAGCTTTAACACCTGGTGTCCTGGGTGTGTGTGCTCTGCCAAGACAACGGGTCCTGTAGAGATCCTTCAGGGAGGAGGGGGTGGCCAGTAATCTTTTGGGCAGTGTTGATGACCCTTTGCAGTGCCAGCCTTTTTCCCACAGTGCAGAACCACACAGAGATGCAGGAGGTCAGCAGGCTTTCAATGGAGCAGCGAGAGAAGATGGTCAGCAGCTCCCTCTTCAGGTTTACCCTCCTGAGGATCCTCAGAAAGTGAAGATGCTGTTGGGCCTTCTTCACAACCTCAGATGTATTAAACAGTGCCACTGAAGATCTGTGTCCATGTGCACGCCCAAGAACCTGAAGCTGGACACCCTCTCCACTCGCTCTCTGTTGATGGTGATGGGCTCTAAGTCAGACTTCCTCCTCCTGAAGTCCACCATAAGTTCATCGGTCTTTGCTGTGTTAAGGACCAAGTTGTTGTCTGTGCGCCACCCCACGAGCCTCTGGACCTCATCCCTATGAGCTGTCTCATGGCCTCCAGAGATGAGGCCCACCACCGTGGTGTCACTCGCAGACTTGATGATGGTGTTGTCTGGGACCCAGTCATGTGTGTAGAGTGTGTACAGCAGAGGGCTCAGTCCACAACCTCATGGGGAGCCGGTGTTGAGGCTGAGGGCCGTGGAGAGGTGTGGATCCACTCTGACTCTCTGTGAGCACTCAGAGAGGAAGTCTCTGATCCAGCAGCAGGTTTTGATTTGATTTGAATGTATATATTTGATAGGGACGATGCAGTTTAGAGCATGAATCTGATGTGCTGCACAGAGAGTTTATAGCAAATGCTAATTTTCAACTCTTGTCCCTAGTTGGGCCTTTGAATAAACAGATCATAAAATGTACAACAACAATGTAGGTGGTGAGAGGAAGTCCACTGTCCAGCAGTCTTACTGTCAGTCTGTCCGGGAGTATGGTGTTGAAGGCAGAGCCCCCGACTGTTCCAGGTGGGAGATGGTGGTGTGGAGCGCTGTGACGACGGTGTCCTGTGACGATCTGTTAGCTCTGTATGCAAACTGGAGTGGGTCAAAGGTGGATGGAAGGTGGGACATGATGTGGCGTCGGACCAATTTCTCAAAACACTTCATCATAACAGGTGTTAGAGCAACAGGTTGGTACTCATTAAGGCTGCTGATGGTGGTCTTTTTTGGCAGCGGGATGATTGTGGCTGACTTCAGGCAAGGTGGATAAGGGACTGGGACAGAGCAGATCAAACTGGGACACGCTGGTCAGCCTGAAGAAGACGGAGGCAGAAACTTCATCTTCATGTCCTGGAGGAGGACATAAATAAATAAATTAATTAATTGATAAATAAATAAACAAATGTCTACATTATTTCAAACACACTTACATCACTGACACAGCAGGGGGAGACATTTTGGGCTGAGTGTCTTGCCCAAGGACACTTCAACATGTGACAGCTGAAGCTGGGCCCAAACCCTCAACCTTCTGATTGATGGTGGAACGACTCATCAGACTATCAGTCAGGCTCATCTGAGCAACATCCAACAAACCCTGTTCAGGAGGGGCAGAGCCTTTCAAGATGAAATGGTAGTTGGTTGAAAAAATCATGTCACAGTGATTACAGACCAGTCAGAGGCTTGGAGTCGCTAAACTGAGAACAAAAGGTGCTACAGGTACACCTTCTACGTTACAGCAGATCATAACTGTCCAAATGAGTCTCAATCTGGTCATGTTCTTGGAGCCTCAACAATCTCATTTTAAACCTCAGAATCAAGGTCTCCAAACTCTTGGTTGGCCATAATATACAATCAAACAATGGCAGCAGCAGACAAAAACTGAAATTGTACTTAAGATCTTCCACAGAGGTTAGAGATTGATTTAATTGTTGGATTATCCATAATTTACCAAAAAGAACAAAAACTGTATCAAGCAAATATGGATGATTGATAAACATCCACAATTTGAAAGAAACTAATACAGCCGACTATGGCCCTATTTTCATACAATAATTAATGACATTACATCAGTTTCTGTCACACTAATGATGTACATTATTTTCATACTGAGAGGGTATGGGGGCAGCATGTGGACGCCAGCTTCTTCTCTGTGTGTCTCTCAATGACAGTAAAAATGTGGAAATTCATCTTATTACTGAATCTGGTTTTAAAACAAACAGACTGTAGCAGAAAGAAGAAGAACAAAGTCAGCTGAGGCTTTTTTAATAAATGAGGTCCAACAGTAAGTTATACTTTGGCACCTTGATCGTTTGTCTATCCCTTGAAGTTTCTGTGAAATGTATTGTTTGTCGTCATCTGTGTGTTGCTGCCATTCTTGGTCAGGTCTCCCTTGAAAAAGATCTGACAGGATGGAGGTTTGCAGGTCGTATTTCTCTCCATCATCAACATGGTCAGGCTGCAGCGAGCAGCTCAGGATGAGATTTCTGTTCATTTATCTGAACTAGTCCTAAATCATGGAGCCACACTTACTCTTAATGAATGGATTTAGATTTCCAGGTCAGGTTTGAGTTTCTCCAAACATTTACTTAAGCACCATGTCAGAAAGTCTGAGATCCAAACTTTGAGTCCCTCCTGATGGACTCAGGGTTGTTTTTGGATGTGTTGGGCAGCGGGGCAGCTCGCTCATTTATGCAGATAAAATGTAAGGAGGCAGCGGTGCAGCACGTTTAAACATGGAGGGAGATCCTGGGAGCATTAGCAGAGGACGTGTTGTGTTGGCAGACGAAGCCTAAAATAAGTTCTCAGAGATCAATCAGCTCCATGGTTCATCTCTGCAGTGAAAACAGCTGTCCCTGATGAGTCTAATCTGGATCTGTTTGATATGAAATAGTTAGAGGAGTCTGGGTCTGGGGCATCCTCCAAATCCCACAAACATCCCGGTCTGAACCCCGAGGCTGCCCGGTCGGGGCCGCCGTGGTCCCTGGAAGACGAGCTGCCCGGAGCCAACGACTCGTTCAAACAGAATTCTTCCTCCTTGATCAAAGTGAACTCATCCCACTGGCCAAAAGACTGCCTTACATGCTGACCCGGACGCTGATTAGAAAACACTTTTCTCCCTCTAAAGTCGGGGTGTTGATCTATGAAAGTGAATAAAGTCTGCTCTGATCTCAACACTCTACAGCCCCCACCAAGAGGGTCAGCGGGCCCCATCTGATTTATCAACTGGATATTTGATGAGACCTAACACAGGTTCAGAGATTCTCTTTAGACCATCAGTGTAACCCTCTTTATGTCATTCTGTTGCTTTGGATTAGAAGTTTGATTTCCTGACATTATTTTAGGAGGAAGGACAGGGGACGGCGAGATACGACAGGAAGAGGCTCGAGGTTGAATTATGACTTAGGCTGGACTCCTGCCTATATCCATCCATTAATTTCTTTATTATTATTTTCAACTCATGGCACTAAAGCTATGTCCACATACTGGTGTGTTTTTTCAAAAGTGAAGGTTTTCATCCTCCATGTTCAAAAAAACACGCCTGAAGCTTAAAAACGTCCTTGTCCACCCGAATACGGTGGATCTGCTCTCTAACCTTTCTTTAAGGTTTATTAAGATTGTGCGACAAGACAGTTTTCCACATTTCTTAGAATAACTTGTCGAATAAATTCTTGGGCAAATGTTTGAGATCTCTGAGCACCTTTTAGTTATTACTGTCCTGACATCACGAACAAGTGTTCATCATATTTTTGAAGGTGTTGTTGTCCTCATGTTTGTAATTACCTCCACCAAAGAGAAGATGTTTTTGCTGGCAGTTGCTGTTTCTTTGTTTTGTATATGATGGTCAGGCTGTCTGTGAGCAGCGTAACTCAAAAACTTCTCAACAGATTTTAAACCGTTTTAAATCTAAAGTGTTCATTCATATAATTTGACTATGTGCTTTTATCAGAATAATATAAACTTTTATAAACTGCCCCTTCTTTTATAAAACTGCCTCTTCTGACCACAGATCAAAATCTGAAGATGTTTGTACTTGTAAGAAAAAAAAAAAAAAAAAAAAACGTGGGTTGACAGATGGTCACATTCATAAGGTTCATGATAAATCTTAAGGCTCTACCTCATCACTGTTCTGTATCATGGAGGTGGTTGTCCCTCACTGGACACTCAAAGACTGAATCATTTATACTTTTACATTTATACTCCTTTCTTGCTCTGCTTCCTTCATACTTCAGTAATTTCCTTCAGGTGTAAAGTTCTGGAAGTCTTCACTGGAGTAAGCCTTAGACTCATTCTTACCATCTGCCCCCAAAGTTCATCTTGAGGGTTAAAAGAAGTTTCCGGTCTGCTGCTCCTGCAGACTGGACTCTGTAAATCTGTTTACAGGCAGATTAAAGGCGTTAGAGGAAGACTCTTCAGGATGTAGACGCTCTGCCTCCTGACTCTCTGCTCTGTGACTGACTCTTTATCAAAGAGGAATGTTTTAAGTCTGACCTTAAAGGTAGAGAGGGTGTCTGCCTCCTGAACCGTGGTCGGTAAATGGTTCCAGAGAAGAGGAGCCTGATAACTGAAGGCTCTACCTCTCAGACTACTTCTAGAGACTGATGGGACCACGAGCAGGCCAGCATTTTGGGAGCGTAATGTTCTAGAGGGGTTGTACGGCACTACAAGCTCTTTGAGATAAACTGGTGCCTGTCCACTGAGAGCTTTATAGGTGAGAAGAAGAATCTTGAATTCTATTCTATATTTTATTGAAGCCAATGCAGAGAAGCTAATACAGGAGTAATGTGGTCTCTTCTCCTAGTTCTAGTCAGTACATGTGCTGCAGCATGTTGAACCAGCTGAAGCGTCTTAAGAGACTTACTGGGACAGCCTGAAAGAAGAGAATTACAATAGTCCAGTCTAGAGGTAACAAAAGCATGGACTAGCTTTTCAGCATCGCTCTGGGACAGGATAGGCCTGATTTTAGCGATGTTATGAAGATGAAAAAAGGCTGTTCTTGAAATTTGCTTTATGTGAGAGTTGAAGGATAAATCCTGATCAAACAGAACCCCAAGATTTCTAACAGTTGTGCTTGGTGTCAGGCTAATGCCATCTAGGGCAGTTAAATCATTAGAAAAGGTTTCTCTAAGGTGTCGAGGGCCCAGCACAATGATCTCTGGCTCTCCTGGTTAAATTAAGTTTGAATGAAAATAATTATACTTAATGATACTCAGTTTTTACAGTGTTGACAAGTAAAATGTGTTTGTTTGTAGAAACCTTCATTCAATCATCTTGTATTCTTGAGATAGTAACACTGGCCTCCCATTGTTTTATTTATTTTGCATGTTTATTTGGACTGGACAGAGCATGTTAATAAATGTACAATATCCTGAGTGTACACACTAGATTGCCATAAATATGCTGGATTTAGTACAATGCTTATTTCCATCCATAGACCCAAACATAAAAGAAACATCAAACTAAAGTTACAGACATATAAAACAGTATATTATCATAAATTATGAAAAATACAGTGACAATAAAACAGAAATAAAACAGTACAGGCTGGGTTAACCTACCCTGAAGTGTCCTAAAGTGTCTGTAATAAAAGTGATATTCTTTGTGTTTCAGATTTTTTTTTTTTTTTTGATGTTCACAATCTAGATTAAACTTTAATAAAAAAAGATCATTCCAGAACATGCCTGTAGTCATAAGCAGTCTTCTGCTCTGATGCTCTCCATCCATCCCAGGGGTGCACAGAGGAATAATGATGGTTATCCATGCAGATGCAGTTAATAAAGCAAATTTAAGAGTAGAGGAGAAACATGGTGCCTGATCTGTGGATCTGATGGGCCTGTTGGTTGAAGATAAGTGGGGGGGGGTATCCTCGGCTCCCTGGCTGTCTGACAGAGTTTAATGTGAAGTCCTGCTCACTCAGCCTGTCACTAAAGCAGGCCACGATCAATGAGCTGACTCTAGCCCCCAGTTCAGCCCCACCTCCTCCAAACACTCTGGCAGGGCTGTCGGTTTGGCTGCTGGGACCGAGTGACCAGAGCAAAGTCAATCAGTGGGCCCGGGGATGGGCGAGGGACAGGCAGAGGCGTGAGCAAGGGGGTTGGCTGATAGGAAGGCTATCGGTTTGGACGTCGTTGGTGTTTTGTTGTTGTTCTTGTTGTTGTGTATCAGGTGGCGTTGGCGCGGCGTTGCTGCCAGGATCTGACCGCTGAACGGAGACGTCAGACCGTGGACACTCAGAGCGATGGAGGACGGCTCGGAGGGACAGGACGCCAGACGACAGGATGGACTCTGACCTTCCCCCCATCCGTCTAATCGCCCCCACCACCGCCACCGCCGCCACCCCTCCAAAATAAAACAACAGAGTGATTGTGTTTCAGAGGGTCTGTGCCCAACAGCCTCACATGGAGGAGCATCTTTGTCCTTCAGAGAGCACAGACACACACATACACACAAAAACGCACAAAACACACAACCACACATACACACACGTACACACAAATACACACAGACACACAAACTCATGGTTTACCTTAAAGGTTAGACTTACAACATTCCTCTTTGATAAAGCTTTCAGTTAGGGACCAGCTCATAGTCCATAGTTTAGACACATAGTTAAGATGCAATAGGCTTAGACTGCTGGGGGGATCTGGCACACTGGGCTCTATCCCTCTCTCTCTCACACTCTCTCTCCATATCTGCCTCTGCCCCTTTCTGTTTGCTCCTGTACTCGTCTCTGGCTCTGGTCTTGTAGGTGGCCTGGGATCCTTGGTGTAGACTGCCTGCTGCTGCGGAGTCACGAAACCTCAATAACTACAATTAAAATTATGTGGCCATCACTTAGCTCCCTTTCATTATCATTGCAGTTTCTGATTTTAACTTTAGAGAGATCAACATTAAATACATAGTAGTTCCTGCAAACAGCACACACAGTGACCGTAGCAAGCAAGTGCTCTATCCTGCAGTAAAACCCAATTTAATGGCAGTTCAGCTAGATGCTGCTATATTAATCAACATCATTTCTCTCCAGATTATATTCATTATAAATATTAGTGTTAATTTTAGATTGATTTCTGTATTCATTGTTGTATTGATTAATCATCCATAGCAACTATCTTTACAACCATATAGACATGAGGACCCTCTTGAAAACGGGATGCCACATCTAAGATTTATGATCTGGGTGTCCATGGGTTGGATCCATCTCTGGATGAATGGATGTATATATATTTCCCCCGTGATATTGCCGTTCAGTTTTTTTTTCTGTAAGACCTATTAATATTGTTATTGCGTACATTTTCACCATTTCATGGCATTCTGCAGCATTGTTTATGAGTTTAAATCTCGCACGTCACAAAATAATGTCCGTACATACCGATTCAGCCAATCAGAGTGAAGGTATTTTTTTCTCGACTGCTGATAGACTGCTGTGTATCACGTGGCTTCACATCTTGCAGGGAAGAGAGATGCTTGCTTTGTTCTCTCTCAGTTCAGCGTCTCTCTCTACAGTGATTGGTGTTCTGCATAACTTTAGTGTTTTGTGCATTGATTTTGTGTTTATGTTTTTTTGATATATTTGTATATGTTTAAATTTATTTCTATTGTTTTAAAAGTCTGTTTGAAGACCTTTCTTTTAAAAGTACCGTAAAAGTTATAAAACATGCGTAGGGTATATTTCAATAGGATATTTCTATATCATGGATTTTCACTTATCGCCGATGGGTCTGGAACCTAACCCCCATGAGGAAGGGGGGAACACTGTATATATGTGTATATATATATATATATATATATATATGTATATATATTTGAGGTGTGTCAGAAAAGTTCCAGGACTGGTGTCACAAAAGATTTATTTAGAATCCAAACTTCAAACTACAAGTTTTCCCCTTTGAAGTAATCCCCCTGGAGTCTAATGCACTTTCCCATCCTTCTCTGCCACGCTTTCATGCACTCCTGGAAGGATTCTTCTGGGATCCTCCACAGCTCTGTTGTCATGGCGTTTTTGATGTCGTCCACGTCTTCAAAACAGGTCCCCTCGATGACCCCCTTGAGCTTGGGGAAGAGGAAAAAATCAGACGGAGCCAGGTTGGGTGAGTAGGGAGGTTGCTCCAGCACGGTGACGTTCTTCTCGGCCAGGAACTGTCGGATGCTCAGGGCATTGTGAGCAGGCATGTTGTCATGGTGAAGCAGCCACAACTTGTCCTGCCACAACTCTCGCCTCTTCCTGTGCACTGAACGAAGCAAACGCCGCAGTATCTCTTTGTAAATTTTAGTTATCATATTACCCTTATTTTCATCTTATGGTAAAAAAAAAATGTTATGTTAAACTCAGCTTTGCCAAAATTTTGGAAATTGTTCTTTTGTCCATTTAGATACTGACTAATACATTACTTTTAATAGAGGGTGTACTCATTTATGCTTGGCACTATCCGTTTGTGAATATCTGCATTTATGTGTATCAATAAAATAATGAAGAGTTTTTCTTCAGCCTGCTCTATTGTTAAGTGTCTTGAGAAAACACTTGTTATGAATTGGCACAACACTTAAAAAGATTGATTGATTGATAGATTGATTGATATAATACCTCTGTCCAGGTATGTAACACAGCAGCTGCTGAAGACAGAGGGCTCATTAAGTTTTTCTTTTTTTATGTGTTGCTAAAATAATCTCATCAGATTTAGACCTGCTTGTTTAGCCTGGAAATGAGCTCCATCATCAGTGGAAGGTCAAGGGTTCCTGCCCGGCTCCAGCTGTCACATGTTGATGTGTCCTTGGGCAGAACATTTTTTCATGTGCCGAAGGGCACACCCACCATATAGTGTTATATTTCATCAAATCAGATTTAGTGTATCATGCTGTCTGCAGGGCCATGTTTTACTGAAGGTTGGACCTGGACTGTGTCACAGGTCAAAGGGGGGACAGTTTCCACCTGATTCAGTTCCTTTCCCTGCGCTCTAATGAGTATTTAAATACAGTATGTTCTCACAACACACTGAGCAAAAGTTCTTGACAGAGTTGTTACCTGCAGTGATTTTAAGAATATAAGTTTTAATTGTATGTCTAAAATCACATCCAAAATCAGTTTAAATCCAAACTCTAAGGTTTAAATGTGAGGTTTGTTCATCTGTTTTGGTTCTGATTGTAAATGCTGTAAGTCCATTTATCTGTTTTTAGGTTCCACCGTCTCTGACAGCTCCAGGGATGAAATAAAGGAGCATCATTCATAAATCATCTAAGTCATAACATTAACGTAAAAAGCACCACAAAAATCATTCATTTTTTCATTCATTTTCTGTACCGCTTATGTGGACCTGGGTGAAACCCTCTCTGAGAGTCTGTGGTTTTAATGTGGGTGTGGTTGATAGAGCCACTGATCTGGGGCCAGCAGAGGTCTCTGATAGACCAGGACCACCCCATGCCGCAGAGCTAGGCCTGGGTTTGGACCAGGTTCCGCTGAGTCTGCGTTTCTGAGCTGCAGGATTTGGCAGCAGATGAAGCCGGCTGCTGTTTCCCCCCTCAGTAACATTCCTCTGTGACACCCGGCCTGGTCTGGATCCCATTAGGATCAGGCCCACCAGGCCTGCAGTGAGCAGGGCTGGGTTTGAGGAGGGAGGTTCAGAGAGTCTGGTCTGGAGAAGGTCTACAGAAAGTCAGAGGCATGGCTTAGAGTAGACAAAGGTAACTGTTCCTTCTTTGGTTTTTCAGGTGAGTGATGATCTGGTCACATCCAAACAGTTTTTGTGGTTACCACAGCTGCTGTGGTCTTTAGTTTTTCATGTCCATCCTCTGAACCCTTGAGGTCATAACACCAGTGGTCTGCAGGAGAATGATATTTCATTTAATAATGTTTGTAATGGGGCAGCATGGTGGCGCAGCAGGTACTGCATGTACCTCACAGCAAGACGGTTGCCGGTTCGATCCCCAGGTTGAGCAGGGCCTCTCCATGTGAGGTTTACATTTTCTTCCTGTGCATGTGTGGGTTCTTTCCGGGCACTCTGGCTTCCTCCCACAGACCAAAAACATGCTCATTAGGTTGATTGGTGATTCTTGCCCTTAGGTATGAGTGTGAGCGTGAATGGTTGTTTGTCTCTCTATGTGGCCCTGTGATTGACTGGCGACCTGTTCAGGGTGGACCCCACCTCTCGCCCAATGACAGCTAGGATAGGCTCCAGACCCGCTAGGGGGTGCTGGACGTAGCTGGATAAGCCAGGAGACCAGCCGCAGTCTTTAATACTGTGGGAGCTCTAGGTTTGGATTTGACTGTAAATGTCTGTAGATGAAATTATCATGTCACAAGGTGTGTAATACACGTTAAAACATTCAGACTGCAGGAGGGGAAGATGTTTATCTGCTACAGAACACTGAAACAGTTTTACATGATAATGGAGACCACACACCGTGTCCTCACTGGGTTCAGGAGATGTGTCAGAGTCCACCTGGAGAGAAGGTCGTGGTCTTGATTCAGATGGACTTGAGCTTGTGGCTGTGGCTTGTTTTGGGTTTAAGTGACTCACCTGAGAGCAGAGATGAGTGCTCTCACCCCTGAGGTCCATACGTGAACATCTGAGATACCTTCACCATGGAGTGCCCTTAAAGCACCAGTGTGAGGATCTGTGGCTGTGGCGGCCACAGAGACTGCTCAGTCATTAGATCCAGAGGGAAAAGCAGCCGGACCGCTGTGTGCTGGTTCTGTTCTTCTCTCAAACACATGACCAAACCCTCGTTCATGAAGTGAAAGCGTCCTCAGCAGGTCAGAGAGCAGAGAAACACAAACATCCTCCTCTCTGCACCACAAACCTCTGCTCCCTCTGCCGTAAAACCCAACAGCTGAAGACAACATGCTCACACTGCGTCCCTCTGAGGGGCCGATGACAGGCATGCTGGGAGATGTAGGAAGTAAAAGTTTGAGCCTCATAAAAGCTCCTGATGATTAAACTTGGTAACAGTTTGAAGAGTTCAAATCAATCACATTAATTATAGCCACTGAAACGAGCTCCATGTTGGAGAAACAAGAGGAATCAGACAAACTCTGACATAAAATCAGATTAATTCTGGAGGGAACACTTCACTAATTACTCCCCTTCTTGCTTTAAAGAGGGGATGGGGTGTAGATCTGCTGCTGATTTCATGTCCTTCACTTTTTAGGGAGAATTTCTGTCTGTAAATGTGAAGAGATGACGACAACTACAAGAAGGAGGGTGAGAGGAAACATGGCAGCCGTCTGACGTTCACTCACAGGACAGGAAAGCAGGAAACCTTCCTGTTCAGATTCAATCAGTTTAGTTTTTGAAATGCTTAAAGTTGTTCTGTCTCCATAAACCAGCCACAGCTTCACCTCAGAGCAGGTCTATGTGTTAGGTCCTAAATCCAGCTCTGCAGAGGTGGGCGTTGGTCCAGTGCTGCGCTGAGTTTTAAAAACACATTCTGAGAATGATTTCTTTTTGTCCACAAGTAAGCTAAACTTTAACCCACATATAACTCTACTTTAAACATTAAAAATAAAGCATGCAGTACAAAGTTCTTCTCAGCAAGAAGCAAGAAGTCAAATAGCAAAAATCCAGGCTGAGAAAATTGAAATTATAATAAAAATGTTAAAAAATACTGATAAAAAATTAAAGTGGATCCACTGCCTGGTGGTTTTGTTTGAAGAGGACATCCTTCAGTAGCCCCTGATAGGATATTCAGTTCTTTAATCTGTTGTAGAGGCACGATGTGAACACATGGACTGAAACACTCAAACAGGTCCAATGATCATGCACTAATGCAGGGTCAGACTGAGGACTTCCAGCTCCTGAAGAAGCTCCATAGTTTTGGGGTTCAGTGCCTGGCTCCACAGCACTTAAGACAGTGCCCAGGAAATCAGCTGGCACCTCTGCAGCAACCATGGTTCGCTAAGGACCTGAACCGGTTCTTAACCTGAGTCCCTGTGGACCGGAAGCACAGAGGACTGACCCAGGACTTTGTGGACTGGTGCCAACGGAACCACCTCCAGATCAACGCGAGGAAGACCAAGGAACTGGTGGTGGACTTCCGTTGGTGTAGACCCCCCCACCCAACACCGGTGAACATCCAGGGCTTGGACATTGAGATTGTGGACTCTTACAAATACCTGGGTGTTCACCTAAACAATAGACTGGACTGGTCTGACCACACGAGTGCCCTCTACAGGAAGGGCCAGAGCAGACTGTACCTGCTGAGGAGACTGAGGTCTTTTGGGGTGCAGGGAGCTCTCCTGAGGACCTTTTTTGACTCTGTGGTGGCATCAGCCATCTTTTATGGAGTGGTCTGCTGGGGCAGCAGCATCTCGGCTGCAGACAGGAACAGACTGGACAGACTGATCAGGAAGGCCAGCTCAGTCCTGGGGTGCCCCCTGGACTCAGTGCAGGTGGTGGGAGAAAGGAGGATGCTGGTGAAGCTGGCATCCATGCTGGAGAGGGACTCCCACCCCCTGCAGGACACTCTGACAGCCCTGTGCAGCTCCTTCAGTGACAGGCTGCGTCACCCGAAGTGCGTGAAGGAGCGTTACCGCAGGTCTTTCCTGCTGCTGTTAGACTTTACAACCAGCACTGCTCCCAGTCTCCATAAACTGAGCAATTATCTAACAATGTAAAATTACAATGTACAATTACTGTGCTAACTCTATTGACAATGTGCAATTCATCCATGTGCAATCACTTACATTCATGTGCAATTACTTTGTGAATGTGTTAATAATCGTTATAGGATTTGCTTTTTAGGTTCTGTATTCAAGCCCTTTTTTATATTTATGATTGGTAGAATAATGTACATACTGCTATTTTTCATGCTATTTTTATACTTATTCCTTATCAAAGCTCTCCCCTTTGCTGCTGTAACAGTGTAAATTTCCCCATGTGGGACGAATAAAGGTTATTCTATTCCATTCTATACACCTACTGGGCAGTGAAGGTAATGTGGTTGGTCAAGAGGAAGGACAGGGGTGTTTCAGTGAGACTCAGAGAAATCCTACAGGATGAACATAAGGCTCAATGACCTTCACCCCGACCTTATGCCTCCCAGCTGTGGTCACGTCATTGTCAGGTGAGTGCTGCACTGGGTCGAGGCGTGTGATGACAAAAAAGTAGATCAGGGTGCTCTTCATCGATTTTAGAACAGAGCTACAGCTGCAGGGAAAGATCCTCATCAAGACATCGGGAGACATCAGGGAGAGGTCCTGAGGAAGACTCTGGTGAGGATGTTTAACCACGTTGGAGTGCCGAGGATTTCTCACGCTTCTTTTAACCTATAAATTCAGCTGAGCGATGCTCATAAGATTAAAGAGGATCATTTAAGCCAATATTTTTACTGGAATCCTTCATCATGTGCTCAAGCTCCGTCTCGCTCACTTATCTATCTATCTATCTATCTATCTATCTATCTATCTATCTACACACATTTATATATATGTATATCTATATCTATATCTATATATACATATATATATTAGTATATATATATTTTTATACACACACACATATATATATATAAATATATGTATATATATATATATATATATATATATATATATATATGTGTATATATATATATTTGGTGGTCAATTTATGGGAGAAGTGCAGCTGCTGTTGCACTTTTTTAGCATAAAAACACATCTGTACTTCAACTGTCTCAACTTCTACTATTAGATGAGAGCTCTTAACTCCTGATGAGGGACGATCAGCCCAGAGGTCAGAGGTCAGAAAATACTGATCAATAATCAAATGAAACATCAGATCAGCTCAGACTGAGGACTGATGGACAATCGATCAGAGCCATATGAAGGCTGTTTTTACAACATTTTCCTCCACCCTCAAAAGGTGTTGTAGTTTAATTGGTCACCCTGTCAACTGGTGACTCTCAGCCGACCCTGGTCCTAAATGTTGCAGTGAATCAGCTGATGAAAAGAGAGTGAGTCTCTCTGTTTGGTTTAATCAAGCTCCCACGGGTGTTTGTGGGTCAGAATGATCCATGGCTTTGTGGTATCTTTACATATTTGCATGCTTTTGTCACCATGTCCATGTGAGTCTTTTTTTTCCCTTTCACTTTCGTTCTGCAGCCAATCATCTTCTAAATTATCTTTGTCTGACAATATTTACGTTTGAACCACACGAATGATCCAGTGTGTGAGTGCCCTCCCCCCCAAACACACACACACTCCAGAGCCTCTTAATAAAGCATCAGTTAAAAAGTGAATGGATCAATTAGGCTATTTAAGCTGCTAATCTCTGGCAGCGCCCACCTTTTTGAAGCCGCCAACAAAGTGACTGAAAACATTGTTAATGCATCCAAAAAATAAAAGGGGCTTCTTCTGCCTCACACTCCCCCATGATTTGTAATAATTTGCTTCTCATTGAGGAGATGGAAGGCAGCCGGGGCTCTTCGGCGCTGGCAGTCGGCATGAAAGCACTTCGCCACCAACTTTCCCCCAAATATCTCCTCTCTGGAATCGGCTAAATGGCTATTAGGCCAGAGCGGCTGCCAACGCGCTCTATAATCACAAGGAAGGAGAGGTGCGAGTCTGGATGGGCTCTGAGTGTGACAGCTGTGTGTATTTGGTTTGGCACGTGCGCTCCGAGTGTGTGTGTATGAGTGTGTGTGGAGCAGCCATTAGACGGTAATCTGAGGGCTCTGTGGGGAGGCCAGCCATACGTGCTGCAGAATGTGAAATGAGAGGAAAATGTGCCATGTTTCAGAGGAGTTCAGCTCATATATGAGAGCGTGCATGCAGGACTTTGTGGAGGATCAGGGTTAAAAACACAACAAAGGAAAAGATTTCTATAAACATCAGCCATAAATCTGAGGCTTCAGATAGGAAATTCAACACAGCACAGGTTCATGTTAGGAGGGATTCTTCAAAACAGACTCACAGACCAGAGAAAGACCTTTTCATCTGGTTTATAGGTTTTTATTCAGCTTGGCATTAAACATAGAGGAAAGTCAGGGCGTTAGGGTGGGGAATGTCCTGCAGGAAAGGTGCCACAAAGTAGACTTGAACCTGGGCGGCCAACCTTAAGGAACACAGGGACATTACCTGTGGCATGACCGAACAATCAGAGCTTCAGGTGTGCATCAGCTGGATCCTCCTGATTCACCGTCTGTGATCAGGTAGATCCATCTTACCAAGCTCCGATCAATAACAACTGACCAATCAGAGTCCTTTAGAGCAGGAGGAGGTGGAGCTACGAGTGAGACCACAGTAGGAAGTGACTGCTCGTCAAGAGATTAGCATCGATGCTAACAGCTTCAACAGCGAATTGATTAGATCATATTTTAGCTCCACTTTTGAGATGTTTGAAAAGAGTTTGCTCTACAGTGTGGCTCACGTTCTGTACTTTACACCGTGACAGTAGCGCCCGCCCTCTACATTAGCTGATTGGCCTGTAGTGACAGTGATTGTTGGGATGATGGTCCAATCACCTGCTGGATATGCTTCTGAAAGGTTCTGCCCATCCAAACTCGTTCTATGGGCTCTTTCCCAGATGGACTGATGAGATCCTAGGAGAGATAGCGGTACAGACGTGAGGCGATACATACAAATAAAACAGCGTTTCACTGTCCCTCCATAAGCCCCTGTGTTTGGAACTATTATGTGATGCCACACATGAGCCCCGTATCCTTCCACCGGCGGAGCGCTGCTCTCCGCTCATCACTGGAAGAAAAATCCAACCGTACAACAGAACCTGACTGAAGTCTGTGAGAGGGTTAGGCTAGGTCATCAAACACTGCTGACGGTTCTCCTCTTTTTACAGGTCAAAGTTTTAGGAACAGACTCTGTATCCTATTTGTATTATTATTCTATCTGCTCAGTCCCTCGCATTTTTCAACTTTTTATCAACGTCTCCTCCAGTTTAGATGCAGACTTATTTGCTCTCACACTAACTTATTGCTAAGCAGGAGGCAGAGGCAGGGCAATAAGCAGCTCCTTGATTTGCTTAAACGTTGGCTCTAAATCATGAAATAAAAGCTTCTCAACAAGGAGGGAGAACTGGGGGAATATAAACAGAGAGAATAAATGTACAACCGGTATTTAACACCTCACCTTTAAAGGAACACTCCAACATTTTGATGTTTTCATGTCTTACCTCAGTTCCCAGTCCATGACAAGCAGGTTGACACCATTCTTTTGGCTGTGTGTCCAGTAATGAGGAAGAGATGGACTTAGATCGCCAACCCCTAGCTTAGCTTAGCTCAAACATTGGGAGTATATGGGTAGTGCTTTAGCCTGTCTCTGTCTACAGACATCAGATAAACTCTAGAAGGTCATGTGTGCTTGTTGTGTTTTTTATTGACTGCGTGATGTCACGTTATCTATTTTTAGACTGAGATTAGCATTTTATATAATTTTTGAAAGAAATACTCATGAAACTAAGCCGCAGGGTGCATGAGCAAACCACAGCGGGAGTGCTTCTCAGTATGTCAATGAACCAAAGCCTCTGTTTACGATTAGAAGAAGATTGCTACTAAGGATTATGGCCAACTTTATGAGAGAGGACGAGGATGATTTCTTCAAGAAAATAGAGGAGGATCTACATGTTTTGAAAGCTGAGGGTGCACGAAGAGAAGCCGAGGCAGTGGAACAGCCTGGGGCTGAGGGGAGAGTCCGCACATGGTATGTTAATAATTTAAGCACAGAGAAATATTTTCTTTTAGTTCAAATATTCTGGATATTTACTCACATGATTGAAAACCAATATTTTCCTGTGTATGTCTTAGTGTTTGCTATTGTGCAAAATAAAACTACTTACCATCGAGCAATGATTTCTTGCCAAATACAGAAAAATCTAGGAGATAATAAAACTGAATGTAAGGCTAAAATAATACAACAGAGGTAAAGATCAAATTGGCAATTATAAAAATGCCTGAAAGGCAATAGAGAAAAACTTAGCATTAGGACATTGAATAGCAAGTTATAGAAGCACGCAGAAATGTTGTTATTCAGAGCAAATATTCAGGATATCAGACATGATTGAAGAATATTCTCATGTGTCAACACTTCAGTGTTCACTAATGTGCAGAATAAGACTGCCAAAAATCTCCCCCTAATTTACTGTAATATACAGAGAAAGAGCCTGAGTGGAAATGAGAGAACTGGCAGCAGGTTTCTGGGATCACTGAAGGCCCGGTCCACTTTGAATCCTCACTAGAACAACGGCTTCCTGAAGGTCTTGGATGTAACTGTACTCTTTTGTCTCTTTAAAAGTCTACAAACTCAGGCTCTGGGATATTTTTGATTGTTGTCCCGTTGATGCCTTGAAAGAGAAAAGCAATTATTGTACAGTTGTTACTTTCACATCTGTTTAATTTGTAGTTGTGACAATCTGTCTGATTGTAGGGCAGCTAATGAAGCAAATACTAAAATACTGTGAAAAGTATAGAAACGGTGGTCATGTTTGACCCAACAAAAAAAAGCTCTGAATGACTCCTTCAGTAAAATGAGTAAGTTCTGCAAATAAAATGTAGTCAAATACCAAGTATTTTGAGGACACTTTCTGGTATATAATGATTAGAAGGATTGTAATGAGTAAACCTGTTTATTTCACCACAGAAGAATAAAATCAATAATAAATTCACCCAAAAAAGAGAATTGAGGGGCTCTTTGTTCCTACAAATATGATATATATAGCAGAGATATCAGAAATAATACACTTTGTACACTATTTGATTTATAGTTTTACATAAGCACGCTGCATTGTGTGAGGCTAACACACATGCTAACAGTAACTGTGTAATTTTAATGTTCGACTGTGTCAGTGTTGATGCCGTATCGTTGTTGAGAGGCTGGAATGATTTTTGATGAACATTACAGCGACAGAATAAAACCTCAGCAGCCCAAATGAAGTAACAAACGTTTAAAGGCTTCTTTACTCACCCTCTGACAGCAGCAGAACAGCTCAGTCTGACTTCAGCTTGTTGTTTCCTAAAGTTCAAGCCAACACTAAAAGCCCGTCCAATCTTCTCTCTGGTCCGGCTTCTTGCTCAGTTTTCCCTCCTTTTTCTTTTCTGATCCTCTTCTGTCACAGTCGTCTTTGGTATCGTAGCCTCAGCTTATATAAACCGGGAACACGCATATGTGATCTACCATTCACATCGGCCATTACTTTTCCTAATGCTGAACCCACATTCGTGCTGTAAAGCAGTTCGTGCTTCTCGCGAGAGGTCCATTGATCGACCGCGGCTCGCGGTTAACGAAACATAGTGCCAGGGGAGATCTCCTGGCTGCACACAGAGAGGGAGGGAGAGACTATTCACTTTATTTACAGACTCCCCACTATTAGATGGACTTGAGAACAGTTATGGTAAGGTGTAAAAGTTACATAGTGTTGCTTCAAAAAACAAAACAAAAAAAAAACAACTAAAAATAATCCTTAAGCAGACCAAACAACTGTACATGTCCATCTAATAAAAGTACACCTGTGAGGACATACATATGTATGTTAACTAAAAAAAACAGTTTGAGAAGGGACAGACTGAAGCAAAGAGCTTATCCAGCGCTGCCACTTCCTTACAAATCAAATCCAAAAATGAATTAACATACGTTTTTATTAGCTGCCAGTATTCATGTAATAATATAAATACAAGGGTAATAGCCTCATTTAGCAAACTAAATCTTCATAAAAAAAAAAAAAAATCTCTTCAGGCACAACCCCATTCTTCATATAAACCTGCAAGAGAACAAGACACACTCACAATAAGTAAGCACTTCAGAGAATGTAATTGTATGTATGATATACACTTATATAACTTTAGATATTATACATTCAATATATATATATATATATATATATATATTAACACACTGATTAAAATGTACACGTCTTATTCCATATACATCCTTACTATGTACACCCATACAGTAAGCATATCTGCCATATATCTGTTCTAACCTACATTTTATGTTACTGAACATAGTTATTTATTTGGATATATTAGTAACACTAAGTGTTATAAGATACAAAATTTTTACTTTTTACTTGTTTGCAGTCAAATTGTTTGGTACAAAACGACATTTTCGTTAATTTACTTGTATGAATCTTTTAGTACTTGTCTATAGTGTAATTTAAATATCTGTATGTTATTGCACATTTCTAGAGTGACATCCAGGCTGTTCCAGAGTTCGACACCACAAACAGAAATGCACATACTTCTACTGCGATTTTCAAATTGACAATGTCATAAAATTTTAACAGCTGTGATTTTAAAAACAGAGGGTTGGTGTGATCTTTATATCCAGCGTGATTTTTGATCCGGATAACTCTTTTTTGTAAAGTGCAGATCTCTTGTAGATTGGTTGTTTGTAGATGTGTTTCCCCAGACGTCAACAACAGTAAGAGAGGTATGGCAGGATCATGGAGCAGTAGAGTGTGTGTAATGATTTTTGTAGTAATAAGTATTTTGTCTTACTGATTATTCTAAATGTATATGTATGTATATTTTATGTATGGTTTCCAGCAGAGCTTATGGTCAATCAGAATACCCAAAAACTTACTTCCATAGACCCTTTCAACAGTTACATTATCAATTGCTAACTCAACTTTCTCTTCAATTTTTCTGTTTCCAAAAAAACATAATTTTGCATAATTTATTTTTGTCAAACCAGCATTTAAGTTTACCCAATTCATTCCAGACCATGTTTAACAGCTGCTGTGGGTTATCACCAGTACACAAAATATTGGTGTCATCAGCAAACACAATACATTTTAGAAATCAGACACTTTTGCTATATCATTCATTCGTTCATTCATTTTCTATACTGACTATCCCTTTCGGGGTTGCGGGGGGGCTGGAGCCTATCCCAGCTGTCATTGGGCGAGAGGCAGGGTACACCCTGAACCGGTCGCCAGTCGATTGCAGGGCCACATATAGAGACAGACAGCCATTCAAGCTCACACTCATACCTAAGGGCAATTTAGAGTCACCAATTAACCTGATGAGCATGTTTTTGGTCTGTGGGAGGAAGCCGGAGTGCCCGGAGAGAACCCACGCATGCACGGGAAGAAAATGCAAACTTCACACAGAAAGGCCTTGCCCGACCCGGGAATCGAACCAGTGACCTTCTTGCTGTGAGGCACGTGCACTACCTGCTGCTGATATATAATATGAATAATTTAGGGCCCAGTACTGACCGATGTGCCACACCACAGGTAATGTCTAAACACCTGGACCTGTGGTGACCCACCTGGACAAACTGAACTCTGTTACTGATGTAGCTCTTCAGCCAGTCTAGAGCCACTCCCCTTAAACCATACTTCTCCATCTTTTTCAGTAATATGTCGTGGTCAGTGGTGTCAAACGCCTCCTTCAAATCAATAAATATACCAAGTGCATATTTTTTTAAAATCTAGATTTGTGGATATTTCTTCTATTAACTCCATTAAAGCCAGAGAGGTGGATCTAGCTGATCTGAACCCATAATGACTGTCCATTAAAATGTCATTTTTTCTATGAATTTATCCAGTCTATTATTAAAGGGTTTTTCCAGAATTTTTGAGAATTGGGACAACAAAGAAACCGGTCTATAGTTTGTAAGTGAGTGATTATCACCAGATTTTAAAAGTGGAGCGACCTTTACAACTTTCATTTTATCTGGAAAGATTCCTGTTCTGAATGACAAATTAAATATATAAGTGAGGGGTTCTATAATGCAATTTATTGTATTTTTTACCAAAAACATATCAATACCATCTTTATCAGCTGAAATTTTGTTTTTACATAACTTAACAGTGTCAGTGATTTCTTTATTTGTCACTGCCTTCAAAAACAGTGAGTCCCTCACACTGTCAACACCAACATCTGCATCAACAACAGGCTGTTCAGAATTATTTATTTCTCTGGTCAACTTCAGCCCGACTTCAACAAAATATTTATTAAATTCCTCTAATATCTTGTTACCATAGACCTCTTTCTCTTTGCCTTTAATAACAAAGTGGTCTAAATAACTCACATTATTCTTAGATTTAGTTAGTGTATTTAATACATTCCATATTCCTTCGATGAGAGTCACACATCCTGGAGATGTGTGACTCTGCAGAGACCAAAGAAAAAAGCAGTGAGCCTAAATCTGTGGGAAGACGTTCAAGGTTTATTATGATTGGTCAAGAACCATTTTGGAAATCTGTGACTGGGGCAGTGAGAGTGTGCACACTGGGTGATATCTATAATGACTCTCACTCTGAACAGACCAAACATCACACAAATGACCAGTTTGTCATTTTTTTCACTTTTGATTAATTTATTTTATTTAGTACTAAAAAGAGTGGATGTTTAAAGTGAGCTAAAATTAAGGGTAAAAGCCAAAGCAGCTCACAGTTTAAGTTAACTTTATTTACAACACTGCACTGTGACCTTCAAAGTGGTTTCACTTTTATTTATTTATTTAAATAAAGAATATATTTCTTCTTCATTTATCTTTTACTTTAGCTTACTGTTTCTTCCTGTATTATCTTAGTTTTGACGTTTTTGTTTTTATCTTCTGTGGAGAGGTTGATTCTTGGTAACGGTTTATTCTGATGTGTTGTTTCTTTGTCATTGTGCTCTGACATGTGAAGCACCTTTAATTCTATCCAACTAAACCAAACCACCGTGATTTTGTTGACCTCAAGGAGCCACACTGCTCTCCCGACCTCTTTCTCTCCCATAAGGCAGACGCTTGCACACTGAAGGCTCCAAGCACATAGAGCGGGTTCCTCTGATAGAAAACAGACCATTTTCCTGCTTGAACCTCCTCGTACGCTCTCAGCATTCACCTCTGCCACTCCAAACTCTTCTGACATCTCCACAATCAGCTCTGAATCTCCTCCCTGATTGGCTGATCTTAACTTTAAACACCTCTCCACGGATAAATCTGCATTTTGACATGGACTCAATTATCGGTGGGGAGCTAATCCCAGAGACCTTTTTAACCCAGGATGTTCTGCGGGGCCAGGAATAACTGCGCCGCCGAGCTCTGAAATCAAAGACGGGTAATTAAAATCATAATGGTCCTGGTAAGATGATTATCGTGGGGCTCCAGATAAGAAAACCTCCAGCAGATTTCAGCCCGTTTGAAATATTTATGGAGCAGGATTAGTCCGCGGGGCCACAGCCGTGTTAAAAGGTTTAAGGAATCAGATCAAGAGATGGAAATAAGCATCTTAACAGGGCGGGGAAACGAGAGGGAGCAATGAGATAGAGATGAGGAGTGACCAGGTGTGTGTGTCAGAGGAGCCAGGTGTGTCCCTGAGGCCGCGGCTCAGCTTCAGTCACAGAGGAGTCTTCAGGGCAGATCTGATTATTATCATTGAGTCAGAGTGGATCTGTCCCCAGCTCACATTCATCCTCTACAGGGAGCACATGCATGATGAAGACGAGGGTCCGGAGGTAATGAAGATGGTGAACTGATGAATGACGACCAAAGAAAAACAAAGATGTACCTAATAAATTGTCCAGTGAGTGCATTAAGACACTCAGACTTGTGTGCAGACAGCTGACAGGAGAGTGGCTGTGTGTCTGCAGGGGGTCATGCAGCTGCGGCCGATGTGCTCCTGATATAAACCAGGATTCACTCAGTCTGACTGCAAACTGACGTCCATGTTTTCAGCGATCAGCACCAAAAAGAGCCAGTGAGAGTATTTTAACACCCTCCTCAGGCCCCTCTGATCCCCCACACACACTCGGGCCTCTGGTGGGCTCAGTCTCCATCTGGGCCTGGTTCCATTTCGCTGTGAGGCCTGATGGAGCGAGGCCGTGCTCAGCCTCAAACCATCCCTCCTGATCGGCAGCAGTCTGCAGGGAGGGGCGATGGAAATAGACGAAGGGGGGCGGGGGCGTAGAGGGGGGCTCAGAGGGACAGTCGTCTTTGACGTTATAGACCACCTCAGTGATGAACCAGAAGCTGTCAATCAAAGCCTGTACTTCCTGTGGATCCTCTGAGGGGAGACGAGCGCTTTGACTTTCAGATGCTGCTCCGATTCGTCAGGAATAAGAAATAAGAACGTCTGCGTGGATTTATACTGCAACATGTGGGGCTGATACCTGAGCACAACATCAACACCTATTATAGATCATCATTATTTACACATGCACACACACACACATGTATGTTTCATTCTCAAATAAGCACAAGCCAACATCTCTGAGGGATGTTTGTTGAAATAAGGAGCTCTGAAGGTGTAGGGAGAATCTGGTATGAGAAGCAGGGCTACCAACTCTCACGCATTGGCCGTGAGACTCACGCATTTCATTGGTTTCACACGCTCTCACGCCACACCTCCGATTTCTCTCGCTGAAGGCACAAATCCCAGGAGGACGCAGGGATCGTGTGCCCAAACATACTCGGGCGGAGTGGACGTCTGCGGAGGTCCGCGTGGATTCAAAGCGGACGTTCGCTCAAAGCGGACAAACCCTGTGCCCGCAAAGCTCAAACTTTTGGACCGCGTGGATTCCGCTCAGCGCACTGCTGTCACACAAAAAACACTGCTCCGTCTCTTCATGTTAGTGCTTTGCAAAGTCAGCAGGCAGAGCAGCTCCTCTTCCTCGTCCTCAGTCTACAGCGTCATGACAGAGAAATGTAAAACAATGTGCAAGGTTAGTGGGAAATGTAGGCTTTCACGGTCATTTCACAAGAAAATACTACGCAGCAGTGCGCTCGACTCGGACAGCTCTGACGTCTGCGGACATTCCTCTCTGCTCACAGTCCGCCAGACTCTGGCTGCACACGCAGGTATACATCATATACCCACTAGAAAACACCCTGAAATACCATATAACCATAACAAAATGCACAAGGATACGTATAGCAGCATGCTTGTGTGACGTACTCTTTCACTCAGCGTCTGTGTGTGTGTGCGCTCCTCCGTCTGCCGGTGGGCGTAAAGACGCAGATAGACGCGCATCGCGGGGACAGTGAGGGATCATCAGTCACTCTGTGTGATTTTATCATTCACACGGTGTCTTGACAGCTCATGTGCCCGGTTTAAGTGAACACAAAGACTTCAAAAACTGACGAGTCAGCCTTTCATTCATCAAAACTCTACATTCTTCATCAGTCCAGCTCTTGTTTTCACTCACTCACTGTTTTCTAAATAATAAATTCATCCTGAGGGATCCTCCATCACTTATTCTCTCCCTAAGAGGACAAACATCATCAGAGTATGTCAGATTATACCCACTAGAATAAACCAGACTACACACAAATATTACACTGTTTTACATTTCTCTACTCAGATATTCCTGTCCAGATTTACAAATTCATGTATGTAGGCTATTATTACTTTGAGTTTGATGTTATGTTATAGATTTATTGGTTTAAAAATAAAGTAGTGATAACTTTGACTTAGATGTTAACTTGATCCAGTTTCTAATGACATTCTGACCGTTAATGTCCACTCCTTATTGTCCTCCAATGAAAATCACCTCTGTTTACATTAATGTTCAAGTCAGATGCTTTTATACTGGATAGTTCATAGTGTTGTGGACTTGTAGCCTACACATTGATGCCAAAAAAAAATTCATTTACTAAAGGAAAATTAAATCTGGGCTAATTATGCACATACAATTGCGTTTCATAATTTAATTGTGTAAAGGTTTGTGCATATTTAAGTTTTGTGACATATTCAGATTTTGTTTTGTTGCTGCTTGTTGACAGTTTGATAAAAAAAAAAAAAAAAAAAAAAAAAAAAAAAAAAAAAACATTTAAAAACATGAAGTTTAGTTTAATTTAGTTTGGTTATTGTTTTAGAACTCATATTGAGCTTTCAGTTCTTGTAAAGCTGCTGTAGTGGTGATCAGCCTGGTGTTGGTGAACAAAATACTGGTCTTGGAATTGCTGGTTGTGCATAAACAGACCTGTAGACGGGTAGGATATAGACTTGTAGGAAGCAATGACATGATTACAGTTATTGTTTAATATCACTATGACATTTGAGGAAGTATCAGACAACATAGAAAAACAACATAGCATTTATTTGTTGTTTATGTTTTTACCTGTACCTGAGTTAATTGCACTTGCACCATTTTGTTATTTTTGAGTTCTATATAGTTTGATTAAACCTACACAAATGAGACATTCTGTGTTGAATGTTGTCCTGCCGTGTATGCGGCAACATTTTGGTTGGCTCCACAAAATCTCACTCCAAGGTTTTTTGAAAAGTTGGCAGCCCTGGAGAAGGCGTGCCTAATAAAGTGGCCATTGTAAAAGTTATGAGTTGTGTGATTGGCAGTCTGTTCATGGTTTAATGACCTGGATGCTCTGATGACCTCCTTGTGGGTCATTTCTTCATGCAGACAGGTGTGTGATGGTTCCACTGACAGTGGACTCTGCAGCATTCAGTGAATCTTCTGACGTGTGCCTGGGACTGACTCAGGAGCGTGTTGTGATTAGATTAGATTAGAGGAGGGTGGCACTGGAGCCTGGCTGCACAGATTATGGAGATCAGGTGAGTAGGTCTTCTCCAAACACCTGGTCTCAGGTTTACTCAAATAAAGCAAACAGTTGACTTCTAATGAAACAGTGAAAGTCCACTTCTCCGCCCTCACACTGAGCCTGCTCCTGATGTAGTCGTTGATCACACAGTCTATTCTCAGACCATCCTGTAGTCCTCTGAGTTTGTCTCCGTCCTGCAGACCAGATGTGATCTCAGCTGGATGTGACCATCAGAGACACACACTGTCACCATGTGCCAAGACCCCGGCCCTGTCACCACACACACATACCCACACGCAAAGATGAAGCAGGTCTGAATGAAATATGGCCCATCTGGAGGCTGTCCGCTGCGGGAAGGAGGCGACCCCAGACCTCAGTGTGAGCCACATTCAGCTGGAGTCATCGTGTCTAAAAGATCGTCTCAAATCAAAGCTGTGGTGCCCTGGTCAGTCAGAGATCGGAGAGGCTACTAGACAAAGTCTGGGTGAAGTTTGTTTAGTCTTCAGGAGCCACCACGGTGTATCCTCTGTCTCAGACTAAAATTAGATCAACCTGCAAACAGACAGAGAGGTGAAGCAGAGACAGAGCTTAAAGGGACAGTTCAGTATTTTTGAAGCAGGGTTGTCTGAGCTCCATATGTCCACTAAGTACCTTAGATGCAGTAGAAAGTTCCCTCCTCTCCCTCAGTGAGCCACAGTCTGTAAGAGTGTTACGCAGATATAGCCTCAAACAGGGAAGTATCGTACCAAATACAAAGGGTATTTTCTCAGCCTACAAGAACTCCCATCAAAAAATAATTCCACATTTTAAGAGTACGCCACCTAGAAATTTTTTAAGTACATTAACTTTTCGGAACTATAAAGTTTATCTGGAACTAACTGACTCACGTTATGTATTCCTCTCTTCTGTAAACATGTTTATTTCTCCTGTTAACATATTTTCTCTTCTGTAAACATGTTTATTTCTCCTGTTAACATATCTAGTTCTGTGGACATTTGGACATGGAGTGTGGATGGGACTGCTGCCTTTTCAAACTCAGCCTCTAGTGGACACTATGCTTGGTGTACCATGCTCATACTGTTAAGGCAATCCAAAGAAGATCTGCATTTGTGTTTATGTAATGGTTTAAATTCTTTTCACAGTAATTCTTGTCTTGATCAATAAAAGGGCCAGGGATGGACAGTAATTAAGTAGATTTACTTGAGTACTGTACTTAAGTACATTTTTTATAGTATCTGTACTTTACTTGAGTATTTTTTTTTTTGGGAAACTTATGACTTTTACTCCACTACATTTGAAAGACAATTATTGTACTTTAACTCCACTACATTTCTATGAAGAGTCTTGTTACTTTTAAGTATAGCTCTGAAGTCAGCCAATGAATTTTATTTTCTCTTCTAAAATGCGATCTGCGTGTGATTTGTTCAGGTGGTGATGCCATACCTGTACCTTTTGCATGTACTACTCAGATCGGGCAGGTAAACGCTGAGCTAACTTTGCTCAGGTAACAGTTCGTCTAAGTAGTAATGATGGCTACGGTAGATACAGACGATACAGGCAGATGCCCTGTCTGCCAGAGGATGAGAGGACTCTTCTTTTGTGCTGGCAGTTCACTGAAGCAGAGAGACAAACAAGCACTGCAGTTTTTTTCTTATAAAGAGATGAAAACAGCAATGGTTGTCCTTTTGTCGGTTCAGTCGTGTTTCAATAGGCATTTCTGTAGGCTTCATAGCATACTCTACAAGCTTTCTATTCGACAGGTTCTTAGGTGAATTCATTAAGGCAAAAATACAATAACGCATTGACATTAAAACTGAATGTACTTTTAATGTTTAAGTATTTTCAAAAGCAGGTACTCCAGTACTTTAAGTAAAAACTTGACTGAACAACTTTCACTTGTACCAGGAGAATCTACACATTCACTCAAGTAATGGAGTTGAGTACTTTGTCCATCACTGCAAAGGACTAACAAAAAGCAGGCTGAGTTGTGTCCAGTGATCTTTGCTGATCTCCAGGCCTGGAGTGAGTAGGGGCAGGCAATGATGCCGGGACAAAGGAAAAATTAACTCGACACGTACAGACCGCTGTGCAGATGGATTATGTGGAAACTGGGGGTCCGAGTTGACTGGGGAGGAGGCAGAATATGAAGCCTTAAATATAGTCTGGGTGGTCACCTGAGAGTTGTTAGCAGAGTCCTGGACCTGGTGCCCCCCTGGAGGTGTGACAGGTAGGTGTTCCCTGGGATGATGGGGCCACGTGTTCTCTGGTGCTTTGTTCTCTGGTGGAGGTGTGGGTTTGGATTGTTCATAAAGGGGGTCCAAAACTGACTCTCCGAGACAGAGCTAAGAAAGTGACGCCAGCGAGGAGCCACTTGTAGGCTTGGTGCTAGTACAGATGTGACGGTAGATGCCGCCCGCTGGCATCAGTTTGATCAGAGCTGGAGAGCATCTCTTCATTAACTGAAGAACACAAGGGAAACTCCTCTGGATGGAGAAGAAGCTGTGGTTCCTCTCATGGCAGCTTTGGCAAGAGATTGATGTATCAACTAGTGTTAGGAACTAGTTATTAAACTAAGCTATGGCTTGGCAGCAGCATCTAACTGACCTATAATGAATGTGACTGACAGAACAACCGTCCAATTACCTTCAAGCTATGTTTTAATAAGGCTCACTTCCTTTGAGCTGCCATAGTGGACAAGTGAAGTATATCCAGTTTGGTATATATTGGACTGTTTAGTGTCAGGTTGATGTTTCTTATGGAGGATATACGTGATAGCTGGGTGGGTCTCTCTGTACACTTAATATTACTGTTCAATGTCTTCCCCTGGTCTCTCTGTGGCTGTGCTGACTGACTCTACACTGTTGATGAAGACAAAAAGCAGCAGTTTTTGACCCTCTGAAGCTTTAAAGGTAGAAAACATGCAGTGATGCTGAGACAATCTTTGCTGATGTATATCGATCTGTCGTAAATGGGTCGCAAATGAGACAAACAGAAAATCCCCCCGTCTCCTCTGATGAATGAAGCCTCAAGGTCAGCTGATGCATCCATCTCTGATGTAGACCAACATACATATCTCACCTGAACAAAAGCATCTCCCTCTCTCTCATTCTATCACCCTCTGTTCCTCCTCTCTCTCATCACACTCGCTCTCCTCTGGTTCCAGATGGCGAGGCGTCTTGCAGTCATAATTCGGTGGTAATCCCCGCTGCACATGCTGCCCTCGCTCTGCTAAACACTCGTCCTTTTGTCTCCTGGACTTCCTTCATACAGACGCCAACAAACCATTGTTTTTCTGCAGAGCCCATGGCCTGTGGAGCTGAGGCAGATTACTCTCTACGAGTCAGTCTACGGGTCCACAAGTCACAGAGAGGACTTTTCTGTCACCAAGTCTGACTTTAATCCTCAGATTATCACAGAACAGCTAATCAACAGATCATTCATTTACTCCTCAGTCCTGCGGGTAAATATATTTACGTACAACAAAAACAATGAGATTACTAGGACTATTATCATGACTCATGAATTTTTGTGTCTTCAGATTTTCCCTGGTTGTATGTAAATAACTCACTGGCCACTAAATAAGGTACGGAGATTCTGGATCAGCAGCCCATCTGGCACCAACTTTCAGGCCTCGTTCAGAGTCTCTCCCTCTCTGTTCCATCCTGAAGCTCAGTTTGACAATCAGCAGATCGTCTTGAGCCTCAAAATCAGAAACACTTCATTCACCCAGAGGGGAAATGTGGTCGTTCCTCTCTTACATAACATGGAAGTTGAAGTCAAAAATAGAATTACAAAAAGTATTAAAAAAAGACAAATAGAATAGTGTATCAAGATGAATTGACCCAGTGCCCTGCACCTCCTTCACTTTGAGGATGTGATTCAGTAAAAATGTCACTCCATCAGGTTTGAAGACTAAACAGAAAGCCAGTGCCCAGTGTCATGCAAGAACTTTGTATGTGAGAGACAATCCTCAGAAAAGGAGCGACCTATGTGTTGACAAGACTCTTCAATTCTGAAAGAGAAAGGACACTGAAAGATAAAGTCTAATTTAAAATGTATACATTTAGGATCAATAAAATAATAAAATGGTCATTAAAAAAGCCATGCACGCACACAGGGCATAAACCCTGTCTCTAAACAGCATGAACACTGGTACAGTGTGAATAGAGGTGCACAGTGTTGCACTTTTTCCCACCAAAACAATAAAGATTATTAGGGAGGCACAATATTATCAGTATGATGTTGGTATCAGCAGATACTGAAAGTTTTGCATAAAGATTGACCTCATCATCACTGTAGTACATTTAAAAATCCAGAGCTTCATTTGTAAGGGTTAAATGTTGTTTTTCTTGTTTCCCATTTTCCGAAAAACGTTGTGCTCTTGATGAAAAATATCAGCATCAGTATTGTTAATAAGGAGTTTGGAAATACCAGAATGTCAGATTTCAGCAAAAATCCACTAACATGCACCCCCAAAGATCAGTGCTGGTCTATCACTTATCTTAAAGTGACTCCTGCAGGTGTTGATTCTTCTCAGAGTGAAATCTGAAAAAGGGTCAGAGTACACTGAGTGTTTTAGTGAAGCACGTTCACCTGACTGTAAAAAAGACTTTCTTGTGATGGATTTAGGAATATAACCTTTTTTAAGAGATGATAAATCTGTTAAATGAACACTTTCATAATGTAGAGGTGGACTTCAGTCACGTCTTAGACCCACTCAGAGGGTTTAAAGGGCTACACTCTCTTACAGGTGAGCAACAAAGGCTCAGGAAGGCTAAGATGTGTTAATATTTCAGTCCCTGGGTTTAGATCATTAGGGCTGAGTCATGGAGACTCATCAGTCCGGCTGTTTGTCACCTCAGACCTCCTCAGTCTGGATCAGAGTGAAATGGTCTCCGGTCTCTGCTGTTTATCAGACTCCCTCAGTGGACGATTTCCTCATAACTGAGGAAACAGATGAAGTTTGAGGCCAGAGAAAGTATTTTGTAAGCAAATATTTCTGAACAAATGATGCTCGGTGTGTCATGGGTGTATTTACGAGGAGGCGGTGTGGCTCTAATTAAAAATGTGAAAGGGTTAGCAGCCCGCCGCTCGCTGCCAGCTCCTGGCAGCCCTCCTGTCAGACAGCCAGCTGTTTAGTCCTGCCCTGAATTATTGCCAGACCCACCGCCAGGCATTGTGGGATTGGCAGGGCCGGGCGGGTGAGAGCTATTGTGTTCAGGCATTGAAGGAGAGAGAGAGGGAGAGAGGAGCTGGAGAAGGAAGTGTTTCCCTGCTCACAGGCCGGGCTTCTGCTGCTGCTGCTGTGCAGAGAACAAACTCACCAAACTGAAGAACTGATGTCCTCCAACTTCACGGCTGCAGTCACATCACAAACACAGGAGTCACACCAGGACCAGTGAAACTGTTTTTACACTGAAAACAGTTCATTACGTCTGTTTCCTGCAAACCCCTAAAGCCCATGTCTGCCTGTGCTTGCCCTCGCCGGCTGGGTCTGTTTCTGGATCCTGAAAGCAGGCTACAAAATCAAACAACGAGATAACTTACTGCACTCATATGATAAGGCACTCCTGATGTGTGTCAGATCAACCGTATCTTACCCGGATACAGCAGTGCTATTATCTGATTGGCTGATATGTAGCTGTATGTTATTTTTTTGATTGGCTGATGGGTCATGCCAAGCTCCCGTTGAACTCTATGATGATCAGAGTGTCTTGCTCTGATCTTCCTCTGTTCCAGTGGAACAGCACCGTAACTCAGTGGGCGTTACATAATAAATTTTCTTGTGTCAGAAATACCAGGTGTGGCTTGTGAGAGTGTGAAAAGGTTCAAATGTGTGTGTCACACACTGAATGCACGAGACTTGAGAGCTCTGCACCATGGAAACAGCATTTCCTCACAGCTCCATGTTCGACCTGCAGTGTTTTAGCTCCTTGGTTTGGTGTCCTGTTGACAAAGTGAAAAGATCATCTATCAGCAGCTGATCTTCAGCATTCATTCTGAAGTTGATGGAAGGCTCTGAACAGCCTGTTCAGCTTCTTCCTCGAGTCCCTCTGCCCAACAGATGTTGTTGTGGGCTCAGGCCGGCCTACTGCCTCATGCTCAGAAGGGATGTAGCACAGATGGAGTAACTGGGGGGTCAGCCATGAACATCAGACTGAAGCAGAGGAGTGGTGGAGAAGGCTGGAGAGAAAAAGAGAGCAATAAATACTTTTCCACTTTTCCACCTCAAGATTGAGGAATCTGTCACATCTTGAGCTGGGAGTGACGTTTCAGGATTGGTGTATTTTGCACCTTCTTTGGTTTCCTTCCACACTTCCTCAAATGCCACGTAGTTTAGCTCTTTGCTCCCACCGTGTGGCCAGTAGAGTGGTGCAGGATGGGGTGTTGGTTCGGCCAAGTGGTAACCGGGCACGTCCCATACATGCCTCTGCCGTCCAGGTTTGATTCCCACCTAAGGCCCTCTTTCACAAGGCCATCCACTGTCTCCCTCCTCCATCAATAAAGGCTTAAAATGCCCCAAAATTTACCTCAGAAAGTACAGTGACGGAGGAGCGAGTCAGAAAATCAAGAACTTAGCATTCAGCACTGAGACTATATAGGATTTAAAATACCAGTTTCAAACAAATGCCTGAAAGGTCCATGATGAGTGCCTGTACATGAGATTTTACCTTTTAATGGGAGATAATAAACTACATCTGGTGTTTCCTGCTTTTGAATCTTGAAGCGTTGTTGTGTGTTTAAAACAACGGCTGCGAACTAACTGCTAACAAGGACTATAGGAATGGCCGGGGACCCTACTGCTATCATTTCTGATTGTTTTTTGTAATAAACTGTAATTCATTCATGACTGCAACAACCAAGGGCACCAACCTGATCAGGTCAGTGTAGAAGAGGAAACTCTCAACCAAGAGGTCACACTAAGATGTCATAAACTGGACATGTTGAAGTTTATTTGAGTCAAGCCTTCATGTTGTAGTTTATTAGTAGACAGTAGCAGCTTCTCACTCTGGCTTAAAGAATTTCATCCTCAAACATCTTGAACAGAGGATTAGTTTGTTAAGATGATCACAATGAACAGAACATATGAGCTTAATATTTAAATTCTGCTCAGAGTTTATTATCAGTACTGAGCCAAAACAGAGAATAATCCAGGAGCTGTCACAGCACTCACAGTCCAGATGCTAACTCCTACAGAAATACTTCATCTCTGATCTACGACCCAGAAATACACAACCACCTCAGAGTAATATCTTTGTTTAGCTTGAATCAGCCAATCAACATTTTTAGTGATAAAAAGGTGATGTCAGGTGACACTGGCAAATGAGTCAGCCCGATGTGAAACCGTGTCCTACACAGAGGCTAACAGTGCTAACATTGGCCTCTCTCTGCTGCAATATTGTTCACAAATGCCATGTTAGTTTGTTTCTGTTGTGATGTTTAGATCATTTTTAGTTTGCTAATGTAGTGATGTTTAGACCATTTTTAGTTTGTTTATGTTGTGGTATTTAGATCATTTTAGTCACAGTTACAGTTCTATGTTAGTTCACTTCCTTTGTTTGGTCTGAGTGGCTGTCACACAGTGGCATCCAAATCAGACAAACTGGCCCAGAAAGAAAACAGTTAATCTGGTCTGGACTGAATGTTTCAGGCCTGATGGCGACATGAAGTCCAAATGTTTGAAGAAAAAGATGAGGAACAGTTTATCTTAAAAAGTGGACGTCACTCCCAACATTTGATTTTTCTATTCTTAAAATTTCGTTCAAACTTTACTCTTGATATTTCTTCAGGTTCTCTGATTAAATTTGCATCCTGCTGCTGATGAATTGAAAAACTATTTTCTGTTTTGATGTGTGGACTAAACCTGCCATGTTTCCTGATGGAGAAGGACCAGGACACGTCACTTCAGATCAGATCTCTGTGAGGTCCTCAGAGTCTCTGGATGTGACAGGTCATGTTAGAGAGACTACTTCCTCCTCTGTGATCATCCTCACACTCCTCACCCCTTCCTCCACAGGTATGAGTCCCCTCACCCCTCCCTCCACAGGTATGGGCCCCTTCACCCTCCTCTCACCCCCTCCACAGGTATGGGCCCTTCACCCTCCTCTTGCTCCCTCCACAGGTATGGGCCCTTCACCCTCCTCTTGCTCCCTCCACAGGTATGGGCCCTTCACCCTCCTCTTGCTCCCTCCACAGGTATGGGCCCCTTTACCCTCCTCTCACCACCTCCACAAATATGGGCCCCTTTACCCTCCTCTCACCCCCTCCACAGGTATGGGCCCTTCACCCTCCTCTTGCTCCCTCCACAGGTATGGGCCCCTTCACCCTCCTCTCACCCCCTCCACAGGTATGGGCCCTTCACCCTCCTCTTGCTCCCTCCACAGGTATGGGCCCCTTTACCCTCCTCTCACCCCCTCCACAGGTATGGGCCCTTCACCCTCTTCTTGCTCCCTCCACAGGTATGGGCCCCTTTACCCTCCTCTTGCTCCCTCCACAGGTATGGGCCCCTTTACCCTCCTCTCACCGCCTCCACAGGTATGGGCCCTTCACCCTCCTCTCACCCCCTCCACAGGTATGGGCCCTTCACCCTCCTCTTGCTCCCTCCACAGGTATGGGCCCTTCACCCTCCTCTCACCCCCTCCACAGGTATGGGCCCTTCACCCTCCTCTCACCCCCTCCACAGGTATGGGCCCTTCACCCTCCTCTTTGATCATCCCATCTGCTCCACCCTGCATCTCCTCACTCTGTTTGAATCTCATTAATTTTCTTTGCCTGGCATATAGACCCACAATACATTGCTTCAGGCCCCCCCATCTCCTCCCCTCGCTTTAGCTCCGTGTATTTCTCTCCGACTTCAAACTTCAGACTGTGAGCTCCTTCGTGTCAGATTTTGTCCCTGAAAAACAAAACAAAATAAGGGAAGAAGCTAAAAGTGACGCTGACAACAAAGACCCCCCTCGTCCTTCCTGCGCTCGTCGTGTTTCTCTAACAGCCTCGTTTTTGTTTGTTCTCCTTTTGTTTTGCTCCTGAGACATCTTCTCTCTATCTCTCCTGCTCTGCCGTATGCTCGCTCACCCCTCTTCTTTTTGTTCTCCTCCTCTCATGGGCCAGAAGCTCATAATCATTTCAAAGGTCCTTTAAATATATAATAAGAGCTCAGCATTGTAATAAACAACATGTCAGGGGGGATATCAGCACACACACGGAAACTGTTAGCTGAGGATGACCGCGGTGTGCCTCCATGGTTGTCCCTCACTATGCATCTGTATGAAGACATGATGAGTGTGTATGAAGACATGATGAGTGTGTATGAAGACATGAGTGTGTAAGAATACATGATAAGTGTGTATGGTGACATGATGAGTGTGTATTAAGACATGAGTGTGTTAGAAGACTGGTGAGTGTGTATGAGAACATGATGAGTGTATACGGTGACACGATGAGTGTGTATGAATACATGATGAGTGTGTTTGAGGACACGATGAGTGTGTATGAACACATGATGAGTGTGTTTTAAGACTTTTTGAGTCCTCCTCTGCACAGATTACCTGAACTTCTCCTACTTTGATCACTACCACTTTCAGTGCTACTACAATTCTTCAGTTCCTGTAATAACTACCCCTAGTAGCAGTACAAAACCACATACCTTAAACTCCAACCAATGTACCATCACAGATAGGCGGTAAAACCTGCTCGGCTCTACAGTCAGCCTGCCTCACCTCCAACGGTGCCTGCCAGGCTCGCCGTGGTGTCATCAACCAGGAACCACCGTTAATGGATGTTTTGTCCCTTAACCCGGAACATCTCCTGGTGGCGTGGCAGTGAACAAGGATGTCTCCAAGTCACCCCCCACAGCTCGCTTGTCTCAGGAATTGCTGGGTCCCCAAACCTTGTCCTGCCTCCTCAGTCAAAGCCAAAAGCTTGCTTTCTCTGCCTGCTCCTAAAGCTCTATGGTAGCTCTGTGAAGCACCTTTCCTCTCAGACCTAGTTCCTTCAGCAGGTATGTTGTCGATCTTCTACAAAACCCCTTGTGCCAGCCTCCACTGGACAGAGTATTGTACTCTAGCCACTCTCCCTGCACTCCGCAACCAGGTCAGAGTATTTTGCTCTCTTCCTTTCATGGGCTTTGTCCATTCCCTCCTCCCATGGTACTGCCAGCTCAATCAGGACAGAAGCTCTGTTGGATGTGGCTCACAGCACCATGTCCAGGCACAGAGTGGTGCTACAAATCTCTTCTGGGAAGTGGAGCTGCCTGCCCAAGTCCTCCCCCAGTTTCCAGTCCTCCCCTGGTGCCAGGACGGTTGGTGTTGGTCTACAGTTTCCCCTTCTCTAAGGAACTGCATCCACTGCTGGCTCCCTGACTGGGTCCCATGGCTTGCCTCTTGCCTCCTCCTTTCCACCACCCCTGCCAGCTTTCTGAGCACTTGATCATGCCACCATTTGAACCGTTCTTGGGTTAGTGACGTCTTGCATCCTGCCAGAATGTGGTGCGGGGAGCCATTGATGGTTCCACAGTTTTCGCAGGCCTGCTCCATGCCCAGCCACTGATGGAAATTTCAGGGGGAGGGCAGGGTGTTGTAGGTTGCCCGGATGAGGAAACTGAGCCTGTGGCAGTTTCCAAGCATCTGCCCAGCTCACCACCCAACTCGTAGCCCCTTCCCATGTTGCTCAGCAACCCTGCTGCCCCTGCGCCACTGACTTGACCCTGTGTTCTTCTGCTGCCAGTGGCGTTTCTAGCCCGTATTTGGGGTTGCTCAAGCATCCCCAAATTTAATCAAAGCACCCCCAAGATTTACAAGATATTTTTAACAGTATGTCCATGTTTAAACTGAAATAATTTCAAAACTATATACTGAGTATATGTTTGAAACATATGATTTTAACAACAAAAATATAGCAGCAACTTCTGGCCCTTGCCTTGAAAATGGTTTGATCTGCTAATGCTAGCTTGACATGTTCTTTTACTTGCTCGACTTCAATTATTGTGTCAGTGCTCGCACATGTGTGTGTGTTTATGTGTGTTTGGTTGTGTATTTGTGTGCAAACAAAACTGAAACTTCTCTTGGCTGGACAGCTAGCACTCTGGGTGCTCGAGCACCCCCAAAGCTCTGATCCTAGAATTGCCTCTGTCTACTGCCATCCTTGAGCTCAGAAACAAAAAGGTCCTTCCTCTCCTTCTTGCTGGGTCTGGACCACAGGATGGGTGGGTCACCCAATCCCAGGCCAGCACACCCCATCTGGACTCTGCTCACCACTTCCTAGTGCTGCAACCTGCTTATTACTTTCTGTACCTTCTCCTCTGCCCTCCATTTCCTCCCTATCACAATACGGGCATTCATGTCCGTCACATTGCATCTGAGGATTCCATCAGTTCCATCACAAGCCTTGCCTTCTTCTGCCTGTACCCTAAGGTGATGGATTGTAGGGGGAGCTGAAAAGTGTTCTTGCTGTACCATCTTGCTGATGAGAAGCACCTTTGGAGCCCTAGCCATTTGCAGATGAACGAGTTGGTCTTTGCTTCCATTCTGCTCACAGCCGATGAGGTGACCTCATACAACTTCAGAAGCCACCTTTACCTTTGGTTCAAGGTGAAATTAAAGCACCACACCTTGTACTTCGACTTACAATCAACCCTAATACTACTACAATCAACCCTAAGACTACAACAATCAACTCTCAGATTACTATGATTAATCCTCAGACAACTGCAATCAGTTCTTAGACTACTACAATCAATGCTCAGATTACTACAACAAGCCCTTAGAGTCCCATAACCCCCTTTAAATTATTACAACCACAGTAGGACTACTATTACCAAACTTCAAGACTACTACAACCAACCCCCAGACTACACCAAAACCAGCCCCTCAAACTATTACAGCAAACCCTCAGAGTACCAACCATCAAACTACACCAAAACAAAACCTATTATAGCCAACCCTTTAGACTACTACAACCAACCCTCATTGTACTACAACCGACCCTGAGAAAGTTACATCCAACCCTCAGACTACTACAACCACCCTCTCACAGTACTTTAACCAACCCCAGACTACTACAACCCAACCTAACACCTAACTCTTTAGACTACATCCAGCCCTCAGATTACTACAATCACCCTCTCATAGTACTAAAACCACCCATCATAGTACTACAACCAACCCTCATGGTACTACAACCAACCCTCATAGTACTACAACCAACCCTCATGGTACTACAACCAACCCTCAGACAACTTCAGGAAACCTTCAGACTTTACTAACTGCCTTTAATTACATCTCCAACAAACACAACTACACTGCTAAACACCACCACTACATCACCAACAACCACAGCAGAGCTTTCAACCAGTTTATCTCCAACTTTACAATCACACAGCCAGCTGTCACAACTTTACCCGTAACCTCTAAATGACATCTTGACCTTTAACCACCACATATCTATGAACATGAGAAGAGATTTGATGAGATTAGGAACCAAATAATAATAATAATAACTTTATTTATATAGCACCTTTAAAAACAGACGTTTACAAAGTGCTTTAACAGACAGAACAAAAGCAAAAACGGCAGAACTTTTTGAGCACAATAAAATCAACAAAATCAACAATCAGGTCAACAGAGACCGAAAGAGTCAGAAGAAAAGAAACAGAGGGTCATGTTAATTAAAACAACAAAAGGAAAGAAAATGGTAAACTGGTGAGAGGGAGACAGCTGACATATTTGTTTTATATATAATGATAAGGAGACAGTAAGACAACTGATAGATAATAGGTTTATAGATACATGAATTGATGACAGCTGTTAGATCATAGATGATACTTCACCGTAATACGTTATTTAATTGATGGTGATTTCAGTAGATTAAAAGCAGGAGTGATGTCATAAAAATACATTTTAAAAGAATATTTCTGTTTTATTTCCTCTTCCTGTTGTGTTGACATAATCCTTTCTGTTTGCTCACTGTCATATGCAGCCTGCAGAGCTGAGCCGCCTGCTGGGTGTCAGCCTCCGTCTAAACGTTCAGCTTTGCTCTCTCTAATATTCTGAGTCCTTCTGACACCGTTAGCATGTAAACACGCTGCAGAGGAGATGCTCCGCTCGCCACAAAGACCATGTTTGCAGGAAACGGAGACGCTAACCCCTGGCACTGCTTCTTCACATAAATCTTTTAGCATGTGCCTCTTGGCTAAACCACGCTGGAGAGACAGAAGTTAACCTCCATCGCGCCCTGCAAGCTGCATGAGAGAGAGAGAGAGATCGACGGCAGAAGAGACAAACAGCAGATATGGACTGGATGGAGAGGCTTCAGATTTGGTTTCTGTTTGTAAAGATCTAAATATCAAGATCAGCTGTGCACCTGTTTGAGCATAAAGAAAAGCACTTTATTAGAGAGAGGGTCTGAGGCTCTGAGCAGTTTTCCAGCTGAGGGAGGAGACTGATTCAACATGTTTCATTTCCTGCTTTTCAACATGTTCACACTTTGGTCAAAGAAATCCCATAAATCCATCTGGGTAAATGAAAAAGAATCTGCTCATGGTAAAAACAGGCCTGCACCACAGAGGTTGGTTTAATACTTCATAGGATATCAACACAGCTTTCCAAGATTTAAAAACATGAATATTAACAAAGTGAAGGACATTTTTAACCTCAATGTACCTGAAAAACTCTAAAATGTCCTTAAGCTTGTAGATCTGTTCTGGTCTCTCTGACGACTCGGAGCTCTTTAACACCTCAGTTCACGTCTTCATATTCACACCCATTCATTCACTCATGTAGGTGTTTTTTGTCAGGCCGCCTACAAGACAAGAGCCAGAGATGAGTACAGGAGCAAACAGAAGGAGGAAGGGCATTTATGGAGAGAGAGTGTTAGAGAGACAGAGAAAGAGAGAGGGGGGGAGCTCAGTGTGCCAGATCCCCCGGCAGTAAGAGAACTACCAGACTGAGCCACTGACACCCCCAAATAGAGTAATTGAACAATTTTTAGTGGAGTTATTATCAAAAATGTGAAAACACGCTCTGAAAACTTCATCAAAATGTAAGAAGAACTTGGTTATCTTGCTCAAAGACTCCCTTTGTCTGTGTGGGTTTTCTTTGGTTTCCTCCCACCATTCAAAACACACATATTAATTTAGATGTGACTCTAAATTTTCTGTAGGTGTGAGATTGAGGATGGTTGTCTGTGTCTCAATGCAGCCCTGTGATTGGCTGGCGACCAGTCCAGGCCGTACTCTGCCTCTTGCCCAGTGTCATTTCTATTTTTTCATTACTGTACTTGATCTGTAATTACCTTATCTTTCAGTACTTCTCCTGTATCCTGCAGCTGCTGTATATTTTGGAATTTCCCCCTGTGGGACTAATAAAGGATATCTTATCTTATCTTATCTTATCATAGAGATAGGCTCCCTGACCTGACCTTGGAGGATAGCATGAATGCAAAGGTCAAATGAAGTGTAAACTGCAGGGGCATCACAGTGCACGGCTTGATTGCTGCTCTGCTCACTTTTCTCCTGACTTGAATATGAACCATGACAGTCTGCACATCATCTCACACACTCTCTCACACACCCACACGCACACAGGCACACAACCTCACACACACTCTGACAGCATGTTGGAGCATCCAAAGCAGACACCTTCCTCCCTTTTTAAAAAAAAAAATCCTCCTCTGGTCTTTAGTTTGTCATTTCCTGCTCTCTGCCTGTCAGGAGCAGAGCAGAAGAGTGAAATGCTGTGGAGGATCTCTGCTTTTTATCCTTAATCCTGTCTTAAAGAGAGAAAAAACAGCTCAGATCAATCAGATGTGAGGAAATAAAAAGATTGAATCTGCCCCCCCATCATCAGAGCACCAACACCCCCACCACAGTCTCACCACATGGTTTTTATCAGACTGAATTCAAAGTGTTCTGATTATCTGTTTGGTTACCTAATTCATACATGAAATTAAACTCTTCTGCCATGTACTGTTTAACTATAGTCCTGCTGATGCAAATAGTGAATCATCCAATCACACAACAGCAGTTCAATGCACACAAGCATGTAGACGACGTGCTGAAGTTCAAACGGAGCATCGTAACAAAGAAGGCAGGAGATTTAAGAGACTTTGAATGTGGCTGGTCTGTCAGAGGGTTTCACACACAACGATCTCTAGGGTTCACAAAGAATGGCCTGAAGAAGAGAAGATATCCAGCGAGCAGCTCTGGGCCAAAATGCCTTGTTGACGTCAGAGGTCAGAGGTCAGAGTGGTTGAAAAGATAGAAAGACAACAAGAACTCAAGAAGACAATCTTGAAGCACATGGACAACAGCAGCAGCAGGTCCACACCAGGTGCCACTCCTGTCAGGAAGAACAGGAAACTGAGGCTACAGTTCACACCAAAAATGTTCAACTGAAGATTATAAAAGTGTCTCCTGGTCTGATGAGTCTGGATTTCTGCTCCACATTCAGAGTTTGGTGTGAACATCATAAAGCATGGATCCATCCTGCCTTGGATCAGCGGTTCAGGCTGCACTTTGGGCCCCTTAGTTCCACCTGAGCATGGTTCAAACCCCACAGCCTACCTGAGGATTGTTGCTGACCCTGTCCATCCCTTTATGACCACAGTGGACCATCTTCTGATCATCTCACACTGGTTTCTTCCCTGTACTACAGTGGCCTCCACAGTCTCCAGATCTCAATCCAGTAGAGCACTTTGGGATGTGGTGGAGCAGGAGATTCTCATCATGGATGTTCAGCAGCTGTGAGAAGCTGTCTTGACCAACATCTCTGAGGGATGTTTTAGCTCCTCAAAGAATTACGGAGCTCTGAAGGTGAAGGAGGTCAAACCTGGGACTAACAAGATGTACCTAATAAAGAGGCAAATGAGGGTGGTGTCAGCATGCAGACAGACTCTGCAGACCCTTCAGTAAAAGGTCTTTACAGTCAAAGATGTTTCTGCTCAGAGACGTTCAGTTAATGTTTGAATGTCTAACAGTTGGATCTTCTCTGAGCATCATCAGAGAGTTTCAGGAGGACTTCCTCACTTCAGCAGATGAAGCTTCATTAGCCGCTCTCTCACACACACCTTAGCATACTGATGAACTTTCCCACCGTCTTAATTCTCAGATTGAACACCTGCCTCGTTCTGCTGCCTGCCTCTTTTTATCTCTGAGGCTGCGTTTCCTCATCTCTGGGTTTTTGACTGTTTCTTGTCATCACACCATGGAGCACCATGATGTTGTGATGCTAAAGGAATATTTGTGATTGTAATAAACATGTCACTGTTTCTCTTCACAGAGATAAGAAGTCTGACAGTGAAAATAGTACCTGGTCAGGGGGTCAGGTGTCTCCCTGTTCAAACACTTTAATTTGACTCATTGGGCTCTAATTTCCTGGCGCAACTCAGGGTGGCGCACCCCGCGCAGTGGTAATTTTGTCCGGCACACCGCCGTGCGCAGCCAATTTGGCAATTTGGTAGACCGGCTGCGCCGAGATGGGTGTGACAGTGCATCAGGGGGAGGTGTCGACAGATCCAGCTTGGCGCAGTGACAATTTCGTGCCAAAAAACTGTGCGGAAGGTGCGCTGAAAGCCTGCCAGCTCCAACTAGGGCAGTGGTAATTTGGCTGACAGGCACGCTGTGCGCACACGTCACCAAAACCTCACAGGCAGGTATCCAGAGTGTCAGGCACATTTCAATGCAATAAACAATCACAGCAACCACTATTTAATGTAACCGTCTGAACCAGCACATACATTTGTATCTATATTAATTGTCCCGTCACATCTGATGTCAGATCAGAGACATTTGTCATAACTAACGAGTTCACATCTCTCAGCCAACCACAAACAGCCAGATCATCCGATACGGAGTATCCGGCTTCTCTCATCTCATGAAATTCAAAAGAAAAGAAAAAAGAGAGAGGCGCTCGCTGAATAAATGGAAGTCACTCAGTGTCTTAAGGATTTACCTGTGATTGCCCATATTTCTCTGTTTTAATCTTTATTCTTAACGTGATCTAAAAAGATGGAGTACATTATTGCAAGGAGGATGAGGAGGAGATATATTTTCACCAAAGGTTCTGCTATTTGGTGATGACAGACCAGGAATGCAGGTGGATCACAAGCATGATGAATGGATTAGCCTACTGCTGTGTTTAAATGTAATTATCACTTAATTTTGTACTCCTATTATGACACAGGAACAGATTACATCTGTCCCACAAGGTGGTCCACAAAGTGGTCCACAGGGTGACGCGCATCGTGTCCTCCGTTGCGTGGCCCGGTGGCCCCTGCGCTCTCCCAGTTGCTGCAAAAGTAACAGCGGCTCTGACCATCAATCCACCGAGGTGAAATTGTCACTGCGCCTCGCCTGCGGCGCATTTAAAGGCGAGGAGAGGCGTTCATTTGATTGGTGAAGATTGCACTCGGCTGTGTTAAACCCACTCACGCCTCCTCTCCTCCCTCTCTGCTACTTGCGCTGCTGGGAGAGACAGAAAAGGAAACAACAAGCTGAAGTCAGACTGAGCTGTTCTGCTGCTGTCAGAGGAAAGAAGTAAAGTAGTAGAAGTAAAGAAGCCTTTAAACGTTTGTTACTTCATTTGGGCTGCTGAGGTTTTACTCTGTCGCTTTACTGTTCATCAAAAATCATTTCAGCCTCTCAACAACAATATGGCATCAACACTGACACAGCCGAACATTAGAAATACACAGTTACTGTTAGCATGTGTGTTAGCCTTACATGCTAATGTTATGAGTCAGAATCGATTAAATTTAGTATCTGATAATATTATGATTAGTTTAGTGGTGATGCAGAGTGTTGAACACTTCAGAGGGTGTCAACCAACAATCAGTTGGTCTGAAGTTAGCTCATGTCCCATTACTCTGTTATATTGGAGATGATAACAAATAAAACTTACTGTCCCGGTGTATGAGATGATGATTTTCAAGCATTTTTATATTTGCCAGTTCATCCTTACCTCTGTTGTATTATTTTAGCCTTACATTCAGTTTTATTATGTCCTAGATTTTTCTGTACTTGGCACTAAATCATTGTACAATGGTAAGTAGTTTTATTTGGCTCAATAGCAAACACTAAGACATACACAGGAAAATATTGCTTTTCAATCATGTGAGTAAATATCCAGAACCTGTGAATTAAATGAAAACATTTATCTGTGACTTTATATATGACTTTTGCAGGAAATGTAAGTGTCGCATGTGTCCAATATGTTCCCCCACCTTTGTCACACTGACAAAAAATCACAAAAAGCGTGGTTTAAAAAGGTTAAACAAAACAAGCAAATCTTACTCTGTGCTGTCTTTTGATTAGATTGTGCAGCCCTGGCACCTCAAAATATGAGTCAATTGGCAGCATTAGTTCATCTGTTTGATTGGAAATGTCAGATGGTAATAGGATTGAAGGACATGTGGAATCACTTAAAATTATTAGAAGTATAATGTAGCTCCTGTCATTGTAATGACTTCTGATTTTATGATTTTACAGGGACAGTAGAAAAAACGAGGCAGCTGGTGCTACTTTGAACTGTGAATGACTCTCGTTTCCCCAAAAAAAAGGAAACACTGCGAAAGAGGCATGGGAGTAGGTATCTGCCCTATCCCAATGAAATTCATGTGCGTCATTGTTAACTCTGTGTCAATCTAAGTGTCATTTTGAAGGCACAGCGTAACAGCCATACACGGGGGGCGTCTTTCTGTCGCCATGGCGACAAGGTATTTCATTTTCCGGTGAAGTGAAGAGGGCCTCCCATTTCTGCCTGTCATATTTATACCCTCCCCCTTCAGTTAAAGTGCCCTCAGCTACAAGTGTGACTTCATTTGGAGTGACACTCAGTAGTGAAGGGGTAGTGTGTAGGGGGCCATTTGGGATTGAGCCTTCGATTCTTCTCCTCTGACCTCCACGACTCTTTTAAGAAAATTACGCAATTGAACAGACGTAATGTTACAACATAACTTTTAGCCATTTGCCTTCACTGTCTAAGTCGTAGATGTTATAAGTTATCACAGCTGATTGAGTTTATTCGTTACATGTTTCTCTATAGATGATGGTCTTTAACTGCTGTGTCATACTGTTCTGCTGCGTCATTATCAGCATTTTCTTTGTCTCATATTTAACAGCTTTACCGAGAGCATAAAGTCATCCTACCACAGTCATGTCTCAGAGGGTCTTTAACTTAGCTTAGAAAGTTTGTAACACATAAAATTTTCTCTACCAGTATGCGATAAACGAGTCCCTCCAGAGTAGCCATTAGCCACAGCCTAAAAGCTATAAGTTACAGAACACACACAAAAATGCTGCTCAAATAACTGACTGCTGACGCTTAAAAAATGATATATTTGGAAAGAAACATGATCAGACTGTACCTTATCAGTCCACATGGTTTATTTGTCTCTCAGGATGTCCTGTCGGCTCGCTTCTCCTCCCTCTGTATGTCAACAAATGCACGTTGGTGTGAGGCGCTCTGTTTTACGACAGTGTAGTTACACTCAACAACCATAGAGGCCCCTAGAGAGCTGAAAGCTGGAATCTTACATAGTGGGGTTTTAATGAGCCCTTTATTCTGGTTTTTGATATTTTACATTTTATATAAATATATCATGTGAGATTTCCAGTTCAGATTTCAATCAATCATGACTCCTTAAAACTTAATTTCATTTACTTTATGAATTTCAATACCATTTAAATATATTGGAGCATTAAGATTTTTCCCTTTGTTACTAAAAACATATATACATATATACATAAAGTATGTATTTTCAAGATTCAGTGATCATTAATTAATATCAAACCATTTTTTCTTATTTTACTAACTCTATTTTGACCACATCCAAAACCTGTTTTTGTTTTTTTTTCCATATTGAAATGAGGTTGTATCATCTGCAAAAAGACTGCATTTAAGCAGTGAAGATGCATGAACAATGTCATTTACTCACAAACAAAATATTTGGGGTCCTACGACTGACCCCTGAGGTACCCCACAGGTGATGTTTTTTTCATTCAGTTTTATATCATTTATCTGAACAAACTGTTTTCTATTTTCTAAATAACCTGTTCTTCATTGATGTGCCAGTCCTCTAAAGCCGCCTACACACCGAACACGACTTGGCGACCTGGGTGAGCACTCTCCATGTAACGTCAATGTACAGCCGCGATGGGGCGGGGCTAACCCTCCTGCAATGTGATGGACATGATCTGGGCGACCGCGACACTTGGCGCTTGGTTGCCAAAGTGGAAAAGTTTGAACTCTTCTGAACTGAACTGAACTCAACATTCAGTTCAGTTCAGTTCTTTTATTGTCCCCTCAGGGAAATTTGTTATGCAGCAAGAGTTCACATGAAACACACAATACAAGACGAAGGGGGGGGGGCATCACCACCACCAACAACAATAATACAAACCATCAGATAAAAACAACATACTAGTTCAAGGGAATGGAAATTTCATATCTATCATATATAAAAAATATATAAAAAATATAAAAAATGCAAGAGTGCCTAAGTGCAGACGTGCAAAAGAATGCCATGGTAGTGCAGGACTACAAACAAGGTGCTAGTTGCTATTGAGCATATCTGTAGCACATGGAATGAAAGAGTTATGAAATCTTTTGGTCCTCCGAACATTGGCTGTGGCTGTGCAGCAATAGCCAATCAGTGTTGCATGGGTGTGTGACGGTACCCGTGACAGACAGTTTTCATTCCAGTTCACAGAGAAACAATCCATGTCCATGTGGGAAGCATTAGTTAGTGAGGACATCAGTTCCGCCTGGACAGACAGCAGAGAACTCACAGACGATGCTGCTGCAGGGCCATCAGCTGCAGTGTTTTGTGGTTGGTAGGTGAGTGAGAAGGATACAGTTGGAATAATGTCAGCTAATACATCCTATTATATGATATGATATGATCGCGGTGAAACTCGTTCGGGCGTGATGTCACTGAGGGACAGCGAGAGTGACCAAATGAGGTATTTATGGGAACGCGACACCACTTGGTTGGGCGACGCGATCTCGGTCGCAAAGTCACATTCAGTGTGAATGCAGCTTTATACCGAAATTACCAAGTTTTTAAGAAAGTATAGTCTGATCTATGGTGTCAGATGCTTTTTTGAGATCAACAAAGATGCTTAGGGTGATTTTTCTTGTTAATTTCTGTGTATATTTCTTAAGTTAAATCAATTAGTAGCCTTGCAGAGCAGACAGACATGCCTGATTCTGAAATCATGCATTTCCGTCTTGCCAGCCTCCATTGTCCAATGACTTCACTCGGCTGGAATCTTAACGGCCCAATCAGGGAAGAGAGGCAGGAGCTGTGGGAGCTGCGGACATGAACAGGAAGTGACTGCATGTTTGAAAACAATGGCGGCTTCTGAAGTGGTCTCAATATCTGCATTTTTTTTAATCAGAAATGGACTCAATTTGTTCTTAAAAAGAGGAGGAAAGAACGTTACTTGAAGCTTGTCATGTTTTTTGCTCTTCTCCTGACCGGGGATCAATGCTGGGAAACTGGGAGAGAATGTGGAAAACCTCCACGGACATGCCGGTTAGTCTATGGTTGTCATGGTTACTCAGTGATACTTGGCGAAATATGCTCTCCTGAGAAGTTTACTGGCAAAACTTGGTATGGATTGTCTTTGGCGAGGTTTGTGTCACATATAAGTGTTAATTGATACATCTGTGTGGTATAATTTAATGTGAAATGATAGTCTTCAGGTAGTTTAAGCTAATGGCTAATGGCCGTAGCGGCTAACTGTTGTTAGCCATTAGCTGTTGTTAGCCGTTGTTAGCCGTGCTCATTGTGACTCAGCGGCACTGTCACTGCTGCAGCTGATCCCCTCAGAGGCTTCGTCCGAGGATCAGAGAGGGCAGAGGTCACCGCTGTACCACTGATTTAGTTTGGAGCAGGAGGTGTTGACCCAGTGTGAACAGTGTTGATCTGACAGACACACACTCTGATCCTCCACACGTCTGCGTGTCCTCTGACGGCTCCTTCATCCTCTCCGTCATTCACTCAGCGACTCCCCCGACACACAGCCAGACTCCATAAAAGCTGGGACGCCCTGATATACAATATACATGTGTATGTTTCCTTCCCCTCTGTCCTTAAATCAGACGACAGAGCATCTTTAAAAAGGACAATATGTTCAAGAATAGAAAATAAACGTCAGCGGGGAGGGATGACAGATTCTGTGTGTCTGCTAACGTCTCACAGTAACACGAGAGAGAAGACAAACTCATAAAGGAGCGGCGTGCCAGGGAGACGGCGCCGTCGCCTGTGGGGGACTAATGGCAGCTGAGAGGCAGCAAAGCCTGAAATAAGGAGATACTAAAATTTATGAAAAGAATCATCCAGCCTGATTACCACAGGAGTGTGGGTGTGTGTCAGTGTGGAGAGGGTGTAAAGCAAAGGTGAGACACATCGTCCCTGATCCTCTGAAACAGAACCAGGACCTCTCACCGCCTGCTCTCAAACTCAAACCGCACGATAACAAACAGAGAAGCCAGATCCATCCCTAACTGAGGAGCTCTATCAGTGTTGGAGATCAGTCATGTTCAAGGTCAAAGAAAAAACTCCTGTAGCATCTTTGAGAGCCAAAATCCGGGGGTTGTGCCTGACGTGGGTATCATGGTTCAAGTCTGGTCCATGGACTTACAACCTCTGGATCCCCACTCTTAAAGGCTGTTTACTTTCCATTCCTGTGGAAAAATAATTTAAAAAATGATAAGATTTGCCTCGAACTGGCCAATCACAGGGCTGTCATACAGTCACAAACTTTCATATTCAGTCCTATAAACCAAGCAGTCACCATTTATTCTCAAGAGAAGGGCCCCGGAGCTCAAACCTCCACCAAGGCACTTCCAACAGTGTCATTTATTGTCAAAGTGTGGAAAACTGCCCTTTTTGGAACTAAAGAAAAAGGTGAAAAAAATCCTGGATCAGCATCCACCAAAATCTTATCTCTAATATTCCCTGAAGATTTCATCAAAATCTGTTGAAAACTTGTTGATATCAGTAAAAATACAGAAAACTTGATAAGAAACACTTTAAAAATTCCCTGGATCTACATTTGGTGTCAGATCCGCACCAAAACCTCACCACTTCTTTTCGTTTCGACCAACATTCCCACGAAATTTAATCAGAATCTGTTGATAACTTTGTGAGTTATCCTGGTCACTAACTAACAAACAAACAAACAAACAAACAAACCAACAAACAACACAATGCCATCAAAAAATGACCTCCTTGGCAAAGGTAACAAGTATGTTGATCGTGTGAGGGAGAGAGCTGAAGTACGCAGAACCCACACACGTGCAGGGAGAACATCTCTGGTCCTCCACCAAACCTCCAGCCTTACAGTCATGAGACAACAGCCCTGACCGCTGCTCCACCATGCAGCTCAAAGGTGATAGTAAAAAAAAATAGCATGTTATCTCAGCTGATAAACTCTGTAGGGCTGTTGCTGACTCCAGACAGGTTTTACTGTTCCTGAGTTTATTCCCAACCTACGGCAAAGCTGCTGAGCCACAGCCCCTCAGGAGATGTTTGGCAGAACCAGGTACAGAACCCAAATGTTCAGGAGGACTCAGTGACAGTGAGCTGGAGGGTGCAGTGGGATATTCTCTGATGGGTGTCAAACAAAAACTCTGTTTACACATCAGAGCTGCTTATGTGTTTATTTCACAGATTCGCTGGTTCCTCTTAATGTCCTCAGTTCCTGTTCTTCAGTGCAGTTTAACCTCTTCTGTCTGATCTGGTTCCTCATGTTGTATTTTGTTTCCTCATCCTCAGTTTTCATTACCCCTCTACCATGATTGTCTTACCTGTGCCTCATTGGTCTCACCTGTGCTTTGATCGTCTTACCTGTGCCTGATTACCCCTGTTAGTTTGAGGTCTCTGTGTGTCCTCTCCTGTGTGTCAGTGCATCCTTGTGTTCTCCAAGCTCCCTTGTGTCTTTAGGATTTGTCTTTCTGTATAACTTTTGGATTGAGTTTTGTTTGATCCTTTTTTTGTTGGATAGACTCTTTCATTCATTCCTGCATTTTGGGTCCTGTTTTGAAAACCATTACCATAATAAATGTTAAGTCCAGAGGATGTCGCACCTCAGGAGGCTCCCAAACAGAACAAAATAAGGAAATGAAGAGGAGAAGCTCCTCTCTGTCACCAGCCTTGGTTATTTGGATAAAAACATGCACTCCATAAGAGTCCAGATATCCACAGATCAGCATTTACATTTCACAGATCCAAGTTGAATAATCAGAGTGAATGGGTTTGGACGTGAACTTCCTCGTCTGCACTGTGAACTTTTTTTAACTGTGCACAGTGAAAACCAGAACGGGCTCTGTTTTATTAGATTTAAAGGCTTTTTTTTGCCTTTATCTTTATTGTGTCCCTTATTTGTGAAAAGAGGGTGACAGTGGGGGGGTAGGAGATGCAGCAAAGAGCCCTGATTTAGACCCAGGCTGGCTGCAGAGATCTGTACATGGGATGCTCTAACCCTACGCTCAGTTATCAATGCCCCTGGAAATCCTCTGTTTGAGAGCTTTCTTCCCTCAATATTCCAGATTTATCCATGAAAATGAGACATTGCTTCAGTGCTTTTTGTTGCCCTGTGGAGTGTTGTGTTTTAACAGATAAAGCAAACAGTGAAGGCAGGCGAAGGGCAGCAGGTCTCCACTAAGCCTAAACATCTAGACTGTCCTGTTACAGTGTCTGAGGGAGTTGAGCAGTACAGGGTTTACAGCTGCTATACACAAGACAGTAAAGTCCATGGCACCAGGACTCCTCCCCTGTCTGTCTGAAACGTCTCCTCATGCCCCTCCGGACCAGCCTTGAGCCTGTCGGCTCAGGGTCGCAGGTCCAGAGCAGAGAGGAAACTGCAGAGAAGACCCATGACCTTAGAGCATGAGGTTAGATCAGGCAAGCAGGCTGAGCTGATCATCAGTGATGGTGAACATACTCTGATCGTCATCCAACGATGAAAACTTCAAACAGATTTCAGGTCAAATGTAAGTGTTTTAACATTCAGTGTTTCCATGGCAACAGAAAACAAGCTGTGCCCATCTTGGTGCTTCAGTCAAAGTAGACATCCTAATTGTAAACGAGGTTTTATAGTCTTAAAAGTCTTTAAACACATCAGCTGTTCTCTGAAGGTAAACAATGCCATCAGTCTGTGGAAACACTGGAGCTTTGACAGTGATATTCCTCCTCTGTGAGGGCCGAGCATGGTTAATCATCCACAGAGAGCAACTGTAGAGCCTGCAGAGAGTTTAACGACAGCACTCCAACATGATCTGACCGCTCGTTTAAACATTTATTAACGGCTGTTTGCCTAATCACCCCATTAGTCTGAGAATATGACAGAGAGTTTATGGAGACCACACAGTCTGAATGTTCTCACACAGGAACGCACAGGAGTGCAGGAAAAGAGCCACACAAGATCCTCCGTCATTTACCAATGAAGACAGACCTTTCAGCCCTTCAGGGGCATGTGCACCTCTGTGACATCACCTTTAACAACACTGGATAAGTGAGCTGAGGACACTGACTGTCGAAGCTTTGTAGAAGAATTCTTTCTCATTCTCGATGTTCGACTTCAGTGACTCAACAGTCCGGGGTCTCTGTAGTTTGTCTTCACAAATTTCCACATATTTCCAAAAGGGGGACAGGTGTGGACAGCAGCAGGTCAGTCTAGTCCCTGTTGTTGTAACTCGAGCAGATGTGTCTTCATCGTCTCTGAAAAAGATGGACGGCAGCATGTGGCTCCTAAACCTGTATGTACCTTTCAGCATTAATGGAGCCATCAGAGATGTGCAGGTTACCCATGCCATGGGCACTAACCTTCCCATATCATCTTATGGCCCTTTTCCACCAGCCCGCCTTGGCCCTACTCTACTCTACTCGGCTCTACCCGGTTTGCGTTGCGTTTCCACCGGCACAGTACCTCCTAAAACAAACCAGTTTTAGTACCTACTCTGCTCTGGTTCTAAGCGAGCTGAGTCAACACTAAAAGGTGACGTCGACCCACTGCCAGCTAGTGATTGGTCAGAGAATGTCGTCACCGATGGGTCATGAGCGCGACGTCCAAAACAGGACTGCAGTACATATGCTTTGTTACTTTATGGCAATAACTTGCTGCCATCACAATATTAAACACAGGACTTTATCATTACGAGCTAGCTAACAAGCTAGCGGTAGCTTCCATTAGCTTACCCTCATACGTCGTTTCTTTGCAGCCCGATTGCTCTCGTCCTCAGCTTCAAACTGTTGTGTAGCTTCCAAAACTCTCCTGTACTTCTCAAGGGTATTTCTTCTCGCCGCCTGCAGCCTTCCTCTGCTTTCCTCTTTGTAACAAAAAGCCACAGACCGAGCAGCAAGTACACTATTGCCTCCAAGTCCTCCATTGTTTTGGTTGTTGTGTCGCCCAGCTGTTTCACGGCGACCCCGCCCCCGCTGGGCAGGGGACCGGGCTGGTGGAAAAGCAGGCCAAAGCGAGTAGAGTAGAGCCGGGTAGAGTCGGGGAAAGCCGAGCCGAGTAGAGTAGGGCTAATGGAAAAGGGCCATTAGATGCTGTCTTTTGACCTTTGCTCTGATAACAGTCTGGATGGTCCTTTTCCTCTTTAGCCCCGAGGACACCACGTCCATGATGTCCAAAAACAGTCTGAATTGTGGACTCAGACCACAGCAGACTTTTCCACTTTGCCTCAGTCCATCTCAGATGAGCTCGACCCAGAGAAGCCGGCGGTGTTTCTGGGTGTTGTTGATATTTGGCTTTGACTTTGCATGGTAGAGTTTGACCTTGACCTTGTAGATGTAGAGATGAACTGTGTTAACTGACAATGGTTTTCTGAAGTGCTCCTGAGCCCACGTGGGGATATCCTTTACAGAATGATGCTGCTTTATAATGCAGTGCAGCCTGGGGGATTGAAGGTCACAGGCATTCAGTGTTGGTTTTCAACATTTCTCTGGATCTTTTGATGAAATCATGGACTGTAGATGATGAAATCCATGAAGTCTTTGTATTTGTACTTTGAGAGACCTTGTTCTTAAACTGTTGGATGCAGTTGTCGCACCTTGCCTCTATACAGTATTATTATATGGCTCGAAAAGCTTGCTGGGTTTCAGCACCACCTTAGGTAGCACCTATGTTTGCAGCCACCTGTAAAACCATGATTATGTGGCTAGCTTTTTTGAGAGAACTTTTACCTTTTCAAACTTTCTAAGTGTCTGGTACCCTGACTCCATGGTTAAAGGCCAGCTGATGATTGTAAGAACTGATATGAATAAACAAACGTACACTCAGAGTCAAATAAGAATCTCTCGATAAAGAACGTGTACCCTTTCTCACATTTGGAGCCTGATTCAAGAGACAACTAGTCAACCTGTTGACATCACCAAAAGTGATCTGCCAAAGGCAACTTGAAAAAGTTCATTTTCATCAACTCCCTATCTCAGAGGTAGTTCTCTACTGCCTCCATGAGCTTCTGTTCTGTGAACACTCTGTGTGAAAGGTCTTTTTTTGTATTTTTTGTTGGTGATTATATGATTGTCCTCAGTTGATTTGCTTCAATAAGTGATCAAATTGTACAAAATACTAGAAACATGGGAAAAGTGGGCATAGGTTAGAAACATTCGGTCTGATCTCCTGAAATGGTCTGATTCACTGGTGCAGTTCAGGCCGTGTGTTTTTTAACTAGAGTGAGAGAACGTCCTCATTGCACAGATAGGTTAAAAATGCTAAAAAAAAAAAAAAAAAAAATCCCACTTAAGAAAAGAGAAATAATTTAGACAATGTATATATAAACAGGATCAGTAAAATTGCTCCTAATTCCTCCCTCATGTCTCGGCTGCATGAACGTGTTGGTGATGTCTGATTGAGTTCTTGAAAAGGATGAAAGCTGTTTGGTTTCACAGGAAATCTTTTTTTAATTAGACAGTATGCAGTACATCCTAATAACTCATCTTTATCATGTTTGGTACATTTAGATGTAAACCTCATATTTAAATCACACCTTTACCGGCTGTGTCTTCAGTAACTCACAGTCGATCCTGTAAACACACACAAAGAGCCCGTTATCTCTGATCATCGTGTCTCAGAATAGACCGGCCTCTGTGTTCGTGCTGCAGATGTGTTATTGGGCTCGGAGTGATAATTCAAAGGTGTTCAGGGTGAGATTAATGACATTAATCTGTGTGTGGGTGTTAATGGGACAATAATAGGACTGATGAATCGAAGGTGTCGAACATTTAAAGCGATCAGAGCCGTCAGTCTGAAGCCCACGTGTTAAAAGCAGAACACATATGTTCATATAAAGAATAGACAGCTGATACATGTGATAGACCCAAAAATAACTCTTCATAATCAGAGAGAAGGTGGTTATGTTCTTATTTAAGAAGAGCAGACAGGCTCAAAACATCTGTCTCCATCTCTACTTCAAAGAAACAGAAACCCACTCCACGTCAGCCCATCAGTTTGATGAGGTTATTATTTACCACTCAGGTGATCGAACTTATGCTCCTCAACAAAACTGTGGAAACATCACTTTGGTTCGTTATTTCTCACCTTTAATAACACAAATCTCTTGTATTTTATCTCATTGGAAGGTTGGAGGTACAACTTTAAGAATAGTGAGCACCACAGTTCTTCAGATTCAGTCCATCGTTAAAGGCTTGTTGTAAAACTTCATAGAAACATCAGTTCCTGAGATCCTGTTCTCTGGTTTTTTCCCCTTCTGACTCACAGAGTCAGAAGTTTGCCCCCTCAGCTGCAGATCCAAATCTTCCTCCGCCCGTTCACCTTCAGTTCACCTCAAACCAACTTTTCTCACAGACACTAAGAAAACACTGACACTGTTGAATCCAGTAAATAAGACTCGTCACCCAGTTAGCAGTGAGGATAATGGTGTCACATAAAAGCAGGCCTGTTTGCTCACTCCTGCCGTCATAACTGTGCCATGGAGTTATGGGCACGGCCGTCCTCTCCTTCCTCTCCCCTTCATGTGAAAGGATGTTTTCATAAAATGAAATAATAATGCCTGTTTGCTGCCGTCGAGGCTCCGTAATGGGGCGGCAGCTCGCACAGAAAAGTGGGTGAATTAAACTTTAAGGAGGCGGCAGCGGAAATTTAACGCTGTCTATTAAAAGTCACATTTAAAGGAAAAACAGGGAGGAGGGAGGGGGGAGGAGGGGGAAGGAGGGGGAGGGAGAAACAGACGGAGGTTTGAAATAATGGGTGTGCGCGGCTCGCTCTCTGGGTGCCAGTTTGGCGTCATTAAAGATGTCACATCCAGCCGACGGGTCCTTCAGAGTAATGCAAACTTCTGCAGCCTGTCTCCCCACACTCCCCCCTCCCTCCCCCCACCCGCCATCCTCCCACTGATGTTGAAAGAAATCTTTATTGTCAGTCACATTTTCTATTCACTTTGTTCACCTGCACTGACAACCCGAGCTGAGAGGGAAACAGGCGTATAGGTGAGAGAGAGAGGGTGTGTGTGTGTGTGCAGGGGAGGTTTACCGTCAGGCAGAGGAAGGCGATTGTGGGGTCTCAGGCTCCAAGGGGCCTCAAGATAGTCATTATTACAGGACAGCATCAGATATGATGTTCCAGGTAACATTACTGTAAATGAAGGAGATATGAATTTAGACTTTTAATAACTGGCGAGAGGGGTATAACATCACAATCTGAATATACCTCATCATCCATTTCAAGCTGAAGGAGGAACTTCGGCCCTAAAAATGAGGTCCAACCCTCAGAAAGACAGATCTCTTCGTTTCAAGTGAGCTGAAGACACATCTATAAGGATATGTCTATATATCTGCATATCCATGGATAGGATTATTTTCAGTCCCTTTGTCTCTGATAGATGTATGTGTATCTATATATCTATATACCTATATCTATCTATCTATCTATCTATCTATCTTGAGATAACACTTGTTATAGATTGGTACTATATAAATTAAGATTGACTGATTGATTTTATCTCCATATTTATATTCTGCCTATGAAAGTAAAAAACATATATCTAAATAAAAGTTCCAAATCCTACTTTTATTTTGATTGATTATCAATGCTTAGAGGCAAATCCTGGACAAAACTGCACCAATAGTCAGGCAGTATTAAGGGAAGGGGTTGGACATGGTGAAGAGCGCTATGCGCCCGTCATGAAACCTGCGGTCCTGTTTGTGGTCACATAGGGCAGGAGCTGATCCTGGCTGACAGGTGAGAGCCTGGGTTACACCCTGGATTGGTCCTGAACTGATCACAGGGCTGACATATAGAGACAGAATACCATTTACATTCACACATGAAGACATTTTAGAGTCATCGGCTCACAGGTCCTGTTCATGAGTAGCGCTGTCGACGGTGAAGCTGTCTGTCATGGTGAGGGAGCAGGGCTGGAATTAGAGCTCTCAATGCACCGATGAATCTTCATTAAAGTCCTCACCTGTGGTCCTGAGCTCTGGGGGAAGAATGAGATTGAGGATACAAGTGCACTTGTTCTTCCCATTGGAGGAGCCAGTTCCAGTGGTCCAGGCATCATATCATGATCCTCCTGGTCCCCTTACAGTGGAAGTCTTCCATACAAGCCCAACTACACCTGAAGGCAGACCCAGAACTCGGGTCTTACCTCTGGCCTGGAGACAACCAGGAATCTCCCCATAGGAGCTGGAAGGTGTTGCTGGGATGTCGATCATCTTCCCCTGTCTCCTGCTGGTCTTGGCTCTGTATGAAAGTAGAATATTGACAGACAGAGGAGTGAATGGATCATTGTTTTTAGTTCAAACCACTGCCTGAGTAATCCTGCACATCCTCTGATTCACACAAAAGGCTGGTAACATCCAGAAACCAGGGTAAAAGAGGGTAAACCCTTTCTTCTGGTCATCTTCACCCACTTTTCCAAACCCTGCTGACCTGTTTAGTGCAGACTGTAGACTGTGCTCCCTCCATAGGTCATAAATGTTACCAAAGATCATCCAGTTCCTGTCCTTCAAACCTCAAACGGGCCAAAGATGTCCTCTTATCAAACAAATGCAGTAGGACAGATCACACACTGAAGGGCCTCATATTGTCTGTTTTTGCCTAAGGCCTCAAAATGACTCAAACCTGTGCAGTCTGTGTGGGAGGGGGCTGCAGCAGGCCCTACCTGACAGAGTGTGTAGTTAAGTAACCCCTCCCCCCCACAGGTGTATGTAGAGTTTCTAAACGCTTGAAACCAAGACTCTCCTCTAACTGTCTCTCTCCTGACAGGCAGGGAGGACACGGGGTGAGCGAGGGAAGGTGTGTTTGATTTAAGGAGTGGGGAGTGACTGAGGGGAGGATGTGGGAGGTGGACCTGGCTGATGTGTTTGGGGAGGGTGTCACCGTCTTTGCGGAGTCCCTCCACCCTGAAAGCCTTCATGTGTCTCTGCTGTGACTGCAGCGCCTCGCTGGGAGAAGGATGACAGCGGTGCTAAATTATTTATCGGGCTGAGCCGCAGAGCTCTCCACCGCTCCTTCATTATACCTGATTGGCCCCGTAATGGGCTGGAAGTTGGTTGGTGCTAGCGTTCTGAAGCTGCAGAGTGTCTAAAGGACGACAGTACAACAGAGACGAGGGACCAAAGTGTGGACACTTCCTCTTTGAACAGGGAGTGGTGGTGTGGAGGTCGGCTGGGTTTTTAATGATGGAGTCTGAGCTCAGTGTCACAGTTAGAGTGTCAGAGACAGCACAGAGCAAACAGACAGCTGTCAATGATCCCTGTGAGGACATGAAAATATGGACTTAGATTTGTCCCAGGACAGGATACTGCGTTATTGACGTCTGTAGCAAATGAGGTTAAGAAACAATCCTTTTAAACCTTAAAATCAGTCTCAAAATCATGAAATGAAGCAGCTCCATCTGTTTCAAGATGCTGTGGGTTGACTGAGAAGAACTAACCACGCCCCCACACCAGGTCAGAGACCACGCCCCCACACCAGGTCAGTGATCCAAAACCACACCCCCACATATTAATATCTCTCTCTCTCTCTCTCTCTATATATATATATATATATATATATATATATATATATATATATAAATATATAGATATATACTTATACAGCCCTCTCAATAGCATGATATCTTTGAAGTAATATCTATACCTGAAAAGAAAAATATTTTCAGTACCAGTTTTTTTCCTAAAACGTATTATTTTATATATTTATATTTATTTGAACTTATTATTTTAATCAGGGAAACATTTTCCTCAGTTTTCGTTATTCTCAGTCAGAAGTGACAACAGTCAGTTGACCCAGTAATCTGTGGGAGGCAGGATTACCAGGCGGAGTATTACACTGACATTAGCCTGAAGCCTGTGAGGTTTGACAGTTGATGAGGTTTCTGCATGGCCAGTGTGATGTCACATATCTAAACATGCCCCTTGACACGAGTCCTGCACATCCCAAAATCTTTACATGAAGTGGACAACAAGATGGCGGACTTTGAGGTCTACTGCTGTCACTAGTTCAATAAAAGGTTGTAGACATGTATTGATTTAATATATTCTTAAAGACAGCACAGACCCCCTGATATATGTCCGACATTGTCCTTACATCCCCCTCCTACCATCCCTCCTGTCTTGATATAGCAGCAATACAGACCACCTCCTGTCCCAGCTCCTCCTCATGGCCTCCACTCTGTTTCACTAACTTCAGTTAAACTATGAAATAACTGTAACTGTGTTGAAGACATTGAAGCATAACCAAGCATCCAGTCTGTTCTCATAATGACAGACTTACTGAGTTTCTAATTTTTGATCACTGAGAATAGGAGCATGTGTAAAAGTAAAGTGTCATCAGAATAATCTCTCTGAGAGCAGAATCAGGTTTGACTGACAGCTCATCGTGTAGTGAACTTCTCAGTAATTACCTTTCTGCAGGTGAGGCTGAGGATCTGAGCGGTTTGTAAAGATGGAGGATCAGAATCCTCCTGGTGACGTTGTAAAAACTCGCCTCACTCGGCTGTCTGCGACCCCCCAACGTGGCGCTGATAACGGCGCTCTCGTGGAGCTTCCTAGGAGTGATAGGGGAGATTTGAGATGTCAGCGAGGCAAACGGAAAGTTTTGCATCTTCCTCTTATCTTTATTTCCTCGGTGGAGGGAGATAAGAGCTCATGCTCTGAAGGACTGATTATCTCCCAAATAAACAAATATGGACGACCATGTCTATCAAGCCATGACAACACCTCCACCTCTGCTTCATACTCTTATTTTTTTTATTATTTATATATTTAAACCAGGTCTTAGTGCAGGAGAGGAGGCTGGATCCAGAGAACTTTTAATAAAAAAAAAATATCATAATTTTCAGATTTATTCTCCTCTCATCACATCATCTCAGAGCTTCGGACCAGAGTTTGTCGTCTCTAACTGATGAAGATCATGAGTGTCAGTCTCTCCTTCAGTGAGCTGATTCTCATTTACTTCAGGTTAATAAAGCAGAGGCAGGCTAATTACTGACTGATCCACAATAATGAGAAATTTAATGTCCAATTATGAAAGAGTTTACTGCACAGAGACTTTATGAGGAGAAACAACTGAGTTAACAAAGTATTCAGGTGACAGTCAGTAAATATGATGAAGTTTAAAACCATAATCATCGAGCTCCTGCTTTCTTCAGGGGTTCGGGCGAAAGAGGAAAAAAAGAACAAAGCTTTAATAACCCATGCCAGGGTGCAGGTGGACTAGTGGTTAGGTCACACCTCTAACATGAATGAAACAGGCGGATGGCTGAGGCTGTGTTCACAATGCAGGCCGAAGTGGCCCAAATCCCACTTTTAGCCCCCATGTGACCAAATCTGATTATTTATGACAGTCTGAACAGCACAGATCAGACCCAGACCATGTTCAGATGTGGTCCTGAATCAGATCCACTTCTGATGTTCCTCAGAGCAACCTCAGTCTGAACACTTGCGTTACATCTCATCAGACTTTAGGTTGCTGAAGTGAGACAGACGTCAGAGGAGATCCGATGTAAACAATGGAAAAAACGACAGATAATCATGAGGATTTTCATCAGAGCTCTGACGTTAATCCATGCATTAACCTGCAGCAGTGATGTCTCAGTCAGAGGAACCAGGGCCCACCATCAGCTCCACCACCCCAATCTCCGTCTGACTCCATCACCCTCTGGTGGCTCCACCATCACTCCGATCGGCTCTCCCTCACCCTCGGTTCACGATGAGAGTAATGTGAGCGTCCATTGCCTGGGCCAGTGTTCTCACCCCTCTCTGGATAATTTTCTCCTTCAGCGGTCAGCAGCAGACAGGATGTGTCACTTAATTCAAGCTGAACTGAATAAAAACGGTCAGAGCGTCATGAGCGACTGCACCGAACTCCGCTGTGGGGGGCCGTTTGCATTTAATAGACGGAACAGACACGAGGACGACACGACACACTTCTGAGAGAAGACCAACACCCAGGGCCGCGCCCGCCAGATATGAGATAATATACAGGAGCCCCCGTGTCAGAATCAACACTGTTGAGAGTTACTACAGCCCCCGTGTCAGAATCAACACTGCTGGGAGTTACTCCAGCCCCCGTGTCAGAATCAACACTGTTGAGAGTTACTACAGCCCCCGTGTCAGAATCAACACTGCTGGGAGTTACTCCAGCCCCCGGGTCAGAATCAACACTGCTGGGAGTTACTACAGCCCCTGGGTCATAATCAACACTGCTGGGAGTTACTCCAGCCCCCGGGTCAGAATCAACACCGCTGAGAGTTACTCGAGCCCTCCAGGTGAGGTGGCCTTCAGGAGAGGTGACCTTCCGGTGACCTTCTGTGCGGTGTTTGTTCCTTTATGACCATGTTACCCTGATGACCAGCTGCTCGGCTTGTGATGTTGGAATGCTGTTCAGATGGATCCTCCAGGATCTGAACGGAGGAGGGTCCAGTGGTTGGGAGGGACAGATGCAGGTGTTTCATAGGGGTGGACCAGGGGACATACCTGATGTGAGCTTGAAGGGACAGTGGGACATCTGTGAAGACGGCACCACTGAAAAAACTGGACTGGATATTGTTCCAGACTGCACGGTGGTGCAGTGATCAGGACTGATGCCCAGCAGTAAGACAGATTTTGACGTGAATCCCGGTCAGGGCCTCCCTGTGTGAGGTTTGCCCTTTATCCCTGTGCATGCTTGGTTTTCTCCAGATAATCTGGTTTCCTCCCACAGACCAAAAACATGCTCTCTGGTTAATTGGGGACTCTAAATTGCCCCTAAGTGTGAGTCTGTTTGTCCCTACATGACAGCCTTGTGATTGATTGGTTACCTGTCCAGGGTGTGACCCGGCCTCTCGTCCAGTGTCAGCTGGTGATGAAGGGGCATAGATAATGGATGGAGCAGGCCGCTGATGTACCTAGCCCACCCTCCATCCATCTGTCTGTACCAATCAGAGACTCTCGGATTGATCCAGGTCAGAGGTCAAACTTTGTTCACCAAGGGCCACGTACAAAAACATGTGAGGACACCCCGGCTAAGGTGCTGGAGGCCAGATGGTCCACTGTCCATGTGTGGAGGCGCTGGCCTCGTGTTTTCCTGATTTGTCCGTGAGCCTGTCTGATTAAGCTCCGCCCTCTGGGCTAATGCTGAAGGTTCTGATGTGAAGTCCAGCCTGCATGGACCTGCTGGTTTCTGTCTGGACTCTGCTCCCTGAAGATCAATCTGATGTTCAATTTTCTGTTGTTTGGTTAAATTGAAGAGAAGGAGCACACGGGGGATCTTTATATGATTCCATGTGCTGATGATCCACCAACGCAGGGTGATTAAATCTGAGGCTATAACTTCACAATGAGTCTGTGGAGGACAGCAATTAATAGAAGAACATCCATAAAAACTTCCTTCTAAAAACTTCAATTGCTGTTGAATCAGCCATTCTGCCTGTTTTCATGCTCAACCAAGAACACCAGAAACAGTGGAGACATCTGGACATGTGCTGCTTTATTTACTCCACCGAGGAGGTTATGGTTTAGTCTGTCTGTCTGTCTGTCTGTCTGTCCTTCTCTCTGTCTGTCTTTCTATCTGCCTGTCTGTCTGTTTGTCTGTTAGCCTGTTAGTCTGTCTGTCTTTCTGTCTGTCTTTCTATCTGTCTGTCTGTTAGTCTGTCTTTCTGTCTGTTAGTCTGTCTGCCTTTCTGTTTGTCTGTAAGTCTGTCAGTCTGTCCTTCTATCTGTCTGTCATTTAATCTGACTGTCTGTCTGTCAGTCTGTCTTTTAGTCTGTCAGATAGTCTGTTAGTCTGTCTGTCTGTCTGTCAGTCCTTCTCTCTGTCTGTCTTTCTGTCTGCCTGTCTTTCTGTCTGTTAGTCTGTTAGTCTGTCAGTCTGTCTGTCTTTCTGTCTGTCTGTCTCTCTATCTGTCTGTCATTTAATCTGACTGTCTGTCTGTCAGTCTGTCTTTTAGTCCGTCAGTTAGTCTGTTAGTCTGTCTGTCTGTCTGTCAGTCCTTCTCTCTGTCTGTCTTTCTGTCTGCCTGTCTGTCTGTCTGTTAGTCTGTTAGTCTGTCAGTCTATATGTCTTTCTATCTGTCTGTCATTTAATCTGCCTGTTGGTCTGTCAGTCTGTCTGTCTGTCTGTCTGTTAGTCTGTTAGTCTGTTTGTCTGTCTGTCTGTCAGTCTCTCTCTCTGTCTGTTTTTCTGTCTGCCTGTCTGTCTGTCTGTTAGTCTGTTAGTCTGTCAGTCTGTCTGTCTTTCTCTGTCTGTCTTCTGTCTGCCTGTCTGTCTGTCTGTTAGTCTGTTAGTCTGTCAGTCTGTCTGTCTTTCTGTCTGTCTGTTAGTCTGTCTTTCTGTCTGTTTGTCTGTCTGCATTTCTGTTTGTCTGTAAGTCTGTCAGTCTGTCTTTCTATCTGTCTGTCATTCTGTCTGTCTGTCTGTCTGTCTGTCAGTCTGACAGAGACATTACAGTGACTCTGGACTGGTTTAAAGACATTAAAGTGACTCTGGACTGGAGTAAAGACCTTACAGTGACTCTGGACTGGTTTAAAGACTTTAAAGTGACTCTGGACTGGAGTAAAGACCTTACAGTGACTCTGGACTGGTTTAAAGGCATAACAGTGACTCTCGACTGGGGTAAAGACATTAAAGTGACTCTGGACTGGGTTAAAGACATTACAGTGGCTCTGGACTGGAGCAACGACGTTACAGTGACTCTGGAGTAAAGACCTTACAGTGGTTCTGGACTGGAGTAAAGATGTTACAGTGACTCTGGACTGGAGTAAAGACGTTACAGTGGCTCTGGACTGGAGTAAAGACTTTACAGTGACTCTTGACTGGAGTAAAGACCTTACAGTGGCTCTGGACTGGAGTAAAGACGTTACAGTGACTCTGGACTGGAGTAAAGACCTTACAGTGGCTCTGACTGGAGTAAAGACGTTACAGTGACTCTGGACTGAAGTAAAGACCTTACAGTGGCTCTGGACTGGAGCAACGATGTTACAGGTTACAGTGGCTCTGGACTGGAGTAAAGATGTTACAGTGACTCTAGACTGGAGCAAAGACCTTACAGTGGCTCTGGACTGGAGTAAAGATGTTACAGTGGCTCTGGACTGAAGTAAAGACTTTACAGTGGCTCTGGACTGGAGTAAAGACCTTACAGTGGCTCTGGACTCGAGTAAAGACCTTACAGTGGCTCTGGACTGGAGTAAAGACGTTACAGTGACTCTGGACTGGAGTAAAGACCTTACAGTGGCTCTGGACTGGAGTAAAGACGTTACAGTGACACTGGACTGGAGTAAAGACGTTACAGTGACTCTGGACTGGAGTAAAGACCTTACAGTGGCTCTGGACTGGAGTAAAGACGTTACAGTGACTCTGGACTGGAGTAAAGACTTTACAGTGACTCTGGACTGGAGTGAAGACGTTACAGTGACTCTGGACTGGAGTAAAGACTTTACAGTGGCTCTGGACTCGAGTAAAGACCTTACAGTGGCTCTGGACTGGAGTAAAGATGTTACAGTGACTCTGGACTGGAGTATAGACTTTACAGTGGCTCTGGATTGGAGTAAAGACCTTACAGTGGCTCTGGACTGGAGTAAAGACTTTACAGTGACTCTGGACTGGAGTAAAGACGTTACAGTGACTCTGGACTGGAGTAAAGACTTTACAGTGGCTCTGGACTCGAGTAAAGACCTTACAGTGGCTCTGGACTGGAGTAAAGATGTTACAGTGACTCTGGACTGGAGTATAGACTTTACAGTGACTCTGGATTGGAGTAAAGACCTTACAGTGGCTCTGGACTGGAGTAAATACGTTACAGTGACTCTGGACTGGAGTAAAGACGTTACAGTGACTCTGGACTGGAGTAAAGACTTTACAGTGGCTCTGGACTGGAGTAAAGACGTTACAGTGACTCTGGACTGGAGTAAAGACTTTACAGTGGCTCTGGACTGGAGTAAAGACGTTACAGTGACTCTGGACTGGAGTAAATACGTTACAGTGACTCTGGACTGGAGTAAAGACGTTACAGTGACTCTGGACTGGAGTAAAGACTTTACAGTGGCTCTGGACTGGAGTAAAGACGTTACAGTGACTCTGGACTGGAGTAAAGACTTTACAGTGGCTCTGGACTCGAGTAAAGACCTTACAGTGGCTCTGGACTGGAGTAAAGATGTTACAGTGACTCTGGACTGGAGTATAGACTTTACAGTGACTCTGGATTGGAGTAAAGACTTTACAGTGGCTCTGGACTGGAGTAAAGACGTTACAGTGACTCTGGACTGGAGTAAAGACTTTACAGTGGCTCTGGACTGGAGTAAAGACGTTACAGTGACTCTGGACTGGAGTAAAGACTTTGCAGTGGTACTAGACACTTTTCTAGATTAGAGACAGTCACGCTCTGCAGAGCCTCCATCTTGCAGCAGAGCCGATCTCTCTGAGGGTTTCTTCTGGAACTTTCTTTGATTCTCTTTCTTTCTTCTTTCTCTTTGCATCTTTCTCTTCTTTCCTCTTCTTCTCCTTCAAGCATGCTATCATCCTCCCTCCTGTCCCTCATCTGCAACACCCCCCCCCCCACACACCTCCACCAGGTCCCATGACAGGGCTGTATGGTGGGGGGGGGCTTGTGTTGCGGTCGCCTGTTTATGCAATCCCCGTTGTTTTGAAGTGACAGACCGGGGATAGATATGCAATATTAAAGAGAGGCCTTATGAATTTTTGACACCTAATTAGTCGCTTCCCCGTTAACATATCGTGGCTCGCGGGGGCATGGAGCACTCCGACGGGGCCCCTCTGAAGTGGAAGGTAGAAAAAATAGGGCCTGCTCCCACCTCTAATGCATTCCCCTCTAATGGAAGTAGTAATCATAGCGCTAAGGTTAATTAATGGCCCTCTGATGCCCCGCTTTCACACAATATCAGGCCCCTGAATCCTCCGCAGCTCCAATTAGAGGCTTTTTTCTGCTCCTGCTTCAAATGTTAACGGCTGCTGGTTCGGGGCGCCGGGCTCCGAGGTGATGTCGTAACACTTTATGGATGTTACACGACCAGGAGAGAGATGTGCTCATTATGTCCACGGGCCGTTAGCAATCCAGAGTAAATACTGTAAAGGTCTCAGTCAAACATGTCAGAGGTTCAACAACGTGAGGAGAAAGAACATTAACTGTGGGAACACGAACACCTTCAAGCCCTGATCAGGACTTTGAAGAAGACCAAATACAGGACAGCCTGAGAGACGGAGCAGCATCTGTGGCCTTTACATGACGGGCTGTTTGTTGCTCTGTGGGAGTCACCGCTCAAACACCTGATCTGTTGGCCTCCACTCAGTGCTCCTCCTATGGAGACTGTGTGCCCAAACAGTAGGTTGGAAAATGTTCCCATCATGATGTGATCAGGGGCATCTGTTCAGACACAGCTCAAGGACTGACAGTATGAACTGAAGTGTGGACAACCTGGACAACTCTGGACAACCAAAGAAAAGGAGATGGAGGAACTGAGGACTAAGACGAGGGTCAGCACCTGTACTGAAAGGTGGACATGACTGTGTGATGGCATCTGTCTGAAGGACCAAGAGTTGGCAGAGCTTCTGGGGCACAGGCGAGCTGTGGACATACTTTCCTCCTCATATCTAAATGTGATTGGATTGTTGATCATCAACGGGTGTTTATTGGAGGATACTGTTTGTGGCTGCTTTGAGACTGACTGCAGCCACAGGCACTGCCTCCGCCTGTCATGGAGTTGTTTATGGCATGTTGTCCTACGGTCATTGAAGCCGCACAGGTTCTCCTTTCATGAGGAGACATACAGACTGTTTGGTCGGTCCACTGAAGTCGTTGTATCATGAAAGCAGGGGCTGTGTGGCTGTACTGAATGTGATACCCAAGGTATCTTAAATTCACGCCTGATCAAAGTCCAGGTCAAGGACCTTCTGTAGGTTTTCATTTAAAGTGTCCAAAAATATGTTTTAGGGAGAAAAGTACAGAAGTTAGAGCTGAATTAGAAAATCAAAAGGATTTATTACTAACAGTCTGAGTGTCTGAGAGCATCAGTGATAAACTAATGAAAGACACACACACACGCACACACCCCCCCTCACACACACTCACACCAGCACTGTAATACACTCAGACATGCCGAGACGATCAATTAACTGATTATTCTTTGTGCTGACGTGTGATTGGCTAATCAGGGAGACTATTAATCACTTTCTATCAGAGTTGATCAGGAGACATCTGCTCTCAATCAGGTCCTCATACAGCACACACACTTACACACACTTAAAGGCAATATCAGGTCCTGTCAGAGAGATGATCAGATTTGGTTTGTTTAAATTTATTGATGATTACAGACAGACTGTTTATTTTTGTTTTTGATCTGGAGGTTAAAGAGCCTCAGAGATCATTTTTTCTAAAGCAGAGAGGGAGAGAGGGTGATTCTGACTCCACCCACTGTTTTAAAACATACCTGTGACGATAAGACAGAACGTGTCTCTGTCTCTGTGTTTTTATTAAGGTATGAAATACAAAAATTAAGTTCTAGGACCTCAAATCCATCAAAGATCCATTAAAGCAGAACAAATACAGCAAAAATCTTGATCACTGTTGCATTGGCTGATGTTGTATTGAGATGAGATCCATCTGTGCCCTCAATATTAAGGATTCATCGATAATTAATTAGGATAAAATCGATGATTAAGGATTGAATGAGTTGGTGTTGTTTCTCTTTCTTTGTTGGTCCAGAAGCAGCCCTGATTTAAACCATGGCCTCTTCTGTCAGAGGGTTTCTCACTTTACAAGGTCCTTATCTTCTGGTTTATCACCAAAGTTCTTCGGTTTGATAAATAATCAATCAGGATTGTATCAATGCACAGAATCATTTAATAATTTAATTAAAGTAAGTCAGAGTTACGTCATGTTTTAGAGGAAGAGGAGGAGGAGTGTGTGTCTCCTGATCACCTCCTCCATCTCCTTCATCTCCTTCGTCATACTTCCTTTCTGTTATTCCCTCGCTCTTTTTTTTTTTCAATTAGAGTCAATTGACCTGACAGAATTGCCTCCAATTAAGTGATTTTTGTAACGGTCCGCGGCTAATTTGCGTTGGCTTGTCAGCTGTGTTTTATGCGTGCTGCCCCCCCACCTCGCTTACTCTCTGTGGCACATAATAGCTGATAATTTCTAAATCTTTACCCTCCGCTTCCCTCTCAATAAATCCCAATTACAGGAAGTTGTTAGAGCACCCCCCCCACACACGCACACACACACCAGCTTCACTTTGAGCCGTCACACATATTTTTATATTTTTATAGTTTTTATGCGTCTGACAGAGCGGCGGAGGAAATCTATTTGTTTGCTCAGCCTTAATGTGAAGACGCTCCGTGTGTGTGCTTGCTAAGACCGGCTCTCCTGGGCGCCGCACACACACGAGAATGCGCACACACTCACAAACACACACAGTTTACACTGCGCTCATTCTCATTAAGAGGATGATTCTCCGGCAGCTGCTCGGTGGATGGGAGATCTTTTATTTCTGCCTGAACGGAGGATTTAACCGAGGTGGAAAAAGTACGTTGGCTCGCTCGCTCACTCTCTGCTGCAGGAGAAGTTTGGAGAGTTTGGTGAAAGTTCAAGAGCTGCAGCTGGAGGAGGGTAGGGCGAGCAGCAGCAGCTTCGCAAGTGAGGTGTGTGGTAAAACAAATGATTCATATTGATATCTGTTCTTTATGGTGGTGATTTAAACAGACTTCATTATATAGTTCATTCTCGTCTCTTTGCAAACTGCAGGTCACAGTCACTCACTCAGGGGCGCAGATGGGATTTTTGAACTGGGGGGGACCAAGCTGTCAGCAAATGATTTCAACTCAATAAGTTATTTTTGTGTAATTTGGGCTTTAACTAGTACTCAAGCAGTTACTTTTGTAATAGCCCATGGGCCAATGGTTTGCAATAAAAAGCCATTGGAGAACTCTTAATTGAAATCATGGATAAACAACAATGAAGATTGTTGAACAAAGGCCGTCCTCAACACTAGCCATACATGATGAAACTGAGAGATCAATCTGACTTTCTGAGCTTGAGTTTCGACTTCACGGGGGTTTCTGATTAAAACTCTGACCTGGAGCTTGGAAATTCTGACCTTTGCTTTTTTTAAATAAATTAATGTGAAAACTTTGTGGGGTTCCCTCACTTTCACCTGATTGTGTGAGGGTGGAGGATCTTATTGTAGGAATTAGAGGACAGGCTTATTCAGTCTGCTCCACTGTCACTGTTACTGTGTGCCTATACTCTGACTGCTCTGATTGGGCCATGCATTACTTTACTGTTTGCAGATGGCTTAGTGCTTTATCTGGTGGAGTAAGTTTGCCTTGTATTGATGCTACTAACTGTCATTTTTTGTCTTCCTTTTCTATGTCACCATTGCTGGAGATTATATGAATCCACCTGCTCAGGACAGCCTGGTGTGCCTGGCTTGTGTCTGTCTGTCATGTTGCTGAATCCTCTGGTCCTCTGCTCACTTCTGTCCTGTTCCCCCCGGACCTACATAACCTCTCCTGTTCTGTTGGCTTATCCTCAGAGTCTGCCCTCCTTATCCACCATTGTTCCAAGATTTTTAAATAAAAAAATTCTTATAAAAAATTGTTTGTTTTCTTAATGTCAGCAGTGTTGGATGAACACAATACACTATATATGGCATTCAATAATTTTGCCTGATCTGTAGAATACAGTATGGTTCTTCATGTAACCATTAGAAGATATTGGTGAAACCCCTATAAAAAGGTCCCTGTGTGGGTTCTAGATAAAACCCTTGAAATATAAAAGGGTTCTCAGTGGATCTCCCCATGTGGAATCTAGATGAAACCCTTAGAGGGTGACAGAGTTCTGGATTGAACCCTCAGTAAGGATTACCAGTGAAACCACTACACCATTGCAGGGTTCTTTGTAGATCCTCTCATAGGGGGTTCTGGGTGGAACCTTTCACCGATGGTTCTGGGTATAACCCTTTCTGTTGGGTTTGAGGTGCAAACCTCTGTAAGGGTTCCAGATGGAACCTTTATAAAGGGTTTCAACAGGAACCAAAAAGGATTCTCCTATGAGGACAAGCCGAAGAACCTTACATGGTTCCAGTCAGCACCTTTACTTCTTAGAGTGTGTATATCCATCCTCTCAGCTATGTGCTGGGAGTCTGCTCTGTTAAAATTTAGATCAGCCCCAAGCCACTGTTTACCACGCAGCTCTGAACGTCACGCCTCACTCCACCATCACAGCACCCATGGTGTTTAAGAGAATGGAGAATTGTGATGACCTCCGTGTAGGTAAAGTCTGACAAATATGTTGAGCTTCAAACTGTATAATTAAAATATTACATTCATTCTAACATAATCATACAAACACACTGTCATGATCACCACCCTGCCTGTTAATTCCCCCTTTTGTTTTCCATGTTTATGTTATGTCTTGTGCTTCCTATTTTATTTTGAAATGTCTAGCTCTTGTTTCTGTTCCCAGGTTTTGCTTCCTGTCCATGTCCTGTCACACCTCCCTCCTGATTGTTCCTCCCCAGCAGTCTCTCATCACCCCAATCACCTTGCGTATTTAACCTTATGTCTCCCACAGTCTTGTGCCAGATCGTTGTCCCTCATGTCACTTTCCAGCTCTCTTTATCCAGCTCTTCTTCGTGATCACGACCCTTTTTGTCAAGACCCTGTCTTTTGCCTTGTGTTTTTTGGACACCTCTGCTTTGATTGCCTCCCTTTTTTGTGTACCAAACTCTGGACTGGAAAATAAACCCTGCTTTTGTCTCACGGATTTGGGCATCTGCAGTTGAGCCTTAGTACCTTGAATCAGTTCTTAAAGCCACTTACACACCGAACATGAATTTGCGACCTGGGCAACCACTCTCCATGTAAAGTCAATGTACAGCTGAGATGGCGCGGGGCTAGGCTAACCCTCCCCCGATGCGACAGACGCACTCTGGGCGATCACGTCGCTCGGCGCTTGGTTGCCAAAGTTGAAAAGTTTGAACTCTCCAGGCAACATTGCCTGTGGCTGTGCAGCAACATCCAATCAGCGTTGTGTGGGTGTGTGACCATACCCATGACAGACTGTTTTTATTCGGGTTCACAGAGTAACAATCCATGTCTAGACAGACTGCAGAGAACTGACAGACGATGCTGCTGCAGGGTCACCATCGCTCAGTGACATCATGTCACTGAGCGACGGTGACCAAAATGAGGTATTTATGGACAGGCGACGCTAGTTGGATGGGCGATGCAATTTCAGTCGCAAAGTCGCGTTCAGTGTGAACGCAGCTTAACACAGACATCTTCTGTATGTATTGCTGGGTTGTATTTAAGCCTATTGTATGTTTTGAATATTTTTTTCTAGCTATCTAATTCAAGTTGAACTATTTTCTGCCTGTTTTTATTCTTTATTCTATTATTTATCCTCCTTACTCTTTATTTTTATTCGAACTATATCTTGATTGTTTTTGAACTAATTTACCAAGTCAGATTCCTTGTATGTGTAAATGTACTCAACCAAAAATACAAATTCTGATTCTGACATGGTAATGGGACAGTTGCTCTGCGGTGTTGCTCTTGTTTAGTCACGTGGGGTAAATGAAGCACTTGTCTGCTCCGCTGAGAACACTGAATAAAATCATCTTTAAGTGTTTGTGCTTCAAGAGGTCCCTGGAGTTTCAGGCTCTGTGTGCAGAGGGAGCTTCACTGGAGCCTGTAAGTGCATCCTGGGCTGGAGTGTCAGGTACTGTGTGACCTCCGGTGGCTTTTCAAGGTAAAAGCCCAATCTGCTCTTTTTAAGAAGCATATTTATGGACACTCAGTAAGACCACTGGTCTTACAGATATCTCAACATCTGTTCTACCTTCTCTGGATGTTCTCCTAATGACTGTTTGGTCCTCAGCTGTTCTCCTGATGATTGTTCGGGCCTTGCTGACTTTGTACCTTCTCTGGACGTTCCTCAGCTGTTCTCCTGATGACTGTTCGGGCCTTGCTGACTGTCTTACCTTCTCTGGACGTTCCTCAGCTGTTCTCCTGATGACTGTTCGGGCCTTGCTGACTGTCTTACCTTCTCTGGACGTTCCTCAGCTGTTCTCCTGATGACTGTTCGGGCCTTGCTGACTTTGTACCTTCTCTGGATGTTCCTCAGCTGTTCTCCTGATGACTGTTCGGGCCTTGCTGACTGTCTTACCTTCTCTGGACGTTCCTCAGCTGTTCTCCTGATGACTGTTCAGGCCATGCTGTCATTCATGTTCAAACTTCTCCTTCCTGCTCAGATGCTGTCGATCATGATTCCTGTCCCTCTGTGGCTCATCAGTTCAGTTCATGGACAAACCTGACGGAGTTCAGTTCAGGTAACAGGTAACCAGCTTATGAGGGCGGAGCTGAGCAGTTTGGAATTACTGGTCATGAGGGTCATTACAGCTGCCCCCCCCCCCCCCCCCCCCCCCCCCCCCCCCAAGCTTCACGCTCCAAGTCTCCTCCTCATCACAAATGCAAATGAGCTCTAAATGAAAATCTTTTTTCTTCTTCTGTGTCTCCAAGCATGAAGGCCCTCCATCACTCCACTGATTCCCCCCCCCCCCCCCCCCCCCCCCCCCCCCCCCCCCCCCCCCCCACACACACACACACACACACACACACACTTATCATGTCAGGGTGTAATAACTCCAGAGACGAGCATCTGTTTACCTCCATAACACTTCACTGATCTCCCCCCCCCCATCACAATCTACATGTATTAGGACGTAATGACGGAGTGCTTTAAAAGAGCTCAACGCCAGGGGACATGGATACCCCCCCCCCCCCCCCCCCCACACACACACACACACACACACGCTGATGACAAAATCAGGATAAATGCTGATGAGTGAGAGGAGAGCTGAACCTGATCGATCACAGTAATCGTCTGCATGTTTGTTATCAGACCCCCCGGGGCCAGGAGGTGTTAAAATTTGACCGCCCTAAAAACCCACCAGTTTGTTCTCAAATAAAGACACGAGTAAACAGAGAAGGGTTGGGGGATCCTGTTTAATCGACAATTTAAACTTATGAATCACACCTGGGCACAGGACCCTAACCCTGAGGTGACTGGACTGAGCCAGGACCATCCTGTTCAGGTGTGTTTGTTAATTTGGTACAATCACATCAGCTCACACTGTACCATCACACCAATATCCCTAATGATTTGGCCCTGAATGGATCCAGGATGAGCTGGATGCTCCTGACTCAGCGTCTGTGATGTTGGTTCTCAGTTTCAGGATAACAGAGTCACCTGCCCTCCTGATCTGTAACCTGAAACTCCAGACGGACAGCTCCATATATCCGCCACAGAAATATTTCACTCATTCATCTGGGGAAGAGCCCATAGAAAATGTTTTCAGGGGCAGAGCCTTCAAAAACAACAGCAGCTGGTGACTGGGCGATTGTTCTGCCAGTCACACTCATCACTGGCCAATCATATCAAGCCACAGTATGTCACAGCAGCTCGACCCTGTTGTTAGCTGTGAGCTTAAACTACGGTTTAGTCCTTAGACTATCGTCTTACCACACAGATGTATCATTTACCACTTATATGTGACATGAACCTGGTCAAGGACAATCCCTATAAAGGTCTCCCAGTCACCTTCTGAGAAGAGCAGATTTCACCAGGTATCACTGAGTAACCACGACTGCGATAGACTAACCAACATCGTCAGGAGGAGTTCTGCATCTCTCCCAGTTTTCCAGCAGTGATTCCCGGTCAGGAGAAGAGCAAAAACATGATTTCCTGCAAGTAAAGCTTTAAGTGACGTTCTTTGCTCCTCTTTCAAAGATAAATTGAGTCCATTTCTTAAAAAACTGCAGATATTGCGGCATCCATGGAGACCGCTTCAGAAAGCCGCCATTGTTTTCAAACATGCAGTCACTTCCTGCTGTTGTTATGTCTGTAGCTCCCACCTCTCTTCTTTGATTGGGCCGTTAAGCATTTAGCCGATGAATTTTGGACGATGGAGGTTAGCAAGATGGTCCTGCAGGATTTCATACAAGAAATCAGGCAGGTCTGCTCTGCAAGGTTACCTGATCCGTGCTCCTGTCTCCAGTTTAACACTGGGGGTTTAACACTGGGGGCTTAACACTGGGGTTTCACACATGGGTTTAACACATGGGTTTTAACACTGGGATTTAACACTGGGGTTTAACACTGGTGTTTTAACGCTAGGTTTTTTCACTGGGTTTTAACAATGGGGTTTTAACACTGGGGATTAATAATAATAATAATAATAAAGCATCAAATTTTTATAGCGCTTTTCAAAATGACTCAAAGACGCTTTACAAAGGATAACAACAAAACAAAAAAGCTATGAGTGGTTAGGGGTCATATGCACTGTGTGTAAGTTTTGAGTGATTGTTAGAAAGACAGCAGAGAGTCCCAGTTTCTGATATGGAGGGGGATTGAGTTCCAGAGGGTGGGGGCGGCGATGGCGATATCTTGATCCCCAAAGGTCTGGTGCTTGGATTTGGTGATAGGCTTAAGGAGGTTGGAGTCGGCAGAGCGGAGGCTGTGGGAGGGGCGGTGGGACTGAAGGAGGACTGTGAGGTATGGAGGGGCCAGGTTATGGAGGGCTTTGTATGTGATGAGCAAGACTTTGAAGAGGATGCGCTGTTTTATGGGGAGCCAGTGGAGCTGCTGGAGGACAGGAGTGATGTGGTCTCTGGAGCGGGTGAGAGTGAGGAGGTGGGCGGCGGAGTTTTAGATGTGTTGCAGTTTTCGTAAATCGGAGGAAGGGAGTCCATAGAGGAGGCTATTGCAATAATCGAGTCTGGATGATATGAAGGCATGGATGAGTGTTTCTGCAGCAGAGGTGGAGAGTGTGGGACTGAGACGGGCGATGCTGCGTAGATTAAAAAAGGCTGTTTTAGTGATGTGACAGGTGTGGGGTTTGAATGAGAGAGTGGGGTCAAAGATAAGTCCAAGGTTTCTGATTTGCGGAGAGGGGGTGACTGTGTGGTTGTCGATGGTGAGGGAGAAGTTCTGAGTGGAGGAGAGGAGGGATTTGGGGCCAACGATCATGATTTCAGATTTACTGCAGTTGAGTTTTAGGAAGTTTGAGGTCATCCAGAGTTTTATTTCAGAGAGGCAGCTGGTGATGGTTGATACGGTTGTGGGGGAGATGGATTTGGTGGAGAGGTAGAGTTGGGTGTCGTCGGCGTAGCTGTGGAACTGAAGTCCATGTTTGCGTATGATGTGTCCAAGGGGAAGCATGTACAAGATGAACAGAAGGGGACCAAACACTGAACCTTGGGGTACTCCGTGAGTAGCAGGGATGGTGTGGGATGAGCAGTTGTTGATGGAGATGTAGTGAGATCTGTTGGAGAGGTAGGAGTTGAACCAGGAGAGGGCTGAACCAGAGATACCAATGGACTGAAGGCGGTGGAGGAGGATGGAATGTTTGATGGTGTCAAAGGCTGCGGACAGGTCAAGGAGGATGAGTATGGTAAGGGAACCAGAGTCAGATGCAAGCAGGAGGTCATTTGTGACTTTTATGAGTGCAGTTTCTGTACTGTGGTGGGTTCTGAAGCCAGATTGAAAGGTCTAATAAGGGGTACCGGGGAGGGGCGTCACCAAGATGGTGGCATAGTGGAGTAGCTCTGATACGGTGTTTTAACTTTAAAAACAAATAACCCTTAAAACTGTAAGTTCTGAAAAATAAGGTTATGCTGTTGATAAGGGTTCGTAGACTAATTTCAAATAGCACGATTGATGGATACTGTTATGGATGGGGTCACGTTGACTAGTTGCTCCTCATTTCTGTGGATCAACGTCCTGGTAATCCACATTGTTAAAAGGGGGAAGTGTGCATTTCACAAGAGAAAATGCACGTGTTCAGTGGGGGAATGTTCAGATTAAATTCAGCGTTGAATGTGTGTGAGTGTGTGTGTGATTGGGTGTGGAACTTGCACCATTAAGGTCTTATTATGTGTGTTTATATGTATGTATGTGTATGTATGTATACATATACATGTACTTTTTATTTATTATTATTATTTTTTTTTTTTCAATGTTCTAAATCTTCCTATATAACTTAGATACAATTATGGAAAGGTTAAAACAAGGAAGTAGTTTAGATACTATTGTTACAAGTTGGAATGTCAGGGGATTGAGAAAGTTAACTAAAGTAAAACAAATATTAAACAGGTTAAAATGTTTAAAATGTAAGATTATATTCATTCAAGAATCACACTTAATTGCATCAGACATTCAAATATTGACCAAAAGATATCCTGGTCTGTTATTTCATGCTACACTTGTCACGCCAGGGGCGTTGTAACTTTAATTCATAAATCAATACCATTTAAAAAATTAAAACTCATCATACATGGCGCTGGACATGACGACATGCAGCAGGAGTGTGTGAGAATGGATGAGTGTCTTGTGTGGAACTGTGATTTTAAGTGGTTTTAACTGGGTTTCTTAACTGGTTTTAACTGTGTGCCTGTTTTAATTAATTAATTATTTTAATAATCAATTTCAAGGATTGTAAGGATTGGAGTCATCAAGGATTGTATGGGCGCCTTTTTCCTAAATCTGATTGCCATCGGGACTGCTATCAACTTCCACCGGAGCTACTGACCGCACAGGCTCACGTACAGCCGTGATTTTCTTATCCGCTGCAACAGTTCAACGGCGGCGATCTCACTTAATGGCATTCCGCCAGAGATCCGGAGGGACCGGGTTGGAGTTTTTTGTCCGGGTCGGCTGACATTGGCTTGGGCGAGGCATACAACGCTGCATAGACCCGGTGGTTGTCAGCAGCAGACAGCGGTACAAACAAGGAAGCGAGGCTGGAGAGGAGGTGTCCGTCAGCGGCTGCGGAAACTCGGACCCCGCCGCTTACCACTCCCCTCAATTGTCTTAGGTAATGTGCAGTCTTTGAGGAGTAAAGTGGACGAGCTCCAAGCAAATATGAAGCACATCCTGGAGTACAGGAATGCCTGTGTGATTGCTTTGACTGAGACCTGACTCAAGGATTATGACCAGAATCAGGATTTTGAAACTGACAGCTTTAGTCAGCCATATAGGCTAATCACACTAATCCTAACCCTAACCCTAAATCACTGGGAGGGGGCGTGTGCTTGTATGTTAATTCTCACTGGTGCAAGACGTCAAAGTAAGAGAATCTCTATGTTACCCCCACATTGAACTCTTATCTGTCTCACTGCACCCATTTTACTTGCCACGAGAAATCCCACAAATAATTCTCTCTGTGGTTTATATACAGCCCAAAGCCAATATGGCAGAAGCAGCGTCCTCCGTTGCTAAACTTCTGCACCAATTGCAAAGTATTTGCCCTGATGCCCCACATTTTATACTTGGTGATTTTAACACTTGCAGTCTGAAAAAGCATCTTGGTCAGTATGTTAAATGTCCAACGCGACATGGGAAAACACTGGACTTGTGCTATGGCACTATCAAGGGGGCTTTCAAATCCTGTCCACTGGCTCCACTGGGCTCTTCTGACCACAACTGTGTCCTGCTTGCTCCTGTCTACCAGCCGGCACTCAAGAGGGGGAAAGTTGAACTGAATGGCTGTTTGCAGAGTAAGAACTGGGATGTTTTTAAAGAATCCTGTACTGATTTAGATGAACTGACCCATACGGTGGTGAGTTATATTACCTTCTGTGAAGAGACAATTATTCCTAAAAAGTCAATCACATTGTATCCCAATAATAAGCCCTGGGTCAGTAAATCCCTCAAGAATTCTCTCAACAAGAAAAAGTTGGCTTATTACCATGGAGACATCAATCAACAAAAAGACGCACATAAATTAGTGAAAAGGGAAATTAAGCTGGCTAAATTGCAGTATAAGGACAAAGTCCAAAATGAACTTATGACTTGTAATTCTCGCTCCGCTTGGAGAGGAATTAAATCCATGGTAGGACTTTAGGACATGAAAAAAAGAGTGTCTAACACTGAAAAATCTGACTCCACCCTGGCAGAAGAATTAAATAAATTTTATTTGAGATTTGAACCAAATGATTTTTCTGAAAAACTGTCCAAATTCAGGGCTGCCCCAGTTAGCAGTCACATTCAGATTGATGAAATCAGTGTGTGGAGTACTTTTGAAAAGATTAATGCAATGAAAAGCCAGGGGCCTGATGGCGTTAGCAGCCGTTTACTTAAATGTTGTGCCCCATTCTTGAGTGGAATCTTCACATTCAGCTTTCAGCAGTCTTTATCACTTAACAAAGTTCCCTCACTTTGGAAAGAATTCATTGTTGTCCCAGTGGCAAAGGTAACATCACCAAAGATACTAAATGACTATCGTCCTGTGGCCCTCACTTCAGTGCTGATGAAGAGTTTCGAGCGCTTAGTGAAGAAGAGTTTACTTTCTATGACACAGGCAGTGGTTGATCCACTTCAATTTGCCTATCAACCCAGGAAAGGGGTGGAGGACACTGTGGCAACATTGCTGAATTTTGTTGTCAGGCACCTTGAGGGTAGGAAAACACATGCACGCCTATGCTTTGCTGATTTTTGATCATTTGACTGCATGCAACCTTACGTTCTTGCTCACAGGCTTTCAAAAATACCCAGCATTGATTTTGGAACCATATGCTGGCTAGTTGATTTTCTGACAAGCCCGCAGAGAACTCGTGCCAATGAAACTCTGTCTGAGACCCTGCTGTGCTCCACAGGCTCACCTCAGGGGTTTGCTCTGTCACCTCTACTGTCCATGCTTTACACTAATGACTGTAAGAGTATGTTCGAATCAAGGTTCATCAGAAAATTTGCAGATGATTATGTGCCCGTAAGCCTTCTGCAGGGTCATGAGGATGGACATGGTCCTGTGCTTGACTGTTTTGTTCGATGGTGTAATGATGCCTATCTGCAACTTAATGTGTCAAAAATGAAAGATATGATTCTTGATTTTCATAAGAATCCACCTGTCACAGCCCAAACCTTTGTCAATGGTAAAGCCGTAGAAATAGTCAGTCAGTACAAATATCTAGGCACCATCCTGGATGACAAACTATCCTTTGAGATCAACTCAGATGCTATCTGTCGAAAGGCAAATCAGAGGTTATTTTATCTGAGGACACTGAGGTGTTTTAATGTTGACAGAAAGCTTCTTAAAATGTTTTATTCTTCTTTTAATGAGTCCATTTTAACCTTTGCTATGATCTGTTGGTTTGGTAACCTCAGCATCTCAGATAAAAATAAGCTGAGGAACATTGTCAAACTCTGCCAAAAAACTATTGGCACAAGTCTGAATGATCTTGACTCTGTTTTTAAATCCAGAGTCACTCAGAGGGCAAAGGCCATTCTGGCAAACCCTCTCCATCCTCTTCATGCAGAGTTTCAGCTTCTCCGTTTAAGAGAAGGTTCACTTTCACCTGAAAGGCCAAATCAAACAGGTACCTTAAATCTTTTGTCCAAACAGCCATTGTTTTTTAAACAAGCTGTAGGCGAGCTTGATGGGAACGATGCACCAGTGAAATTGTGCTGACTCTGTGTATTTACAAGTATTTATTATTGTAATGTGCCTGTTGTATCTGGACATTTCCTTTTTTGTGATGTGAGATATTATAAGAATGTTTGTTTTAACTTCTGTTGCAAACCAAATTGCCCTCAGAGGACATTAAAGATTTTCAAATCAAATCAAATCATAGACCCAGGCGGGAGATATATTATTTTTAAGGAACTATTTTATCACAAAAAATAAACTTAATAAATATATATGGCCCAAATGAAGACACACCATCTTTTTTTTAAAAACTTTTTTTAACGATCTCTTCTTTAGAGAGCCTGTATATCATAGGGGGGCCTTCAACTGCACCCTAAATCCACCTCTAGATAGATCTTCTCAAAAAAATAACACACATGCCAAGACAAGAAAGGTACTTAATAACTACATACAAGATCTTAGATCAAAAGACATATTGAGAGTTGCAAATCCTACTAATAGACAGTATTTATGTTTCTCAAGTGTTCACAAAAGACATTCACGTATTGATTATTTTTTAATATCCATGTAACTACAATCATCTGTGGAAGAATGTTGGTACAACAGTATTGTGATAAGCGACCATTCACCAGTCTCTCTAAAGATTTGATGAGATAAAGTTGAACAATGCCCAAAGAGATGGAGATTGCAAACATTTTTGCTTAAGGACAAAGTATTTATTGCATTTATAGAAAAATGTATCGATGATTATTTTGAAAACAATAAGGAAGAAACCTCAGCCAGTATAAGATGGGAAGCGTTTAAAGCTTATATAAGGGGAGAGATAATCAGTTACACAAGCACTCAAAATAAAAAAATATAACCAAGAAGCATTGACATTAGAACAACAAATTAAAACCCTAGAAAATGAATTCTATAATAGCAATGATCCTGAAGAACTACATAAGTTAACTCTCATGAGAGCTAAATACGATAAATTGACATCTGATAACGTAACAAAAAATGCATTATGGACTAAACAAAAGTTTTATGATCAAGGAGAGAAAGCAGGTACATTATAAGCTCAGAGAATAAAAAAACAGCAGGCCAAGAGAGAAATTGTTAGTATAAAAACAGTTGAGGGCAATTTGACCTCAGACCCAATAGAGATAAACAAAAGCTTTAGAGCATTTTATAAATTGTTTTATCAATCAGTGTAATTCAGATGATGAAATCCAAAAAAATTCTAGACAGACTACCATTTCAAACTCCATCTGAGGAAAATAAACTGATACTTGACAGCCCACTCACAATTGATGACATAAATAGCTTTAAGGACATGAATAGTGGCAAAGCACCCGGACCAGATGGACTGCCGGTAGAATTTTACAAAATGTTCAAAAATAAATTGATACAGCCACTACTTAATATGTTCAATGAGTCTTTCAGACTAGGTGCTCTCCCAGAATCATTAAGATTAGCTACAGTTACCCTTATTTTAAAGTCTCATGGGATGTGATATAAAAATATTATGTAAAGTACTCTCCATAGGATTAGAAAAATATATGCCAAATTTGATCGTTGATGACCAACAGGGTTTCATTAAAAAAAGACAAGGTTATCATAATATCAGACGTGTTTCAAATAAACTATTCGAAAAATGTGATGCAATAGATACAGCAATGCTGGCAGTTGATGCATTTCAAGCATTTGATAGAGTTGAGTGGAATTATCTTTTAGAACTCCTTCCAAGATTTGGCTTGAGAGGAACAGTCATTCAATAGGTTGGATTGTTATATACAAATCCTACTGCACAAATTCTCACAAATAATAATATCTCAGAACCCTTTAGTTTACGACGCTCAACTAGACAAGGATGTCCGCTGTCCCCATTATTGTTTACTCTAGCTTTGGAACCCTTGGCTGTGGCAGTGAGAACTCCAGATGGAATATCAGGTGTCAACATTGGAGGACTAAATCATATTATTTCACTTTTTGCAGACGATATCATATTCTTTCTGACAAATCTTAATAATACTCTTCCTAACTTAGTGAGTTTTATTGATGAATTTGGTGAATTTTCGGGTTATAAAATCAACAACACAAAATCAGTACTTATGTTTTTGAATGAAGAAGACAGAAAAAACCCAACTGTAACCACTGAATTTACAACTGCTTCAGAAGGTTTTAAGTATTTAGGCATTAAAATTACTCCAAATATAAACAAAATAGTTACTACAAATTATAACCCCCTGGTAGAGGAGGTTACTGAATTGTTAAATCAATGGTCTAATTTACCCATATCCATGATAGGGCGAATAAATATTATAAAAATGACAATTTTGCCTAAATTTTTATATTACTTTCAGGCACTTCCCTTACCATTACCATCTTCTTTCTTTGATAACTTAAATAAGATATTTAGCCAATTCATCTGGAATAACAGGAAAGCAAGACTATGTCTTAAATTACCATACCTGCCTTATGAAAGAGGAGGCCTTCAAATTCCAAACTTAAGATGGTACTATATGGCAGCACAGCTGACATCAGCTTCACATTACTTTTATACAAATTCACCTCCAACCTGGGTAAATTTTGAACAACAGTCTGTTCCAGAATTACCAATATGCAATTATCTTTACTCTGCAGATCTAAAAAAACTGAAAAAACGGAACAAGAAACCCCTTCTTGAAAAATACTATTATTATGTGGCACACAGCACACAAACATGTCCCAGTTTACTCCTCTATGTAATAATGATTACTTTATACCTGGCAGAAATGATGGAGGATTTAAACTATTGAAAATCAAAGGCATACAGGCAATTAAAGATCTGTATGTCAAAGGAAAATTGACATACAGACATTCAGTGGCTTGTCTGAAAAATATCACATTCCACAAAAACATTTTTATAAATATTTACAGGTAAAAAATGTTTTGTCATCTTAAAGACATTATGTACATACCTGAATTATCATTAATTGAACAAATGGGAAAAAGGGAGGAGAAAGGCCTATTGTCTAAATATTACAATCTGATTATGTCAAATTCTAAAGACTCTGCAATAGCTATACTGAACGCATGGAGAAATGACTTACAGGAAGATATTGATGAAATAGATTGGAACGAGGCCTGTCTTAAAGCCCAAAAGCAAACGATAAATACACGACTTAAAGGATAAGTTCGGTTTCTACAGCTTTTACATAGTTTATAGAATGAAGTAGAACAATATACTCACCCAGAAGGCTTTCCTGATCCAAACAGTGCTTCGGGAGATATTTAGATCCAAATCGAGCGGCGGACATCTGTATAAATGGTAGCAGATGGGGCATGTGTAGCGCCGCTCCTAAAACTGCATTAATCGTCCAAAAACTTATTAGTTTCACCAACATTTCATCATGGTCCGCTCGCTCTACTCCTCCACGACAGTCCGGTGTCACTCCATCCATGTTTTTGTGACTGTGCTGACCTCTGAACTGAAAAGTTTCTTTCGGTTGCGCGCACATGCGCAGTACGGCTCATTGTTTCAGCGGCGAGCGGTGGCTACACAATAACTTTCTTCTTCCAGTTTTGTGCAAAATGGACAAATATCTATCGGATGAAGATGTTGTGGACGAGAACTTTGAATATGATGGGTGTCCTTACAGTTTCGAGCCAGAGTATAAAGATGAGGAGCTCATCGAAAGGAGGACGCGGAGGCAAGAAACTTTTCAGTTCAGGGTTGGTCCAACCTGGGACTGTAGAGGTTTACCTAATAAAGTGGCCAGTGTATATTACAGTGCTGTGCTTTGGTTCATCTTTAGTCCTGAGGTTTTTGGTCTTTATTTCTCAGCCGTGAGTTGGAGGGTTAGGGTAAGGGTTAGGGTCTGTTTGACACAGACCTGGATGGTTTCAAGGTTCCTCTCTGCAGGACATGTGTCTGCTCTTCAGTTATTCTCTCCTCTTCCTCCAAACTTCTCTTCCTCTCTTCCTTCCTATAGTTCTCCTGTAGATTTTAGTTGTCGGAGTCTGTCTCAGCAGAGTGTGTGTGTGTTAGATGAAGATTTTCCCACTGGCTGACTTCATTTCCTGGCAGTAAACACAATGGTGTGTGTATCCTGGGCTTAATGTGCATGCGTGCTGTGCTTAACACAGTTTGAAATGAATAACCCGCTAACCGTCTCCTCGCCATTACGGGTAGGACTTAAACGATCATTAGGGAGGAAGAAGAAGAAGAAGAAGACGACGCTGATAGAGTTTGGGAAATTATCTTAATATCTTTTTGTCTCCTTTAAATCATTGTAATGAGAAATGACACCGCCTCTGCTGCCGCTCTACACGGACGCACAGAAATTGCCGCCTACTGGTTCAGTCAACGAGTGTGAGAGCTGCAGCGTATAAAGAGAATAAACTCTAATTTAGACCTCATTTTTAAAGAGGCCGTCCAGCAGAGATATGCCTTCATCTCCCATTAAGCTTTAGCTGCTTTTTCAGAGGGACACAAACTAAAGATTTAATATTATAGTAATTTTACTTTATCATAATGAAGATTTAATGTTATAATAATTTATTTTATCATAATCACGATTTAATGTTGTAATAATTTATTTTATCATAATGAAGATTTAATGTTGTAATAATTTATTTTATCATAATGAAGATTATAGTATTATAATAATTTAGTTTATCATCATGAAGATTTAATATTATAATAATTTTATTTTATCATGATGAAGATTTAATATTAAAAAAATATTTTATCATAATGAAGACGTAATATTACAATAATTTACTTTTCATAATGAAGATTTGATATTATGATGATTTTATTTTATCGTAATAAGAAGTTAACATCATAGTAATTTTATTTTAGCGCAATTTAGATTTATTATTATAATAAGATTGATATATTATAATGAATATTTCTTATTTTAAAAATATTCATTATCATAATAAGGTTACAATATTCTAAAATATTATTATATTAAAATAAAGATATTGTATTATAATAAGATTATTATGTCATAATTAAGATGTAATATTTTAATTATTTATTGTCTCATAATGAAGATTTTATATTATAATAATCCAATTTATCATGATAAAGATATCATATTATAAAAATATTATTATACCATATTAAAGATATTTTCTAATAACATTTTTATGTCTTAATAAAGATGTAATATTTGATTTTTTTATTATATCATAATGAAGATTTGTTATTATAATAACACTATTTTACCAAAACAAAAATATAATATTATAATGAGATGATTATTTCATAATGGAGTTATTCTCAGGCCACAGCCAGGCTGGACAGGACAGGGGTGTCTCCTGATGGGAGACAAACTCCTTATTCCACAATATATTTCCACCCACAGTTTTTCTCCGGGGACTCTGGTTTAAGCTGGAAAGGGCAAATCACATCCTCCTTTAATAGAGTGCTGGGATTAAACTTTAACATGACAGCACAATTTATGATTTAGATTAGATTACATTATTTAGAACTTTATCAATCCCTGTGGGAGACTCCCTCAGGGAAATTAGGATTCCAGTAGCAGTTTGAAAAGTAGATAATAAGATGTATATAAAGATATATATAAACAAAAATACAAGTAAATATAAAATAAATATAAGTAAAAAATAAAAAACACAAACTACTGGCTGACTACTGCTCCTTCCCGTCCTCTGTCTTCCTGTTACTCCTCCTCCCCCGGTGAGGAGCTGTACAGTCTGAAAAGAGTTTCTCAGTCTGTTGGTCCATTTAACATGAAGAGGAAAAAAAAATCCATATGTTTATGGTTTAAAACAGCTGGTAAGTGCTAAATAAGCTTGAAAACACACCTTGAAAGTTCTTGAAAAGATCTTTAAGAGTCTGAATGAAGCTGGAGGATGCCCTGCCTTACACCATCATGAGTGCTTCTGTGCAGCGTGTCCTCAAAACCAGCAGATCATTCTAGCTGCTGTCGATGGAAGTGTTTTATTTTATCAGCACACACACACACACACACACTTTGTGAAGCACACACTCTGGAGGGCTCTGGAGATCCGAGGAGAAGGAAACACACACTGAGAAGGATCAACAGATAAATAATTCAGAGCGATGTGACAGCAGATGTTTGGAGGCCGTGATTCAGCGCTGGTCTGCTCACAAACTTTTGATCACAAATTCAAAAACAGGCCCTGTGTGGCCCGCAGACGGCTGAGAGACAGGCCGACACACACACACACACACACACACACACACACACACACACCCTCTCATGATATCTGTGAGTGTTTAGAGGAGAATCTTCAGGAGAGACAAACACAGACGGTGTTAACTTCATCACAGGGACGAGGAGATCTGGATCCTTCTCGGGCTTTAGACAAAGAGTCAGGCCAGTTTGTGAAAAGTTATTTATACTTCTTTATGTATCTATTTATTTTATTCATTTGTTTATCAGTTTACTTATTTATTTGTTTGTTTGTTTATTAATAATTGCAAAGCTGCATTTTCCTCCCATCAGTTGTAAATATTCCCAGATGTTTGTATATGTTCCTGATGTACATTTGTTAAGAATGATTTTCATTTAAATGTCATTTTAATTTCATTCTCTATTTTTTTATTTACTTTTATTTCTTTCTGTCCTTTGTACTCGAGAAAACAACAGCCAGAGTCAAATTCCTTTTAAGTGGCAATAAAAATGATTCTAATTCTTCTGATTCTGAGTTTATTCATTGTTGGATGGATGGATGGATGGATAGATGGATGGATGGATGGATGGATGTTTGGATGGATGGATTATGGATTATGGATTATGGATGGTGTCAGATTACTGGTTCACTGTCTAATTGATTGATGGATTGATAAATTAATTGAATGATTAACTGATTGATTGATTTCCTGTTCAGGCTGCAGATGCAGGAGGCCGTTGGAGGAGACGTTCTCCTCCTAGGACACCGTCTTCCACGTTGTCCTGACCAACAGACTGACTCCACCCTCAGGGAGATGCTGGAGTCCGAGCTGATGCAGAGTGTTAGAGGAGAGGCTTCAGATTCACTCCTGATAGTTAACAACGATGGTGGACAAAAGTCTGCAGCCTGACAGCAGACAGCTGAAGTGTTGGCTCTCCCTCCACTGGAGAGGGTGATAAAACGTGTTACCAATAAAATAAACAGGAAGATGGAGGTAAACACCCCCACATCACCTGATAATAGAGACTACAACAGGCCATCAGGCTAAGGTAGGTCATAATGAACCAGAAGACCGTGGCCAGAGTCACTGGGAGTCTGATCAACCTGCAGAGGCACTATTTTAATGAATATCTGAAGCTCAACATTTTGACTTTATTTTAGCTTTGTGCTTTAACATCATTTTTAAATTAGGACATATTACCTTCATCACTTTGTCTTTGGAGCTCCATTACTTTTTTACTGTAGCATTCAGGAATTTGGCAGGTGAAGATGTCCCAGCTTCAGTGGGACATAAAGACTGTCCCACATGTTTGGACACAGTGGATGTCCCACGCTGACATGTTTGGACACAGTGGACATCCCTGTGGTCCAAACTGAAGTCATAGTTTCACATTAAAGGTGTTTGTACATAAAGATCCTGACTCAGAGTGAGCTGCAGGCTGAGCAGCGTCCTCTTGTCTGTCCCAAATGTTTTTTAATTGTTTGATTTGAAGGACAAAAAGACGCTCGGCGCTCGTCTGTCACTGTCTCTTTAACGTGTTACTCTGGGACTCCGTCGTACTTAACTCTCCGCCGAGGTCCCTCCACAGCTCCTCGTTCACCCAGACACCTTTTTCATACACGACTGAACCATTCATATTCCATCTGTTCCAGCTCGCACTCTTTGGGGAGGCTGTCAATCTCACCCGCTCTGTGATGG